>JABTXL010005416.1:10768713-10796201 GCA_025134845.1 Neodon shergylaensis | reverse complement strand
AGAGAGAGAGAGAGAGAGAGAGAGAGAGAGAGAGAGAGAGAGAGAGTCACAAGTGTATGAAAGACACCTGATCCTTAGGTGGGCTATGGATGTTGATATAGTTGGTGCAAACTATTGAGTCCCTTTCTGGTGAGAAAATTCTACCAGGTAGATGTTAGACATCTGAAAGATCATATAGAGTTGACAGCAAAAGTCAAAAATAAAATAAAAAAGGGGCAATAAATAGTAATAGGATATGTGTGTGTGTGTGTGTGTGTGTGTGTGTGTGTGTGTATGTGTGTGTGTGTATGGTATGGGAGAATTGTCTGTATTCTGTCAATCATGTATTAAATAAATGCTGATTGGCCAGGCAGGAAGTATAGGCAGGAAAACCAGACAGGAAGTAGAGGTGGAGCAAAGAGAACAGGAGTATTCTGGGAAGCAGGAAGCTCCCTCCACCACTCCTGCCCAGATGACTGAAGAAGCAGGATGTGATCTACCCCGCTGAGAAAGATACTGAGTCATGTGGCTAACATAGATAAGAATAATTGGTTAATATTACTTATAAGAGTTAGCAAGAAGCCTGAGCTAATGGGCAAATCAGTTTATAATCTTATGGAGACCTCTTTGTGATTTTCCTTGGAACCTATCGGTTGTGGATTACTGGGCAGGACAGAAACCCCAACAAGCTCGCCCAATTGCTACATATATATATATATATATATATATGTAGACAGAGAGAGAGAGAGAAAGAGAGAGAGAGAGAGAGAGAGAGAGAGAGAGAGAGAGAGAGAGGAGAGAGTTAACATTGCTTTTACGTCTTGTGTGTTTTTTTTTTAATTATGTCCATCAAGAAACAGCATCAAGTTCATCGCCAATTCTTTATAATCAAATTTTCCTCTCTTCTTGTGTCTGAGATTGAGGTGTTGACAATTTCTTAGCTTCAGACTCCCCTAATGTTCTTCTCCTGCTGTCTTCATGGTCTGTGGTGCTCAGAGTATGGTGATTCTCCTCAGAATGTTGCATCATATTCCATATACCACTGTAGTCTTCGAGGCTATTGCCTTGCTAGAGTAGAAGAGTGAACTTTGTCAGTGGTGACTGGAATGTAGGTTCAGCGTTGTGCTGTTTGTTTTCTTTTCTTTTTTTTTTGTTTCAGACATAACATAGTTCTTCATTGATTCTTTTGGAATTTTACGTAATGAACTCCAATTCAGCTCACCTCTCAGTTCCTTCATATCTGTCCTTCACTCCTTCAGCACCCCCCAAGAAAACCTAAACAAAGTAATTAAAATCAAACAAAAAGACACCTTGGTCCTCAGTGTTTCCTGACTCTCTAACACCTTTTCATTCATCCTAGTGTCACTGAGAGTTCTGGTGTGTCACATGGTGTATCCTATTGTTCAACAGCCCCACCTGCACAATTTCATTACAATGAGTCATTGGTCTGGTTCAAGACTTCTGTCCATCATCATCACTGGACACTCACCAAAATTCCTTTTTTGATATCCTGCTGTTATCCTAAGTCATTGAGATCTTACAACTACTGTTCTACAGAATCAGTCTTTTCACACATTTCACCAAGTCATAGATGGGACAGACTTTGATGGAGACAAAGCAAAGCCCCAGATATAAAACTGGGTGGTAGCTGAGCAGGTCAGTCTAAACCACTGGAGTTTTAAAAGTTTTTTTAGAGGTTGACAAACCAAAACACAGGTGAAATTGTACAACCCCAAAAAAATAATTTCTGATGTTCCATTAGGAAACAGATTTGGTGTTATTCCAAATAGAAACAAAGCATACTTGAGAGCATGGAATGCATACTTTTCAAAGGAAGTTTAATCTAACCCATTTCTAATAATCTGTGTAGCCCCCGAGGTGGCTTACCAGAGAAGATCTTAACCTGCGGCTGTCTGGAGTGGGAGAATCATGGCGACTTACTGACTCAGCTTCTTTCTCCCAGAATCCTGTTCTGTTTACTCTGCCTACCTAATTTTCTGTCCTATGAGGGCCAAGGCAGTTTCTTTATTAGTTTACCAATGAAAGCAACAGATAAGATACAAGATCCACCTCCATCATTTCCCCTTTTTCTGTTTAAACAAAAAAGAAAGGCTTTAACTTTAACATAGTAAAATTACATATAACAAAACAGTTATCAAGTAAGAATTACAGTTACAATATTTATATCTACTTTATCTTTTATCATAACTAAGGAAAACTATAACTATTTATTCTTCAACTCCATCAAAGACTCCAGAAGGATATAATAATACCTAAGTAAACAGGAAGTCCAAAACTCTAGAAATGACAGAGACATCTCGCTGCCTGGACAGTCACCCAAAGTTCCTCTATACCGTTGGGCATCCATCTTCGGCCTACAGGCCCATGGTATCCAGAGACATTTCCATGAAGCAGGAAATTTCAAAGGCAGTACAGTCACTGTCTGCTGTGTCCTGCAGAATGTCTTGCAGACTCTTTCATGAGTCAGAAACCCCGAAAGACCATCTCACCTTTAGGCAAGTTCAGCAGTCCTCTCTCTGTGGGTTCTCTGTGTCCAGTTTATGCAACAGTCTAAGCAAGAGCAGTTTCTTGCCCAAATGACTATCCAACTCCATAAGGATCCTCTTCGATGCCCATCTTCCTCTCGAAGTAGCTGGTGCTGTCAGGAGCAGACGTGTCTCATTGTCATGAAAAGCCCTAAGTTATTAAAACCTTTAAATGCCATATTCTGCAGTCTTTGAAAGATATGAAGAATGCCTATCTAACTAAAATATATCTCTATATATCTAGAAAATCTAACTAACATGACTACAAGCTTGACTATTATTGATGATTATCCATTAACAACCTATATTTCTAATTATACATTACATTTTAAATGAACTGTTCAATCACAATATCTTAATCAAGATCAGAAATACATATACATATAACAAAATTGACCTTAAAATCCATACCAATGTAAATTATTCATATCTATATCATATCCCCCTTTAAATGTAAAAGAACAGTTATAAACAATATTTGGGAACATGGGCGCAGTTATTTCTCTCCAAACTGCTTCCTGCTGAATGGGGACGCTGTTAATCATATCTTTCATGGGTTAACCTGTGTGCCCCTTCATCTCAGTTGGCAGTTGAGCAAAGTAATTTTTTGAGGGTGTTCACAGCAACCTTTCAGGAGGGCGTGGTCTATCATACCAAATTGGAATAGAAGAAATCCATAGAGTCTCATCCTCTGTGAAAACAAAAGAAGGACTTTTCCAAAGCATCATAACCTTAGATCCAAATTTTGAAGTCAAGATACCTTTAGAAGATATGTGCAGGTTCAGCTTAGCAGCCCATATAATGAAATGTCTCTCTGTACTTAGCTCCTTCACAGTCAAAAATTTTAAAGAAAACACAATGTATATAATCCAGACTCTCTGTGAATTTTCCATTTTTACATGGCTTATTTTTCTTTATTTCTTTTAATCTATAACTATCTGTACTCTGTCTCTTTAAAGACTTTACCCTTTTTTATGGGCATTAACTTTATTTTCTCTATTTTTTTTTCTCTCTCAAGCCTACGTACATTTATTCAACATTGTGATCCATAAAGGTCTTTTATGTCTGAAATCTGTTTTATTGTGAATCTGTAATTTTTTATTATCCAGGAGTACTTCTTAAAATGTTAAGCACTTCTTAAAAACTTAAGTTGCACCATGTACAAGTAATACGGTACCACCTGTGTCCTGCCCAGTCTAAACCTTAACTGCGCTGTTATTACAGCAATTATGGTAGTTCCTGCCTGAGGTCAGCACAGTTCAGCATGGAGCAGCCGCTCCTGCCCCAGAGCCATTTGGTGCCCCTGAGCCAGTCACAGTTCAAGGCACACAGCAAGTCCACATTGGAGCCGCAATCAGCAGTGCTGAGCGTGCAGCACAGAAACTCTTTTCATCCAAGTTACAGCCAAATCTGACACGTAGAGCATTGCGCAGTCTGAACATGTCTCTGTATGGCGGCAGGAATCCGCCATGCTCTTCTGCCTGCCTAAGCCTGATTCTGCCATCTGTCCAGGTGCAGGCGGGGAGCACTGAGCCATCAGCATGGTCTCAGAGCACTCTCCTTCTGATCCCAAGCAGGAACTCAAACATCCAGTCCCATAAAAGCCGTTGAAATGCTTTAAAGCCAGAGTTTGCAGTGGCGGCACAGTCCCAGGAAGCTGCACTTTAAAGTGACACAGTTTTTTTTTTTTTTTGCTGCTGTTGACGAATCAGGAAATCTCTCTACAGCACACCACCAACCAACAGCAAAAATCTGTGTTAAACTCTCTCTCCCTTATTTTTAAGCCTTCTCAGGTTTTTAAGTGGATTTAGTCCATCATGTAGGGCGCCACTCTGTTGTAATAAGAGCAGTGGGGCTTAGTTCCTCTAATGATGGAGGTGGGTCTTGTATCTTATCTGTTGCTTTCATTGGTTAACTAATAAAGAAACTGCCTTGGCCCTCATAGGACAGAAAATTAGGTAGGCAGAGTAAACAGAACAGGATTCTGGGAGAAAGAAGCTGAGTCAGTGAGTCGCCATGATTCTCCCACTCCAGACAGCCGCAGGTTAAGATCTTCTCTGGTAAGCCACCTCGTGGGCTACACAGATTATTAGAAATGGGTTAGATTAATATGTAAGAGCTAGCCAATAAGAGGCTGGAACTAATGGGCCAGGCAGTGTTTAAAAGAATACAGTTTCTGTGTAATTATTTCGGGGCATAAGCTAGCCATGTGGGCGGCCAGGTGACGGGGACGCAGCCTCGCCGCACCTACTACAACAGGAAGTTGTACTTTATTGAAATAGATTTTTTTAGCACAGTGATTGAAAAATTATTGAAATGAAAGTAAACAATGATTGAAGGAATAGAAAGACCAACCAATATATTTGGACTTGATCTTCTCTAGGAAGACTCTTCATCAAGTTCCTTAGATTTCATAGTTATACCCAGGTGGTAAATCTGAAGTTTCAACTCAGAATTGTTAATAAATTCTCTCCCCCACATTCTCTTTGTTGAATCAATAATATTATAGGGTGGTACAGGCAGAGTGTGGATAGGAATAATGTAGAACCAAAAGCTGTTATGTCTGGGACAGAGTTTATCAAATGGTATTTTAGTGTAAAGTGTGTTTGTGGTGAGATTCCTATAAAACTACAGGCTTATAATTGGAAAAGAAAAAGGTCTTTAAACAGATGGTCCTATCTGGGTTAAATTACTAACTCTCTGCTAACAAGAATTTTCAGGCAGACACAGGGTCTAAAGCTCCTTGCCTAACCATTTTACCATATTTCTCTGGCTTTTATCATGCTTTGACTTGAGATTCCTGTCTTTTTAACCATGAAGATTTTAGGTCACAGTGATAGAGACAAAGGTAGAACAAACAACCATATTTCATCACCTGGAACTCTAATAGTTAAACTCTGAATGATACTTCTTTCTGTATCCCAAAGCAGTACTTCCTTTAATTTTTGTCAAATTATCTTCTGCTAGTAGCATTGATTTGTCCCAGAACATAATTATTCTTAATTTCATCTGTAAACCATGAAACAGTTTAGTATATTATTAAGTTTGAACAACTAAAAAAATTACTAATCATTTACATTATCTATTTAATGATGCGCATGAATACATTTCTATGAGTAGAACCATATTGCACATAATTATTGGGGATTACATGATTTTGTTAATGACTGTGGCTTGAAATATTTTTTGAAATTTGCATTTTCATGAATATCCAAAATAATTTTTTTCATCCATCTGAAATCATGGTCTACAAACAGAAGAGTAAAGTGCTCATTTCACAATGTAATTTATGCCTTAAGATAAAATTATTTGTTTTATCTCAATATTTAAGATATGTAAAAGACATGGAGATGTTTCCAAAAATATTTCAGTAAAGAACTTATTTCTTCTTTATCTACATTAGTGAGAAATTAGCTGTGTATAGCTTTTTTCATGATTATAGTAAACATTTATTTTATATATATGTGTGAATACTTGAGAAATTTGCATATAAAAAGAAGACAACATTTCTATATGTTCAGAATACCATGTCTTGTTTAAAAAATATTATGCATAAACATGTAAATAATAATGTCATATTATATTCAAATATCTAAAATAACCATAGTTACTTGGTTAGATAAATATGAGATAAATGCCATGCCTTACATTGGAAAGCAATTCTGAATCAGAATCAATTTGTTATTGAATATTTATAATAATTGATATGATTTTTAAATGAATATTATCTTTGGCATTGAAAATCTGTTCAGTGAAATGCTGAATTCCTTCGCAATATATAATTGATAAATTATTGAGTAGTATTCTGTACTAACACTTTGGTTACACAAAAGTAGCCTCTAATTTTATTATCTTGGGTATATCAAAACAAAGTATTTTATATAAGAATAACTACTTATTAGTGATTAAGCTTGGCTCAGATCAGTCAGAAATACTGTTAAACAAAATTCTTATTGATTTCTGCTGAAGCAGTATGTTATCAAATCATTCTGTAAACTTTTGTTTGGAATCAATGTCTTAGCATTACATATCAAAACTGTTTCAAATAATTTGTGTCTACCTTCACTATGTTTATTTGCTTCTTGACAGGTAAAGTTAGATGAAAAAAATCTTACGTCCCATCATTAAGCTCTGAGAAAGGAGAAGGTAGTTCTAACTTCTCAGCAAGTTCTAAGCACTTGATTATTTAAACACGTTACTATACTTTGTGGTTTTTTTTCTTTGTTTGTTATTTGGTTTTTCAAGATAGGGTTACTCTGTGGTTTTGGAGCCTGTCCTGGAACTAGCTCTTGTAGACCAGGCTTGTCTTGATTCACAGACATCCACCTGCCTCTGCCTCCCGAGTGCTGGGATTAAAGGCGTGCGCCACCACTGCCCGGCTTACATTACTATACTTTGTAAAACAAGTTTTAGTATTTAAGAATACTACGGCTCCTACTTACTATATATGAAAGTGTGATAGTCAAACATTTTCATATTGTCTTTTATTGCTTAAATATATTTCAAATAGATGGAACAATTACATATCCATTGTAAATGGAGACTTCTTATTCATTTACAAGCCACCAAGACCCAAACAATCAAACTGAAACTATATTAATTACAACTCTATTTGGCAAATAGCTTAGGCATATTCTTATCTAGCTCTTATATCTTAAATTAATCTATTTCTATAAATCTGTGTATCACCAAAGGCTGTGGTTACCTGGAAAGGTTTTGGGAGTCTTTCCTTTCTCCTTTGGCAGTTACATGGTGTCTCCTTGACTCTTTTCCTCTCTCTCTCTCTCTCTCTCTATATATATATATATATATATATATATATATATATATATATATATATAGACTTTTTGCCTGGCTTTATTCTACCCTGCCACAGGCCTAAGTGTCTTCTTTATTAACCAGTGGTAATAAAACATTTACAGCCTACAGAGGGAAGTCCCACATTAATCCATTTTAGTATTTTCATGATTCACTGTTCCATCATTGTTTTAGTTTTTCTTTTCCTGGTTTTAATTTTTTAAATTGTGCATATACTGTACTTTTTAATATTCTTTCCCCTTCTGTCACTCCAAATCAAGAAGTCATTTGCAATCGATAGCTCCTAGAAGACAGAAGGAAAATTTTCTGCAATGGAGGGATACTAGTATATTGATCAAACTCTTCATAGTTTTATGTTACAGAAACATTGAAAATTTATGGTTGTGGTTGTTTGGTTTAGTTAATTACACTCCCCCAGTAAACATGGAAGACAATTTCCAAGGTTTTGTTTTCCTAAGTACTTTTATCCAATTACCTAAATGCATATAGCTTTGATCATTGGTGTTTGAGGTCCTTCTGTCAATGTGTTACTTTTATTGGTTAATGAATAAGAAACCGCCTTGGCCTGTTGATAGGGCAGAGCTTAACTAGGTAGGGAAAACTGGAATGAATGCTGGGAGAAGGAAGGCAGAGAGATGCCATAAAGCCACCAGAGTCAAACATGCTGAAACTTTTCAAGTAAGCCACTGCCACATGGTGATATACCTATTAACAGCAATGGGTTAAATTAATATAAGAGCCAATAAGAAGCCAAAGCTATCAGTTCCTTCTTTGAAACTGAAAAAAAAAAAGAAGAAGAAAAAAAAGAAGCTAAAGCTAATGGGCCAAACAGTGATCTAATTAATACAGTTTCTGTGTGATTATTTCATGGCTTGGAGGCTGGGATGAACAAGCAGTTCCCACCTCCTACAGATTGGCACCAATATGATGGACTGAATTTAGATGAAACCTGAGAGGGCTTTAAAAGGAATTCTAGACACAAAAGCAAAGTTTAAGCACATTTTTTTCAGCAGGGGGCATTTTGCAGCTCCATTAAGAGAGGTTTTCCTGATTCAGCCCTAGCAGGAAAAAATAAAGCCAGCTTCCTGAGCCTTACTGCTAGCATGAACTCTGGCTATGGAACATTTGTATGGCATTTGTGGGCTTGGGCATTTGTTGCCTACTCGGGTCGGGAGGAAAGTAGCTGAGACCATGCCCATGGTTAAGCACTGCCCACCTGGACAGGTGCCTGGATCAGGTCTACTAGGCCTGCACAAGCAAGAGAGCATGGAGGATTTCTACCGCCACACACAGAGATATTTCCAGGCTACAGAGTGAGCTATATGGTAGATTTAGTTATTATTCAGATATAAAAGATTTATATGCTGCACACTCACTCTCAGAGTTAAAGTGCTGAGTGCCCCTCCTACCAGACCTGGCAGTAATGGTATGTCCACCATTTTGAAAGTGGAGAGAGGCAGAACCAGTATCCAGAGCAGCTGCAACTAAGCAGCTTACCATTTTAAAAGCTCTTCAAGACAGTAAAAGACAGTGAAGAATTACAGTTAATGCAATAAAAACAGATACAGAAATAAATTAACTCTAAATGGGTCACAGTGCTGGATAAATGTATGTAGGCTGGAAGAGAGAAGAAAAAGAGCATAGAGATTTGGAAAAGAAGTAAATCATTAAAAAAAAGTCTTTAAAGAGACAAAGTACAGACAGTCATAGATTAATAAGAGTATAGAAAAATTAGCCTTGTAAAGATGGACTGTACACAGAGTGTCTGGTTTATGGATATTATTGTGTCTTCTTTGAATATTTTGAATGTGAATGACCTAAGTACAGAGAGACATTTCATTGTATGAGCTGATAAACTAAACCAGCATATATATTATAAAAGTATCATGACTTCCAAATTAGGTCAAAGGGTATGTTGCTTTGGAAAAGAACTTCTTCTTTTGTTTTCACAGAAGAACTTGTGGATTGCTTCCAGACCAATATTATTTGATGGGACAAGTTTCCCTGAAATGTTGCCGTAAACACCCCCACAAAGAAAATGCTTTGCCCAATAAAAAGCATGAAGCAGTGTGGAGAGAAAATAAACTATGCCCATATTCCCAAATATTGTTTATAATTGTTTTTTTTACATTTAAATGGAGATATACTATAGAGATTTGCATTGGTATGGATCTTTGTTTATTGATACAAGTTTTAGGTCAATATTTTATATTTATATGTAGATTTCTGCTCCTGGTTAATGAATTGTGTTTGTGTAGTTCATTTAAAAATATAATATATAATTAAGAAATATAGGTTGATAGATAATCATCAGACTTGTAATCATGTTAGTTAGATTTTTTTAGATGGACAGATATGAATTTTAGAGGACAGGCATTTTTTAAATCTTTCAAAGACTACAGAATATGGCATTTAAAATATTTTAAGAAGTTAGGGCTTTTCATGACAGAGACTCATCTGCTTCTGGCGGCACCAGTTACTTCAAGAGGAATATGGACATCAAAGAGGCTCTTTATGGAATTTGCTCTCCATTTGGGCAAGAAAATGCTCTTGCCTGGACTACTTGCCAGGACATGCAGGAACCACAGAGAAATGACTGCTGAACTTGCCTAAAGATGAGATAATCCTTCAGTGTTCCTGCTTCATGAAAGAGTCTGTAAGATATTCTGCAGGACAAAGAAGAAAGTGACTGACAAACTGCAAGTATAGGCAGAACTGTCTTTGAAATTTCCTGCTTTGTAGAAAAGTCTGCTGGATACTATGGGCCTATAGGCTGAAGATGGATGCCCCAATGGTATAGATAAACTTTGGGTGACTGTCCAGGTAATGAGATGTCTCTGTCATTTCTAGAGTTTTAGAAGTTGCTTACAATGCACTTCATATTTACTTAAGTAATATATCCTTCTGGAGACTTTGATGGAGTTGAGGAATTTATACTTATAGTTTTCCTTAGTTATGAGAAGAGATAAAATAGATATAAATATTGCAACTGTAATTCTGCTTGATACCTGTTTTGTTATATGAAATTTTACTATGTTAAAGTTAAATCCTTCCCTTTTGTTTAAACAGAAAAGGGGAAATGGTGTGGGAGGTCCTTCAGTCTATGTGTTGCTTTTATTGGTTAATAAAGAGCTGCCATAGCCTGTTGATAAGGCAGAGCTTATGTAGTCAGGGAAAACTAGAATGAATGCTGGGAGAAGGTAGGTGGAGAGTGAGATGTCATGGAGTCACCAGAGTTAGACAGTCTGAAACTTGCCAGTAAGCCACTGCCACATGGCAGTATACAGATATATATATATATATATATATATATATATGGTTAAATTAATATAAGACTTAGCCAATAAGAAGCTCAAGATAATGGGCCAAGCAGCGATTTAATTGATACAGTTTCTGGGTGATTAATTTGTGGCTGGACCTCTGGGACCAACAAACATTTCATGCCTCCTACAGACATTTGTTTTTCGAATTATGCATGTACAGAAAACTTTAGTATGGGAATACAAGATACATATGAAAATCTATGGAAGAAATGGAAGTCCTGAGAAAAGGTCCTTTGGTGTCCATGAATGCATAAATAACAAATAATTAAAAGTCAGTAGTATGTGTTAAATATTTCCATGATGTGTTTTAAGAACATGCTTTTCTTCCAATATCCATTTGTTGAATGTAAATGCATAATATAATTTAACAGGGATGGATTTTTATAATATACATTCTACAGTATTCAAATAATAACCAAAGATATTATTCCAGGAAGAATAGTGACAAATACAATTTTCTTCATCACCAATCAAAACGATAATTAAATGTGAAAGCTGTCTCTAATTGCATGGGCTACATTTAAGTCACTTCTCATACACCCACTGCTTTTACCAACTTCTTTTCATAATAACTTCATAAGAACTTTCCAGAGTGATGATTTAATGACTAAGTGATGTTTCTAAAGGTCACAAAGATATTGTAGATTATGTAATTTTTAAACTTTCCCTGACTGCTCATCTGTTCACTCAAATCTGTTAAGGGCACTTCTCCAGATCCATATTAGCAATACATCTGCTACACTTGATCAGGTCGGAACAGAACAGACGTAAACACCAGATATTTGCCCAAGGCAGATTGATTTTAATTTATTTTGGAAAGGATGGTCAGTTTATGATGTTCTAGAAAATGACTGTCTCTCTGAACGCAGATTACAATTTTAATATTGATTGAAATGCAGCTTCTGGAATTTATTATGTTCTCTTTGATGAAAATAAAAAAAATCAGAAAGGAGCAAAATAATTTTAAAGTTCCTCATTGCTAATATTGAAGAATATCTTTATTTTAAAGAGTATCTTACATGTATAAGTGTTTTGCCTGCATGTATGTGTACCACATGCTTGCTTGAAGCCAGTGGAGTCAAGAAAGAGTGTGTTGGATCCCCTGCAACTGGAGTTACAGATGGTAGTGAACTGTTATGAGCATGAGGGGAACCAAAGATGGTTCTTTGCCAAGAGAAATAAGTGCTTTAACCTCTGAGTCAACTGTTCAGCTTAGGTATGGACTATCTTGAAGTAACAAAAATATTGGAGGGATGGGAAAAAAACATCACTGAGTAAGCACACTTTTTTTTTAATTTTTCCAGAAAACCGGAGTTCAGTTCCTAGCACACAAATCTGATGATTCATATTTGCAATGCCAGTTGTAAAAATGGATTCTGCTGCCATTTTTTTCAATTTTATCACTACCACACACACACATGAATAAATACAATAAAAATGACTCTATAAAAACCATTGGAAGGTGATATGCTCAATAAATCTTTATTCTTATAGTGATCTCAATAAAATACAATTTTTCACAAAGCTTTCATTTATTCACCATAGTGACAATCTTCATGATGGAATGAGGGGATATGAGATATGTAAACATTGATGAAGCCTTCTTAACTAAACTTTTCAATTCTTTTAAAATTTGTTTCTGAATATTTTGATAAAAGGAATTGTGTAAATAAAATAATGTCTTAGAACTTGCCTTAAAAAAACTGACTTGGGGAACTTATTTCAACATAAAGTCATTCTGTGTATATTTCATGTACATGTATGAAGTATTTCTATAGATTCAAGTCAATGACCAAGGTTACTCCCACTTCAGAATAAGAATTGTTTCTCAGCTTCTTCTTTATTTATACTCCTCTTCTCTGGCCTGCTCCAATGTCTAATTCCATGATTTAACAGATAGCCATGGAGTAACATACCTATGTAATATACTACATTACTAAACAGCATTATAAGCTCTCATTGATTTTCAATCTAGAAATAAATAACTAATATTTTGCTGTGTTTAATATACAAATGTCCTTGGATTTTTTTTAGTTAGTAATAAATCAAGATTTACAGGATATGTGGCAGACTGAAAAATATTGTTAATTCCGGTAACTGACAATATAAAGATTACTCAATTTGTAATCAGAATATGGACTCATTTAAGAGTGAATAATTTTAAATTAAATTAATAATTTACTGGAATCCCAGCATAAATCTGTAGCCTTTTAAATCCAGACATGATTAATCTTATAACACATTCACTCTAAAGTATTTCAGACAAACAATTATGGAATAGAGAACCAGGAATCATTAATTTTTTCACCTTCTTAGCATTCTGATAAGTCACTTATTTGGATGATGTAAGCACGTGTTAGCAAATGGCTTAATATAGACATCATTAGAATGGATGCAAGTTTTTAAGGCTAGTTTGAGTTGGTATATAGAAACTTGTTTACCATAATTTAATGTGTCTAAGTATTATAAAAGAAATAGGTTTGAAACTAGCTCTTGGTTATTTTTAATTAAGCCTTCAAAGGCTGATAAGATGGATAAGTGCTCACTGTACAAGCATGATGACTGGAGCTCACAACTCCAGGACCTTGTAACAGCTAGATGGGGTTTCTTGGCCCCTCTGCAATCCCAGTGCTAGGGAAGAGGAGACAAGCTGATTAGATAGATTACCTGAAAAAGTGAGCTCTGCTTTTAGTAAGAGAACTTTCTACTGTAAATAAAGTGAAGAGTGGTTTAAAATGCTGGAACATGAAAGTTTATCCTCCATATACATGTGCAAATAGTGTGTCCACATAGACATAACTGAGAAAATGCAAATGCACTCCCAACAATCACATACTTCTCCCCCACAAAAATATAGGTCATCATAGAATAGATATAAGGTGAATAAATTAGCATTTCATGGTGCTGTGTTTCATAATTATTTATCTGAAATCTTCCAGAAAATTATGGAATTATTAATTAGTGATTAGTGAACACAAGGAATCATTAATTCATAACAATAATGTTATATGAATTTTCTTAATTGGAGTAGTAGTATAATTGAAATATATTAATGCATATTTTGATAAACATACACAATCACATTGATATAAATAATGCACATCTGTAAACTCTTGCCAGTTCACATCAAGCAGTTCAATGGGTACTAAGTTATAGTTACATTACAATAAGCTTTGATGATATATTATATCACTAGGGTGGTTATGAATAATGATATTTGCTAAGTACTTCACAGAGCTATAAAAAGGTTTTGTGAATGTGTTATTGATTATTGACAATAGCCTTTGAAAAATATGAAGAATGCCACAATAGTAAGAAATGAAAGAAGGATAATAGTCACACATAAGCTGTGAGTTATTACAGTGAGAGGATAATATTATGTTTTGAATATAGAGCAATACAAAATGCATCTGCTGCAAAGATCAGTGTTTATTTATTCAAATAAACTGTAAATCAGTTACATTATTGAAGAAATGACAGTCTGTAAACATTTAATGAGAACCATTCTTATCATATATTACACATCCACAAAACTTAAAAACAGTCTTCTAATAAAGCATTAGTAGACAAAGAAGGGCTTCCTTTAACAGACTCTTTGCATATTATTATGTTTTACAGTTTCGTTTCTTTTGAGGGATTTCTGTGTACGAGAACACACTGTGTATCTCTGCATCTATATATTTTTCTTCTTCATTTTTTGTATTTTTTCTGTTTATATGTTTGTTTGTTTTGTCCTGTTCTTGTTTGTTTGCTTCTACTGTATCTTCTTTTGTTATGTTTTAATTGTCTGTTTGTATTCTGAACAAACAGGATGAATTTTCATGTATGGGGAAGTGGGATGGATCTGAAAGGAGTTGGAAGGAAGGATACTATAATCAGAATACACTGTATGAGAAAAAATATATTTTTAATTAAAAAAAAACCTCAAGGACTCATTTGTCTCTAAAACTCTAAAGCAAAGAGAAGCAAAACATCCATCACTCAACAGCTTTGCTTTGGGTAGCTTGTATAAGTACATACACTATTTTACTTTTATGAGTTATCACCTGTGTTATATCTGTTCAACAATGTTTAAAAAATTTAAATGTTTCTTCAACATTTCTTGTTCAAAAGGTTCAAAATGTTAGCTGTTCCTCCTTTATTTTCTCCTCCATCACCTAACCATTTGACCTTCTCTCATCAATAATGTCACCTTCCACTGTGTGAGTGGTCATACGGAAGGATGAAAGGATTTCCCTTGGTATAATTTATATAGTTGTTGTAGGTGGTCTATTATCATTATAGTAATAACAATAAATATTAACAGTAATGAATTAAGGAATTGCTGGATATGGTTGGAAGAATTCTTTTTTTCACAAATTGAGTTGAAGAGCAACAAGAAAGAGAAAACAGTGGCTTTTGTTCGTCAATATCAATTGCTAATCTATAAGGAAATAAAATAAAGTCATTTCATAGTAGAAAGAAGTAGGAGGATATCATGAAATAGCTGCACTTTAATCTACATGATGGATCATTAGGACAAAGTAAGAGGTGAAAACTCAGCACACAGCTCCTGAGATAAAATGAAAACTGGCTTTAAGACATGAAGTATTTTGAGATGTTAATGATATGGGACTTAATTTCTATATTGAAAAAGATTAAGATAATTATCAATAAGCTCTTGTTTGCAGTCAAACTGAGGATAGAAGCAGCTGAATAAATAGCAAAAATTATTATTAAAATGAAGCATTACTCTTCTAAGATACGGTAAAGATTAAAAACTGCTAATACCCTGGAAGTACCTCTTTTCAAAATACAAAATCAAATACAGTTCTTCTCCACACTATCAAATATCAGTTAAGATGATTGTAGCACAGCATGTTCTTTTTTCCTTTGACATGATGAGCAATATCAGGAAATGGAAGCTGAATATTGTTCTCCTGCTTTTAACAACTCTGTCATTAAGGGTCCACTCTGACTCATCTTGAGTCAGGTGATTGGTTACCTGGTTACAGAGAGTGACTATTTCGAGACAGTTTCAGGACTCTGACTTTAAAGAAACATATGCTTCTTTTGTTAAACATGCTTGTGTGTGTGTGTGTTTGTGTTTGTATGTGATGTGTGTATTTGTGCATGCCAGTGTGAGTGAGTGACAGTGTGCCAGAAGTCAGGATAATCCTGAGTAGTCAATTTTCTCCCTCTAGCTTGGTAACAGGAACTAAACTCAGGTTTTCAAGCTTGCTCTGAACCATCTTCCAGGCAAGGCATTTGCCTCTCGATGTTCTGCTTCAGTCTTATACATTTTTTTCTAACACTTATCACATATTGGGCACGTATTTTCAACTTTCAAAATGCTCTGATGTTCTTTATCTTCTTGATTTGGAAAACCACTTTGTTGTAACTTTTCATTCTCTTAAAAACTTGTCTCTTCTTTTTGTTTCCTGCATTTACTTAAACTTGCAACTTCAAAAATTTTGAACACTCTTTTTTTTTTATTAATTTTTTATTGAGAAAAAAAAAACGTTTCCCCCTCCTCCCCGCCACCCATTTCCCTCCCCCTCCTTCCACCCTTCTCCCCCTCCCCCCACTCCTCTCCCCCTCCCTCTCCAGTCCAAGGAGCAGTCAGGGTTCCCTGCCCTGTGGAAAGTCCAAGGTGCTCCCCCCTCCGTCCATGTCTAGGAAGGTGAACATCCAAACTGGCTAGGCTCCCACAAAGCCAGAACTTGAAGTAGGATCAAATTCCAGGGCCATTGTCCTTGGCTTCTCATCAGCCCCCATTGTTCGCCATGAACAGAGAGTCCGGTTTTATCCCATGCTTCTTCCGTCTCATTCCATCTGGCCTTGGTGAGCTCCCAATAGATCAGCCACACTGTCTCAGTGGTTGGGTGTACCCCTCGTGGTCCTGACTTCCTTGCTCATGTTCTCCTTCCTTCCGCTCCTCAATGGGAACTAGGGAGCTCAGTCCGGTGCTCCAGTGTGGGTCTCTGTGACTATCTCCATCCATCCCCAGATGAAGGTTCTATGGTGATATGCAAGATATTCGTCAGCATTGCTATAGGATAGGGTCATTTCAGGTTCCCTATCCTCAGCTGCCCTAGGAACTAACTGGGGACCTCGCCACTATCACATGACAAAAGCATTTGTTCAACTATGTTCATAGCAGTATTATTTGTAATAGCCAGAACCTGGAAACAACCTAGATGCCCTTCAATGGAAGAATGGATGAAGAAAGTGTGGAATATATACACATTAGAGTACTACGCTGCGGTAAAAAACAATGACTTCTCGAATTTTGCATGCAAATGGATGGAAATAGAAAACACTATCCTGAGTGAGGTAACCCAGGCCCAAAAAGATGAACATGGGATGTACTTACTCATAATTGGTTTCTAGCCATAAATAATGGTCACGGAGTATATAATTGGTGAACCTAAAGAAGCTAAATAAGAAGGCGAACCCAAGGAAGAACATATAATTATCCTCTTGGCTATGGGAAGTAGACAAAATTGCCGGGTAGAAAATTTGGGATCTTGGGGGTGGGGTGGGATGGGATTATCGGGGGATGGGGAGAGAAAAGTGAGAAGGGGAGGATGAGGGAAACTTGGGGAAACAGGATGATTGGGATAAAGGAAGGTTGGATAGGGGAGCACGGAAGCACAATTCTTAGTTAAGGGAGCCACCTTAGGGTTGGCAAGAGTCTTGAACCTAGAGTGGCTCCCAGGAGCCCAAGGCGAGGTCCCCAGTTAGTTCCTTGAACATTCTTTATATAAGAGTAAGGCACATCAGCAGAACTCAGGTAACAGGCTGGTTTTTCATAGAACGATTATTCTTAAGTAAAATAAAAATCACCTCTGTGCTTATGTATACACAATCACTGAATATACCGATAAACTTTATTTCCCTTCACCTATTAATGTGCACAGCAATGATATTTATGATAACTGCAGTACTATTTTGAGATTAAAACCCATATTTTCATTGATTTTGTTACAAATGATTTTCTTCACTGATACCCCAAATCTTCTGTCAACATGTTACCAGACAAAAGCAGATATTAAATCAGAATTAAATTAACAATTTAAAATAGCCTTTTTTATTTTATTTTTTTACTTTAGTTTTCAAATATATGTTCATAATTACTTTACATTTGTTTATTTCTGAATGTGCACGTGCATGTGTGTGTGGACACACACATGTCACAGAATATGTGTGGAGTTCAGAAAACAACTTGTGGTACAGAGTTTTCTCTTTCCCAAGTGGATTCTGAGGACTGAACTCAGAACCCCAAGCATGATGGTAAGCAAATTTGTAGAATGAGTCATGATACAAGTACATTGTTTCATAAACATTTACATGAATACATTATAAAATGCACACATATATATTGAAAGCCTATGTGTACCAGACTTTCTTTTTTTTGGCTTTCAATCAGTTCCCAAATCATGACACAGAGACTTATTAATTTTGAATGATGGTCTTGGCTTATGATTATTTTTAAATAGCTTTTTATCATCTAACTGAAGTTAAACTATCTCTTCATCTACATTGTGACTTGGGGTTTAGTACCTTTGCTTTCTGTATGTCCTACTCCATGTAACTGGCTGGCAGTCCCATTTTTATACCTCATTCTCTCCTCCTTTTATTTTTCCTTTCTTTCTAGCCTAGATTTTTCCTTCTACTTATTCTGTCTGCCAGCCAGGTCTACCAAACCATTCTTTGTCCAGCTAATCCCCATTCATTTCTTTATTAGACCAATCATGTGCCTTTGGCAGGCAAGGTGAAACAGCAACACATCTTTTCATTATTAAACAAATGCAGCATAAACAAATGTAACACACCTTCACATAAAGTAGTTTTCTGCAGTGTAAAGAAATGTCACACAACTTTGCCCTGTTAAGGCAATATTCCACTACAACTATGTAATAGATACACTATAGAAACACACATTCTCACTTACAGGCAAACATGCAACAGATAAATAATGGAGATTTCAGCAAAACCAAGTAAATAAAAACCAAGGAAAATAAATTAAATATATGTGGTTAATTGTTCCATATGGTTATTAAGGATATGGGAGGAAACTTTAATATCTTATTCAATATTTAAAGAAAAAGTAGAAACATATGAAGTATGAATGTTGATCTGCAATTCATCAGAAAGATCCTATGTTTTCATTACTTATACAGTAATAACATAATTGTCATGTATTTTAAGCTTTATATGGTAAGTACAATAATTTTTGTCTGTTTAATTCAGTGTATAAGAATCCTTCTGTATCTTCTCAGTTATATTATCTTCTTGTAAGAGAATTTAATAGAAAGAAATTAGCCTAACTGCAATATAGTCCCAATTCTCTATGGAGTTAACTATAATAACCCTGACACTAAAATGTCATTTATTTTGATATACACAGAAGAAAACACAGTGCTCGTTGCATAAAGTCAAGGGAGTATTAAATATAAGTTTGTTCTCACTCTTAAAAAGATGCCCAAAGGCAAAAGTGCCATTTTCTGTCAAGTATAGCTCAATTGATAGTTCACTCTCCACTCGGCACTAATGCCTCTATTAAAATGATTCAATCCCTCTGCCACCTCATCTTCTCTGGTCAGGCAGGAGTCATTGGGAGAGAAGATTGGCCTATTTTCTCTCCACTCTGTCAGAAACGGCAGCGGTACCAGTCATGATTCGCTCATCTACCTCCAGTTCACGGCCCCATAAAACATACAAACTGTGCTGTCTGGAATTAATTGTGCCTAGAGGGAAATAAAAGGAAATAGGGTGGGTAGTTAAATAACAGGTTGGTATATGCTAATACGTCTCAGTGTATGAGCTTTAACTTTTTAAAATCTGAATCATCTTGAGATTTGAGTCGCTATATAAGCATTCATTTTTAAAATTAAAAGTTCACTCATATGGAAGTAAGGTTGGTTTGAATATTCCGATAATAAGCACTTTAGCAGATATCAGAGAATGACTCTAAATAACTTTGCTTAAAGATTGTATACATTAAAGACAAGGTTACCAGGGGTTGTCTCTCAGGTCAGTTATCTTTTGATTACGTAGATAAACTCTTTAAAATAACTAAAAGTAATTACTATTTATTTTTTTCTTTTTATCTATTGAGAACACAAGTTTGAAAGTACATGTATGTACATATATGACTATGTACATATTCTATATATGACTGCATAAGTATAGAAAACAGTGCTTAGAATATCCTGTGTGACAGTCCAATTTCACGGCATTTCTGATTTTGCCAATTACACAGTGAGAAAAGAAAATGTGCAAGTTTATTCCTGTCAGATTTTCAGAATGTTTTCCAAATCAAGTTGTTGAAAAATGTAGATAAACCACAGATTTTCTTTTAAACAACACGTGTTAAAAATAATTTCACTTAACTATTTGACAGCTCAGGACATTTCTCATTTGTACATTTTAATCATTCTTTATAGATTAGTCATGTTAATCTATTAGGAAAAAATTTCAATGAATTTGATATTCTGTTTCTCAGAACTGTGATCTCATATACGAGGAATACTGGATCCACCCATATGATAATTAACAGATAGGGAATTGGCCTCACCAGTCTATAGAGATTTCTGAGCTAGTATCTGTGAAAAGTTCCCTGAGAATTTAAGCTTTCTCCTTGATAAGATGCTGTTAATTGGCCCTTTATTAGTATTGTAGTTTAGGTACTCACCACCTGGAAACCTTTGATCTTGAATCCAAACTAGAGGTCATGTGTCACTCCACATAAACTTAGCCCATCATACTTATGGTGATCATGTGTTACTCCACAAAATCTAAGCGCATTATACTTATGGTGTATTGTTTTAACAAGATGGTTTTTTCTCTTCATAATGCACTGTAGAATCTACCTCTCACTCTATACCATCACACTTCAAAAACAAGCCAGGGAAAGCAGGCTAAATGTTCACAAACAATGGAAAATTTTGGATGAATTTTTATCTACCTTCAAACCTCAACATTCTTCTTATAAGAGAACAATAATTGGTTCCCTAAAAATAGATCAAGCACCATCTAAATTTGTTGGTTTCTACATTGATCTTATGCCTCAATGATAGCATAGTCTGGTGTGCCCTTCATATTCCCAAGGTTATAATTAAATTTTTAATGATATTACTAGACTGAAGCATTTAGGAAAGTAGATAATTTCTTGATAGACAACATGAATATCTCTCAGGTTAATGCCTGCATAGATAAAACAATAGGAAAAGCAAATTTAGGAAGTGAAGAAATTTAAAGATTATTATTTTGATTAGGTAATAGTAGTAAGGGAAAAAATTCAATGGTTTTATTATTTATTTATTTGTTTGTTTGCCTGTGTTGAAGACAAGGTTTCACTGTGTAGCCCTGGCTGTCCTGAAATCCACTCTGTAGGTCAGAGTGGCCTCGTACTCACAGAGATCTGTGTGCCTCTGTTTCCCAAGAGTTGGGGTTAAAGGGATGCACCCCCACTTCCCAGCTGACATTTTAATTTGTATTAAAGGGCACTTGAGAGAAACTACTTCAATATAAAATAATAAAGCAGACTTTGTCAGACAAGAGGTACATAATCTAACAACTTTCCTATACTTATACTTCATTTTTAATTTATTAACTGTTATAATTATTTTGTGATGTGAACATGTGAAATTAGTGAGAATAATATTTTGAAGTCAAGGCATTTTCAAAGTATATACATTGGATTAATCTAGCAGCATTTATAATCAAATGTCTTTTAGCAGCTGTTGCTCCTCCCTCAGGCATCAACACAACAAGATACAGTGCCCAGACCCAGATTCTCTGTGTTTTTTTCCATCTTTACATGGCTTTATTTTAAAATTTATTTATGTTAGTTCTTATTTTTAGTTTTTTTTTTTGAGGCAGGGTTTCTCTGTGTATTTTTGGCTGTCCTGAAACTCACTATGTAGACCAGGCTGTCTTTGAACTCACAGAAATCTCCCAAGTACTGGGATTAAAGGTGTGTGCCACCACACCCAACTACTCTCTTTTTTTTTTAAGGACTTTATCCTTTTTCTTTTCTCTCCTGAGCCTACTTATATACTTATAAACTTATAAACACATTGTAAACCATTTAGATGTTTTCTTCATTTGAATCTACTTTTACTGTATATCTTTCTTTTTCTGACCACATGAGTCTTTAATTGGCTAAGCAATATGGCAAGGATTAAAGCTGTGGCTTTGATGGCTGGATCCACCCTATTCCTTAGCTCTCTAAGAGTCTAGCCTCATGGTGGAGGTACTGGCCAGAGCCATGTTTATTGTCACAACTCTATGGAATTTCAAGGTAGCTGCCACCACCATGAAGCATGTTGTTGTCATAAACATGCTTAAACAACATCTACATATTTTGTGGCAGGGTCTCTTAAAAGAACTGCAAGGTTTTTGCAACTAAAGCTGAGTCAGGAAGCCTCTCTTAAATGAGATGTACTTGCCTCTAGGAAACAGATCCTACCTTAGAAAATGCTGCTACCAAGAAGCTGTGCTTAACTATATTCTTTTTGTGTCTAGAATTGAGAATTCCTTCTCAAACTCTCTCAGGTTTTAAGTGGATTTAGTTGTCCACATTGGTGCCATTTATTGGCAATAGCTGCTCAGTCCTGCAGCTGTTTAGTCCCAAAGAAACACACAGATTCTTACATTAATTGGCTGGCCTATTAGCTCAGGCTTCTTATTAACTCTTATAACTAACATTAACCCCCAGTTCTTGTCTTGTTAGCCATGTGGCTTGGTACCTTTTGTCAGTGAGGCATTCTCATCTTGCTTCCTCTGTGTCTTGGTAACGGCTACAGAGTAAGCCTTTCCTCTTCCCAGAATTCTACTGTTCTGGTTGCCCAGCCTATACTTCCTGCCTAACTACTAGCCAATCAGCATTTATTAAACCAGTACAACTGACAAACCTTTACAATATACAAGACCATTGTGCCACAGCATTCACATAGAGCGTGGCACCATAAGCATTATAACTCCATTAAGAGTTTTATTTTCAAATCAAACTACTGATTACCATTGGAACGTCTGTCATATTAACAACCACAACCCATTCAGGGGCAATTAAAACTAGGGAGAAAATGGTCAAACTAGAATTATAATGCAATAATGTTTACATCTCTACTCACTGTGCTTACTTTGGGCAAATTATTGTCAATCAAGGATTACTGATCATATTTTTGATGTCACACAAATCACTTGGCTTGCAGTTTTCCTTACAGTTTCTGTATTATACAATTTTTATTTAAATAATATGAGAACTTTTAAATAATAAAAATCTAATGAGTAGAATCAATAAATTTTCAAGTCCAGATGTACTCATGGAGTTATCTACACTTAGGTAAATATTAACAAGAAGATCTAAATTCCAAACATCCACCTAAAGTGTGAATGTTGGTTATACATATCACATTTAATAATGGCGCACGCCTTTAATCCCAGGACTCGGGAGGCAGAGGCAGGCAGATCTCTGTGCCAGCCTGGTCTACAAGAGCTAGTGCCAGGACAGGCTCCAAAGCTACAGAGAAACCCTGTCTCGAAAAACTAAAAAAAAAATTAATGAAAATGGAGACTGTGGATTTGAAGATGAGAAAGGACTGTTATTTAAAATGACTTCTCAGATGAAAATAAAGGAAAGAATGATTTAATTATATGCTAATTTGGAAAA
Organism: Neodon shergylaensis; assembly: GCA_025134845.1. Taxonomy (NCBI): domain Eukaryota; kingdom Metazoa; phylum Chordata; class Mammalia; order Rodentia; family Cricetidae; genus Neodon; species Neodon shergylaensis. The sequence continues at coordinate 10,772,874 of JABTXL010005416.1, read as the reverse complement.
AGAAAGGAAAAATAAAGATCTTGGAACCAGACATCCACATTTATGAATTTTGAGGAAAACATATAGATTTTGCTCAAAGTTTTATAAGGATAGACTATGATAAAAATTCTATAAATGGCAATGTTGTAAATAAAAACATGCTTTTAATTTTCTTTATGCTCAGAGCGGTGTGGCTGACCCACACAGAAGATTAAAGGACATAAATCCTTTACTCCCATGATGACACAGTTGACTAAAAGTTGTAGTTTACTGCTCAGCAGCAGAATGAATTTTATAATAGATGACTACCCCTAGAGTGGTAGTAAATGCCTGTAATCCTAGGATTTGGTAAGAAGAGGCAAGAGTTCAAGGGTACCCTCAAGCTCATAGGCCTATCTGGGATATAGGGAAAAATGTCAAAATAACAAAAAAGAAATTGCATGTTTTACCCTAAATATCTATTGCTTTTACAAAGTAATGAATTCAAATTTATTATGTCAAAATATCATAAATAGTACATAGTTGGTATAAATAAAATATCACCCAATAAATATTGACAGTGTATTAAAAATAAAAAATAATAGCATGGCATTTGTCACCCATATTATTTATTCATAATTTAGAGAAATCTCTGATGTTTTGTAGTTGGCTAACTTTGTGAATGCTTCCTTACTCATGACATGTTAGCAGTATAATATTGTACTGATTTTTGGGTTCTTTTTAATTGTATAAAAAGATAGGACTAGGGTTTCCTAAATTGCTATACCTTTGTGATGTTTCCTGCTAAATATCAATTTGATAAAATCCAGAATGACTGGTATATGGTTCACTGGTCATGCCTATCAAGTTTTACCTTGCTCAGTTAAGATGAGAAGACCTTCCCATTGTTGGTGGTGCCATTTTCTGCCTGTGACCTTAGACAATACAAGAAGAGAAATGTAGATGAACAGTAACATGCATGCATTCATTGTTCTCTACTTTTGGAATGTGGATGCAATGTCACCAGCTGCCTCCATATCCTGGTGCCAGGACTTGCTCATTATGATGGACTGTACCATTGAACTGTAAAGCAGAAGAAACCCTTTCTCCTTTGAGTTTCTTTTATCAGACTATTTTATTGCAGCATCAAGAAAGGGAACTGAGACTGTGTGATAACTAGTTTTCTCTTTAAAATCCTAGCTATTTTTTTCATTTAAATTTTGTTCTAAAGCCAGTCTCTTCTGATTCCTTGAAGCTTTAAGCAATTTCACTCATATATTTGATGAAATCACAAAACCACATCCAAATTATACAAGAAAAACTATCTTGCTCTCATTTCCTGTGATGTCAAATAATGTAATTAACAATACATGATTTTTTGTTCACTTCCTCAACCTTTGTCTATCTACCTATTTCTGTTCATAACTACTGTCACAAGTAACAGGAAACATCTTCTTAACCTTACTAGTATTATTTTATAGTAAAAAACAATAATCATGTTAGTGTAGAATAGATTCAAGACACTAGAGTGAAATATTTCACAAGATAAATAATTCCAATAAATAATAAACATGTATACACATGTATACAAACCATATCAAGCAATTTCCAAACAAAAGAGGAAAATAATCCCATAATCTTAGAAAAGTTGGATTGCATTCTGTCCCTTGTTTGCTGGGCCATGTGATTATACTGGCATCTATAGACTGTTGAACAGGGCATCTTACTCCCTAAAGACAGTAATTACTAACATGTCATTACCTTGGCTTCCTGGGACTTCACAGGAAGGAAGAAGTGCCAGGTCTTAAAAATTTAGACTCTAGTTGTTCCCATTGAGTTGGGAACCTTTAGGTTGGGTCAATCTTTAGGAACTCTCTAGAGAGTGGGGAATTTTATTTTTCATTTTAGACTACTTTTCGTATTTTTCTCTACATTTACCATTTAATTATAATTTTTCAAGATGTCTCTAGCGATCTTAGGCTAAGGTAAATACATTATAAATTAATGTGTAATGGGATGATTTTTTAAGTTATAAACTGATTAGCTCAGACTTCTTATTGACTCTTATAATGTACACTAGCCCATTATTTTTGTCTATGTTAAATACATGGCTCGGTACTTTTTTCAGCAAGACAATCACACCTTGCTTCCTCTGTGTCTGGATCAAAACTGCAGCATGAACTTTTTTCTTCTCAGAATTCTCCTGTTCTCATTGCCCTGCCTCTACTTCCTGCAAGGTTGTCCCACCTATACTTCCTGTCTGGATACTGACCAATCAGCATTTTATTAAATAAGTACAAGAAACAAATGTTTACAAGTTAAAACCATTGTCCCACAGCAATTCTCTCCTCCCCCCTTCTTTTATTGAAAAGAAAAAAAATTTCTGCCTCCTCCCAGCCTCCCATTTCCCTCCCACTCCTCCCACCCCCTCCCCCTCCCCCCACTTTTCTCCTCCTCCCTCTCCAGTCCTCCCCCCCTTTTTTTAAAAGGGTGTGTTTTCCTAGTACACTCTCATCTGCTTCCACAGAGCCCAACTCAGGCCTTTCCTTCCTTTGTCCTCTGTCTGTTTCAAAATCATGTTTACTACAACGAATTCTTTAAGTTTCTTAAAAATTGATTTGTGAAGACCTGCATTTAAACCCTAGTCTCCAACATGCTTTGACAACTTTGTAGCATATGTAATTTTTGGTGTGATATTTGCATCACTGTAGATGTTCTTTTTCTTCAGAGGCCAGTCACTACTACATAACCCAATTCCACTTTCAGTTAATCTTCCTAGTGTTGCTTCTATGACTTAAATTATTTTTCACTTAACTCTTTTCTTCATGATTGAAAGTTCTGAATTTTTCATGTAACAGTTTCAAACATTTGTTTTAATGTCTATAGTGGGCATTCATGTGTGCCAAGCATCAGAAGTGAGCAAAGGCAGAGAATGATTTCAGAGACACTCTCAGTTGCATCCCTAGACACTGTCTCAAACTAAGAAACAGACGCAAATAAAATAAAATAGAATTTGCTGAATGAATCTGTCACTGAATAAAACATTTGGGAAGTACTCGGTGTTAAAATTGGGGAATTTTACCTGCATAGTGCTTTAACTTGGCTAAAAAACTTATTCTTTGGTTTTTGATACTGAAAGTCAGAAATTTAGAAAATAAAAATTGTCCTCATATTTTCTCAAAGTTTAACAAGTTCTCAGTAGGATATAAAGACAAGAAGGGTTTAGACATCACAAAAGAGCCTATCACCTTTCATTTGCTTTATTTATTTAGCTATTTTTATGATACTGCAAAAGCTCTAAAATTTCAGGTACTCTGCAGCACTGCAAAACATCTGGCAAGCTTGGGAGTCGGTTTCATTACTGTTTTGGTTACTCTTCTCACTTCCTGATTTATTAACTTTCTTGTTTCTCACATGGAGAAAGCAAGAATGTAAACACACACATTCTCTCTCTCTCTCTCTCTCTTCCTCCCTCTTCCACCCCCCCTCACACATACACACACATACACACACATACGTGTACACACCGACATAGAATTCATTGTCAGTCTGTTATTCTTGAGTGCCCTCTTAGGACTGATTTGCAAGCTTATGCATCTGGTATACAGCAAATGGAGCATGGCCTTTATGGGAGTGTGTACCTTAATCAGTCCTTGCTAATACATTTCAATGATAAAGAGGATGAAGACATTTTCATCTTCTCTGAGGGCATTAGTGCTGAAGTGATGAATTTGTCACAGTATTATTCAATTTTTCATATTTGTTCAGTCATTTGTATTCTCAAAATATAGTTTGACTACCAGTTCCTTTTAAATTACCCATCGTACACTGTTCTACTTGTCTATATGCATTATTTTTGATTATCCTTTATCATTTATTCATTTAACCATTCCCATACAAGTTGTCCTGTTTAAATTTCATGTGAAGCTCCTGTTAGTCAGATCAGCAATTATCTACCTATCTCTCAATTTGATAGAAAAGGGTCAGCATACAAGGAGTACAAAGTTTTGAGGGCTTTGAATTTAGCTTCAGGAGGGGGAGGCAAGGGTATACCCTTTGTCCTCACTCAGTAAGCAGACAGAGAGACTTTCTCGTTCTACATTCACAGTCTCTGCTTATTTGCTATCTATCTGTCTATCTCTATCTATCTATCTATCTATCTATCTATCTATCTATCTATCTATCTATCTATCTATCTATCTA
>JABTXL010005416.1:10503243-10768703 GCA_025134845.1 Neodon shergylaensis | reverse complement strand
CTATCTATCTATCTATCTATCTATCTATCTATCTATCTATCTATCTAGCTCATTACTGTAATATATAGGATGGTGTCCACATCTTCACTTCTCACACAACCTTTCATGTTAAAAGACACAGAGAGACAGTCAGATGTGGTTTTCATAGATTACTCTTAATCCAGTCAGGTAAGGAAGATTAAGTAATAATATCACTACATATTTATAGTGTAGAAATTACACTTCTCATTTCATATGCACATACCAGTGACCCATCCTGCCTTACTAACCATTTTGTTTTTGTTTTTCAGTTTGATAGCTGCAGTTGTCATTTTTCTATCAGACCCAAAACAAACAAACAAACAAAAACCAAGCAGACAAAAGCCCTGGCAGCAAATATATCAGTGGCTGTATTCATACGTATTTATGAATATATGTCATTATGTATATGTTTAATTTCCTCTATACCACAAACACAATACTTTAGCCTATTTCGGAAAGTATATTAAAGGTAAGATAACTTGACCATTGCTGTTGTAAATGGGTGACATTAAACTTGTCTCTCATTCTCTAAATTCTGTTCACAATGTATCACTTACTAGCTTGGCGGATTTAGAAACATGGATCTGGCACATTTCGTGAGGTTGAAACATGAAATGTAAGGAAATGATAATGTGATTTCCTCCAGATCATCCTGTTTTCACGCTGCTCCTCCACACTTGATATGTCAATTATCCTTCAAAAAAGACAGAGTAACACATGCAAGTTTATTCCTTAACAAATAAATACTGTCAAGAAATTTTGGTCAAATGCTCATTGCATTGAAAGAGTATATAACCTTTAAGGTACAGGATGTCACTCCTAGACTTTATAGGGATTCTGTCTGCTAGTGCATCACTTGTAATCTTCTCCCTTCCACTGAAGCCACATTTCTTCTATAACTTTATGACATGAAAAGCATAAAAGTAAATCAATAAAACTCTGACTCATAACTGAATCATTATTCCGCATTTGAGCATCTTATTTGTGATGATCTTATAGTTTCATGACCATAGCCAGCTGTTTTGGGACTTTCAGATATTTTTCCAGATTTAATCATATTACACATCATTTTTAAATTAAATGATGCATACCATTTATTTTGTTCTGTTCCTTATGGGCTCTCACATGAGAACTGACTTATTACTTCCAATTATCTTCTAGTTTAATAGCAAAAAGAAGACAAACAAACAAACCAAAATGAGTGTAGCATTTCTTAGTTAAACAACCCATCATTAAGGTTCAACTAAAGAATTCCCAAAGGGCAGTGTGTATGTTTGATATGTTGAAGTTTCTTAGCATGGAGAACCAAAATTATCTGCACAGTATTTCTCTTACAAACAAGGAATTTGTACAAATTATTCTTGAAGACTTTATTCTACTTTTGTTTTTATTTTTGAAAACAATCCTTTCTCATTTTATATACCTATCACAGTCCCTACTCCCTTTATTCCTCCCACTCCTCCACCTTTCCCCCAACTCACCTCCATCTACTCCTCAGAGAGGGTAATACTTCCCAAGGGGATTCAACAAAGTCTGACACATCACTTTGAGGCAGGACCAAGCCCACCCCCATATCTAGGCTGAGTAAGGTATCTCTTCAATGAGAATGTGTAGTATGGAGCTACGGGCTGTGTTCCACTGCCTGGTTCCTGGCCACTGGCTAGCTTTATACCCAAAATAACCACACACAAATTGTATTCATTTTAAACACTGCTTGGCCCATTAGTTCCAGCCTCCTAATGGCTGATTCTCACATCTTAGCTAACCCATATTCAGTAATCTGTGTAGCACCAGTCTTACCGGGAAAGATTCAGCATGTCTGACCTGCAAAACAGAGTCATGGCATCTGAGCTCACTTCCTCTTCCTCCCAGCATTCTGTTCTGTTTACTCCATCCACCTATGTTCTAACCTATCAGGCCAAGCAGTTTCTTTATTAATTAACCAATGACCTTCCTCCATCAAGAATGGGCTTCAAAAAAGCCAGTTAAAGTACTAGAATTAAATCCTGATCCTACTAGCAGTGACTCCACAGATTTCCCAAGCCTACAACTGTTGCCCACATTCAGAGGGTCTAGTTTGGTCCTAAGCAGATTGCTCTGCTATCAGTCTGGAGTCAGTGAACTCCCACTAGCTCATCAGTTATTTTTGTGGGTATCCCCATCAAGGTACTGACCCTTCTTTCAATGTATCTGTTCCTCTCTTTGTTCTCTGGAAGCTCAGCCTAAGGGCTTAGCTGTGGATCTCTCCATCAGCTTCCATCAGCCCCATAATGGTTCCTTCAATCAAGATGTCTCTTTCCTTATTCTCCCTCTTTGTCCTTCTTTCATCTTGACCATCCAGTTCTCTGATGTTCTCCTCCCCTCTCCATTTCTTCCCTCATCCTCCTCTTTAAACCTCACTTATCCCCCTCCCAGGATCCCACCTTTCTCAGATCTTGTGAATTCCCTTCCCAGGGGGATCCATGTATGTCTCTCTTAGGGTTCTCCTGTTTCCTAGTTTCTCTGAGGTACTGGACTATAGGCTGTTTATCCTTTGTTTTATGTCTAATATCCATTTACGTTGAGTACATACCATGTTTGTCATTCTGGGTCTTATTTACCTCACTCAGGAAGGTTTTTTGTAGTTCCATTCATTTGTCTACAAATTTCAAGATGTTTTGTTTAATACCACTGAGTAGTACTCCATTGTGTACAAAATGCAACACATTTTCTTTATCCATTCTTTGGTTGAGGGGCATCTAGATTGTTTTCAGGTTCTGAATATTACAAATAATACTGATATGAACACAGTTGAACAAATGGTATAGTTTAGCAACTCTGCATGTATCAATGCATTAGCCTATGTTTATGCATTTACATATATAAAAATGTAAGGATGAAGTAGAAAGTATATAATACTGTAGGTTATATGTGCATATACATTTATATAGAGAAACAAAAATGAGAATGAATCAGCTATAGTCAGAATCTTGAGTTATTTTCCCATTGTTTTCTCAGTGAGCGTAACCCTAACTTAAGACTCAGTCAGAATAAGCATTCAACTGTTGACTCCAAACTGATTTAAATGGCAAAATAAATGTCACTGAGTATTGAATTCAGAGTTCAACACCTAAGCTCAAGATTCATCATAATTTGTTCTTTTGTGTGACTACCATGTTATTTTTTTCTGAAAAATCTCTGAATTTAGATGGAAACAGGATAATTAAATAAGGCATATTTTTATTTTATTTAAGGAACTTGGCTTTGTTTCCATGGAAACATTTTGACAATGGGTTTTGAATAAGAAAATGACTAAGCATTTCAGACTCTTATGCTTCTCTGATTAACTCTTTTTAAGGTTCACAATTTAAATGATTGAAATCTCAATTGTTTGATTGAACTTCCTAACATGACTGTATTTCTTCAGGAAACGTATTCGTAAAATGCTATGTGGTTCACTAAAGTTTTATTTTATGCAACTGAAAGAAGACTAATCTCCAATCTTCTACTCCTCCTGGGTGAGTCTGCTTCTTTTTTTTTTTTCTAGAACTTTTAGCTGTGCTATTAAGTCTCTAATATGAACTTTCTCTCTCTCTCTCTCTTTTTTTTTAAATGTGGTTATTTAGAGCTATGAACTTTCTGGTTTCTCAGGAAATTCGGGATCAATTTACCCCAGGATCCAGCAATACCACTCCTGGTACTCAAGAGATGCCCTATCATAGTACAAAAGCATTTGTTCAACCATGTTCATAGCAGCATTATTTGTATTAGCCAGAACCTGGAAACAACCTAGATGCCCCTCAATGGAAGAATGGATAAACAAAGTGTGGAATATATACGCACTAGAGTACTACTCAGAGGTAAAAAAAAAAAAATGACATCTTGAATTTTGCATGTAAATGGATAGAAATAGAAAACACTATCCTGAGTGAGGTAACCCAGACCAGTTTGGATTTAAAGGGGTATTTATTTTAGGGGTAAAACTTACAAAACACCAACCGTCAGGAAAGGAGTCTAGTCGCTGAAGCAAGAGCTGGAACTAAGCACTGGAACCAAGAGAGTGAGTGAACAGAGGCTTGCCACTCTTTTTTAAGGAGAAATAGACCATGTCCCAGTGGGCTGGTATTTCAGAGGCTATTGGCTGAAGGAGCAGAAGGTAAACATGTAAACATGCTTGAGAAAGTTAACTAGCTTTTAATTAGCTGCATATAACGGAACACACACATGCTCTCCTACAGATATGTATTTTCCCCTACACAGAAATAGATAATTTACATGTAATAATGATATCAAGAAATAAAAATATGACACTTGAAAGTTCAACATCTTTTAGCACTAGTATATGAATAAAGTGTGGGTTATTAAGTGTAGCAGACTTTGAGACTTTGAGGACACTGGGTTTGAAAACCTTTTTTAAAAAAAATCTCCTTGCAAAATCAAAGACTGAAACTGTTTTTTGTTGCTTGGAAAAAAAACTGAGTCTTCTATCTGGTTGTGGGCAAAGGCATGCCATTCCAAATAGTCTTCAAGGTTAGTAAAAAATCAGTATCTAAATTTGTAAAAATTACTATCTAGCTAGATATTTTCATATAAAAAATAAAAATTTACAATTGCCCTTTCCTGTGCAAGCCAATCCAAATGGCTCTGTCAACCACCTGAACAAAGAGACCCCACAGGACAAACTGTCTGTTCTGGGGGCTTTAGAAATAAGATAAATACCATATAAATTATAGAAGAGTATCAATGTTACGGCTGTCACTGCCAACTTGTAGTCCTAAACTCTCCTTGTTTCCTACACTAGTCTGTTTATATGTCTTTTGTATATTTTAACGGGAATCAAAGAGAGCAGAAATCTAGAATGAGAGTCCAGTGACAGTAAATAGCATTGGATTTATGTTAATTCTGTTTTACTATTGTAGTATTCATTGCCATCCTGTAAATTCCAAGCACTTAACCTGTACCCTGGGAAATATAAAATAAAGGCTTCTGGAATATAACTTAAATTACATAAATCATATGTTACACATACACAAATTACTGTAGAGATATTTTTAAAAACAAAATATGTATTCAAAAAATAACACAATTGTAACATGGAGATGGTCATTATTTGTTGAACAACAAATAAGTAGTATTTCATGCTAATATGAGTAAAACTGAATAATCTTTTATGTATTACAAGAGCAAGTAATTTTACAATTTTAATTTTTGGAGCCTGTTCTTTGGTTTAAGTAACTAGAATGTCATTTTTATATTTATTATATAAACCAATGTCCCATTCAAATAAATTCTGAGATCTATTTTCTTATGATCATTGTTTAGTAACAAATGGAAATTGACATTTATGCACTCAGTGTCATTCACCTTGAATGTATCAATTTGATTTTTAATGTCTATTTTCATCTGAGAATGTATGTGAATGTATGTGTATAGCACAAATTTTAGTTGGCAAATTTATATTTGATTTTAATTTATTGACCTTTTACATGCCAAGGTCTAGGTTGCTTTAAGACTACAATTCAAATTTGTAAATTTTACTTTATTGTCCTTATGATTTATTTAATATTCCACTTTATAAGTCAAAATATTAAATTCTTTTCACAATTATTTCTATTCAAAAACTTAGCTAATCAAATTAGCATGTTTTATTTCATTTGTACACATCATAATATCTACAATTTCCTTTAATTTTATCAGTTAAACTATTACGAGAAATTTAAAGACATTTGTAAATAAAACAAGTTTAAATAAGACATAATAAATTAAATTCTCTAACATATTTCATACTCAAGTGGCCAAGCCCACTCCCTTGGTTGCTTGCCAGGGACTGCCATATCTACTAGCACCTTTCCCTCCTTTGGGGATTCATCACATCCCTGTCCACTCTACCGAGACAATATCAAGAAATCTTTATAGTCTGGAGTTTCAGACATCTTCTCCTTTTCAGGATTCATCAAAGCCTGCCAGTTGTCTGAGTAGGATGCTACAGAGATCCAGCACTGATACACAGAGATGTTTTTCTAGACTCCTTGACCAAGCCACTACAGGCATAAAAAGCTAACTGAAAAACAGAAGTCTTAGAGTAGAAGATGTAACCCAAATACAAGGTAAATGGGGGAACTGAAATACCATCCTTACCCTTTGAATATTTTTATGCTAAAAGACAAAAATGTAACATGAGTAAAAAGAAACAAAAACTCAAACAAACAAAAAACTAACTCCAAATGTGAATATCCCAACTCAGAAATAGATACAACATGAAAAACCAAAATAACTTATCTCCTCTAAAATATAAAATTCCACACTAATAGACCCTCTTAAAAATTACCTGTAAGAATGCCCATTAAGGAATTAAAACGTATGATTATGACAACACAAAGAAGACAATGAGATAAATTAATTAGAAATTCAAAAAAGATATGAAGACAGGGATTAAGCTGCTGAATGAAACAAGAAGATGCTAAAAATAAAAAGAACTTAGTAACCAAACAAGGAAAACTAAAAATCACCTCAGTTTAAGCCTACCTTACCAATAGAATAAACAAGTTCAAAAACAGAGAGCTAAGGATGCAGACAATTTGGATGAATCAGAACACACCATAAAGATCACTGGGGAATTTTATTTGTTGTCTTTTATTTATGTGAATGGAACATGGGTGAGACTTGGAACACCACAAGAAGAGCTAACCTTTGAATTATGTGTATAAAGGAATGAGAAAAACATAACGAAGCTACAGAAAATATCCTCCAAAAAGTCATGGAAGAAATTTTCCCAAATCTCTCCAGGCACAGAGGATTACAGAGCCCCAAATAGTGAGAGTCAGAAAAGAAATTCTCCATGACATGTTATAGAAAAAAAAATTAAAATAGAGAAAAAAAAGAATATGAAAAGCTACAAGAGAGAAAAATTGAGTCATTTGTATAGCAGCCATAGTAGAATACATCTGATTGTTTTACAGAAATCTCTAAGACTTTAGGGGCAAGAAAAGATATACTCGAAGTCCTGTAAGACTGTCAACACAGATCAATATATCCAGCATAATTACCTATTAAAATGGAAAGAGAGATAAAAAATTTCTGTAATAAAACATAATAAAGGAATTTATGCATAACAGAACAACTCTACAGAGGAAACTAGAAGGGATATTTTGATCTGAAGAAAGATAGAAACACTCAGTAGTCATAGGGAGCATAAAACATTTCAGGTAGGTAATCAAAAGAGATAAAAAATAAACCCAATATTCCAACAAGATGACAATAATTGAATATATTTGTGTCATAATGGTAAACATTAACCTATCTCAATCATTCTATAATAAGACACAGACAAAATTTCAGATTAGCAAACAGAATGCTTCTTTTTACTGTCTCTAAGAAACATATATCATCATCAAAGACTAATACATTTTTAGGCTACAAAGATGGACAAAGGTATTTCAAGCAAGTGGACCTGAGAAACAAACATTTGTAGCTATTCTAATATCTTACACAAAATGATTCAAACCAAAACTATGCGTATGAGCAAAGGAGGGATAGTTCATACCTATGAAAGAAAAATTCCACCAGCAGAACTCTACAATCTTAAATGTGTGCATATCCAATACTGGGACAGCTAATTTTATTTACAAAAAAAAAAAAAAAAAAAAAAACAGAAAACAGAAAACCCTATTAGTCCTAAAACTACACATCAATTCCAAAACATTGATAGTGAGTGCCTTCACTTCTCTATTCTAAGCACTATACAAGTCAACTGGAAATAACTGAATAGAGAAAATCGAGTTAACTCACATTGTCAAGTAAATGGACCAAATATATATCTCAACAGAGCAATCTACCCAAACACTAAAGAAAAATGTACACATCTCAACAGTACAAATACTCTACAGAACATAAACTAACATACGTTCTGCTTTCAATTGCCTCATTGAAATTAATACTTTACTTCATCATATGAAGTTTACTAAGCTTTTAATATTCCTGTGTTCTTAACATTTACTCTTCAATAATATTGAAATATTCAATATTTAAAGTAAATATTGAAAATCAGGCAATAACTCTTTAGAATTTAGACAGGTGGATAAATGCTGTGAGATGAATGTCTCAAAATCCTATTTATTTCATTTTCCATTGTGTGGGATCATGTGTTGTGGGAGGTCTTTCTGTCTGTGTGGTACTTTTTGGCTAATGAATAAAGAATCTGGCTTGGCCTGATAGTATAGAATACAGGTAGGTGGGGAAATCTAAACTGACTGCTGGGAAAAAGGAGGCAGAGTCAGAGAGAAACCATGGAGTTGCTGCCATAGACATATGCTGAACCTTGCCCCTAAGTCACTGGCACCTGGAGATACACAAATTAATGGATATGGATTAAATTAATGTGTAAAAGCTAGCCAATAAGAAGCTGAAGCTAATGGGCAAAGCAGTGATTCAAATAATACAGTTTCTGTGTGATTATTTTCATTCTGGAAATCCGGAATGAACCAGCTGACTCCCTACTACAATAGTGAAGTCACCTGTTTCCGTAGGCAGTTGCAAGTGTTCAGAGATTCCTGGGTTAGAAAGCTTGGAAATAACACGGAAATGTTCATTAGTCATAATTAAAATATTACCATATGAGGACAATATTCTGTATACTGTTAAACAAGTTTGCATGCATAGCTATGAACATGTGAACTCTGGTCATATAGTCAGTCTCTTTAATTTGTCTTCCGGTCAAATTTGTATAAGCATGCCTAATTCAGAATGCAATTCAACAACATAGTCTATTATTGACTTGCCAATTGCTAAAGGCATTTTAAATTTTTGGTTATTTTTATAACATTTCCAAAAGATATCAACTAGCTGGGTAGATGAAATTCCACATGGCACTTCATCCTGCTGCATACTGTATCTGTGAAAGTATGCACACGTGGTATCAGAAAATATCCTTGGGTTTCTCAGTTTCCACAGTCACTTCTAGGGCATGTGAGCTGCAGTAATCACTTTACAGAGTTTGATAGAAGTACTTTTTCTATAAAACATCATCAGTTTGATTAGCATTGTATTTTCATAATTGTTGAAACAATAATTCAGATTATTTAGAGCACTCAATGCCAAGATTAGTAAAATATTTAGGAAATATCTATGGTCAATGAAAGATTTATGGGAAAATTATTTTATCAACAGAAGACGTCTATAAAAATAATGTGGTCACAGACAAACTATTTTAAAGGAGACATGTTTTCGTATGTGCCTTGCTTATCACCTAGTTCCTTTCATAATTTAGCATCTAATTTATAGATGTTTGCTCAGTGAAGCTGTCAGAGGTCATAGCTGGCAAAATCATGCCTCTAATCATCTTCTTGCTTGTTCCTTATTAACAAAATTTTGTGTTAGTCATGTCTACGCAGTAAATCTATACTATGCATGTAAAAGTTCTTATGATGGACTGGTGATATGTTAACTTATCTTCAGTATTAGCATAAGACTTAGTTACCACTAAAAATCAAAATTATTTGCTAAATAAAAAAGTATTAATTTTTATACTAGGTGAATTTTTACAGACTTCTTACAATTAAGCTGTATTAATTATTTAATTAATCCCTTTAACCACTGAAGAAAATAGCTTCTGGTAAAGAGAGAAGTGTTTGTATCAACTTCAGAGTACCTCCTGACTTAAGCAATTTTAAGTAATTAAAAATAAATTGGTTAACACATCTTTAGTTCTTATAGATAAAACTTATAGAAATGCAATCATTAAAATTTAATAACAGAAACTGCTCCAAATTTTGGATGTTTTCAATTACTTGAAATCAAATCTAAGTCTTTGTGCTCATGCTAGGCCAAGACTCAGCTGCAGTGTAAGACCAAGGGCAAGGTTAATTGTTAGAACACTAGTAAATGGATAATGTCAGAAGAGTTATTTTCCATAACTTGATACCACTTTTGTTCTTTTTTCTGAAATAAATATCTAATAATATTTATTGTTCTCCACTACCATGATCACTTCTCTTCTATCAGTTCTAAGTAGATTGCATTTTTTCCCGAGTCTTATTTTAGTGTATTCATTGTCTTGAATTGCACATAACAAAATGAAACATGCAAAACGTGTATATTAGAGCCAATGATTTTGTGGGGTCCCCCCTTTCCTTGATTTATTTTATTATCAAACATCTCTACTTTGGCTCATAGACCTTTTTCTGGTAGCAAAGAGGATTTAGAAACCAAGTATTTAGTCCTTTGTAAATTTAAAATGCTTGCATAAAACTTGGTTAAAGTCATTTCTTTTTCTATCATTTAATGATCCTTAACAAAGATATGGGAACTCTTAGGAAGAGACTTTAAACCAAATGAGAGAACATGGGGTTAGAAGAGCTAAGGACAGAAGGATCTTGATTCCCAAGCATGAAAATCATGTTCATCTCAAGCACACATATAAAACGTCTGCTGTAATAACAAATACTTTTTATATTAGTGCTGGTGAAGACAGGAGAATGAATTCCAAAGCTTGTTCACTAGACAGTCTAGGCTATTCGATGAGCTCCTAGTTCCATAGAAATTCGTCTCAAAGCTTGAAAAAATTCACTTTGGGAGTTTTCTTTTACTTTCTTTTTTCATGTGAATATGTTTCTGGATGTTACATTTACATATGTGTGATCACACATGAGCACATACATGCCTTGGAGGTCAGAAGATATAAGATGTCCCAGTTTATTTCTGTCTCTTTGATTTCTCAAAAACAAGGAATCCCATTGAACATGGAGCTTGCTATTGTCAGCTGGACTGAGGACCAATAAGCCTCTGATTCTCCTCTCTCCTCCCTAAAGAAGTTGGGTCATAGAAAGGCATGCAAATATCCAGCTTTCTATGCAGGCACTGTGATCTGAACTCAGTACTTTATTCTGTTCAGTACATATTGTTATTTTCTGAACCATGTCTCTAGATCCATAATTTCACTTTCTCATCTATAACTGATAGTATAGTTAAACAATAATGTGACTGAATGATAACAAATTAAAGAACAAAAATAATATTGGGAGTTGGGATACTACAATATTTTGTTAATATAATAATTATGAAATAGAAATGCAAATACATTAAGATCAAGGCAGAATAACAGTACAATTTCTCAGATGAAGAAAAACCATGAAAAATTTCTAGCTAATAAATATTTATCCTTATATATCTTAAATTACAAAGGTCTCAAGGTCTAGTTCATTTTAATTTCACAATAAGCATATCAGAAAAGCTGCATTTTTAATTGCCAGTCTCTTCATTTTTCTCTGAAAATTACTTCTTAGAATCAATATAAATTCATGATGGTTATTAATGATTTAAAGGCATTGCTTAACTTTTAAAATTAATCATAAAAGTTTCCAGTTTCCAAATTTCTCATAAAAACTTTGATGTCACAGCAACCATTTCTACATCTTTATGTTGAAGTTCTTACATGCACAGCTACAGAGCCAATTCCAATTCCAGGGGAGGAAAGTGAGCAATAGCACTGGGCCAAGTGCTCATTGTGACCATGTTAGAATTCCTGGTTATCCAGTCCACAGTAGGTCAAGCATATACTTGCTTGCATCAAGCCAAATACACTGCATTTCCCTCTACAACAGAACTCACCTACTTCCTCTGTTGTAGTTTCCTGACTGCTTAATACATATTCTTGTATTTGGTCAATAAAAATGTTATAATTATGCTTGCTAATCCCTTTCTTGCTCATTCAACTCAGAGTTTCCACTGTATTTCCAGTTCATTCCTATCACTCAATATTTTTTGTTTTAATTTACTTTCTGATTCATTACTGAATTTACCTATTTTCTTGTCACTGTTTTATTTCACAACAATGAGATTATTTAAAGCCATTCAATTCTACTCTATTCTCAGGTCCACAAACATTGTGTGGAGCACACATGGCATTTACACATTGAGTAGTTCACGATATATATAAGCCATGGAACAGTTTGGAAAAACACTGTAATAGCATAACCAAGACCCCTGGTGACTCTGAGATATCATTTGTTGTTAAGGATAAAAATGAGAAGCAGATACAAGAAATATTTTAGTAGTTAAACATAGAGGATTGTCTGACCAAGTCACTGTGCATAGCATGTTGTTTTTAAAAAGGTCATATTGACCTTGCAGAGAAATACTTGCTAGTTTATTATTGCCCCACATATTTGAGGTTTTTAGGGTTTTCACTTCAATATACTGCAACCGAGTTACATTTGTCTTTGAGACTATTATATGGGCTTTACACATTTTAAATACTCTTCAGAAAAATGGTATAGGATGAAAACGTTATTCTTTCTCAAAATATTTAACAATCTTGATATTTATGATGGAAATAGTGAAGTGGCAATAGATGGTATTAGGCCTAAGATGAAAACAGAGGAAGAATAAGACAAAAAAATTAAGGTCTCCATGTATAAGGTATTTTTATTTTATTTTTGCTTTTAATACTTTTAATTATTTATACAAGACATTTTCATCATACTTTTCCCCTGCCCCAACTCCTCCCAGACTTTTTCCCACCTCATTCTCCAAATAATTTCATGCCCTTCCTCTTGTTTGTTTAAAATGTGCCTAGTCAAGGTAAAACTCTTGACTTAATCTTGGTAGGACTAGCATATATGGGAAGATAAAAGTGTCTTGTGAAATTACAGACTATAAACAGCAGAATGATATACAAAGGAACAAAAGCCATTTGTCGTCACTACAGTGGAACCAGAGCACAGGGGTTCACTAATAAGACTGAAGGAACCTCAGTTTTGGACAGATTTAACCAAGTTTTCATGCATCAATAATAAGTGGTTTTAATATTCTTCCAAAGTAAATGGAAAATTAAATTTCTGTTTGGAAATAACTTTTCTGATTCTTGGTGAAAAGATCTATCAGATTTACTGTATGCTTGTTTTCATTAATAATAAAATAAAGGAAACCATATTTGCATGAATTGTAAGTTAGATCATTTGAATTCTTGAGAAAAATTCAGTTTGTAACACTGAAAGAGTATTCAAAACATGTGCTAATATGTGTGTATCAGGTAACATTCTTTATATACTGCTGGTCTAGAAGTATTTACCGTAGCAGAGTAAAATTCACAGGATAATATTTCTCTCCATCTTAATCTAATTCATTCTGAGGTATAAACACTTTGGTTTGTCTCAGGACTTTATTTAAAAACAGAAAATATCTTTGAAAGTATTTTATGTGTAGAATATGATAATTTCACCTCTTATCCACACAATTATCAGCATACTGCAGAATTTTATGTGGACTTTTGGATGATATTTACTTGACCAATATTTAATTTCTAGATATTCAACACAATATAGCAGATTGTTGACATTTGAATAAATTTCTTGAGTCAAAGCAGCCCAATCTGTACAGTGTTCAAGGTCATATTTCCTTTGAGTTATAGTATATATTTGCTTGTAAATTCACTCAATATGTAGGTATTTTATGCAAACTAATTAAAAGGGACATTATTAAAGGTATTGATTATGAAGTGACAAGGAAGGTAACCATATTCAGTCTTCTCATGCTTGCTTATCAGATGGCTTGCATTAGATCTTACAGGACAGCAAGTCAGTGAATTTTAATTTTCAGTACACAGACTTAATGTTCAAGGGCACAAAATAACATAACTTAGGAAGTTTCATGACAGTAAAATACATCTGCTCCTGGCAGCACCAATATACTTCAAGAGGATGATGGTAATTGAAGAGGCTCCTTATGGAGTTAGTCAGTCATTTTCACAAGAAAATGCTCTTGCCTTGACTGCTTGATTTTATGCTATATTAACTGGACATGCAGGACCCACTAAGAAGTGACTGCTAAACTTGCATAAAGGACACATGGTCCTTTGGGTTCCTGCTTCCATGAAAGAGTCTGCCAGACATTCTACAGGAAACAGAAGAAAATGACTGACAAACTACTCATGTAGGTGGAACTGTCTTTGAAATTTCCTGCTTCGTGGAAAAATCTTATGGACACTATAAGTCAGAAGGCTGAAGATGTGTACCCATAACATTACAAAAGATTTTTGGGAGACTGTCCAGGTAGTGAGATATCTCTGTCAATTCTAGAGCTTTAGAAGTTGCTTAGAATGAACTTCCTGTTAACTGAGGTGAGATTATATCTTTCTGGAGTCTTTGATGGAGTTCAAGAATAGATAGTTATAATTATAGTCGTCCTTAATTATGATAAAAGATAAAGTAGATAAAAATATTTTAACTATAATTCTTCCTTGACACCTGTTTTATTAAATGTAATTTTACCATGTTAAAATTAAAACCTTCTTTTTTATTTGAATAGAAAAGAGGAATTCTTTCTGTATATGTGTTCCTTTTATTAGTTAACTGCTTTGGCCTGTGATAGGGCAAAGCAAGCTTAGATGGAAAAAGTAAATTGAATGCTGGAAGAAAGTAGGTGGAGTTAGGCACCAGAGTAGAAAGACACAAGCGAGTTGCCAGCTGGGATCTTGCCAGTAGGCCATGAGCATGTTAAAATATTAAATAATAGAAATTGGTTAAGATGTAAGAGCTAGCTAGAAATACACTTAAGTTATTGGTCAAACAGTATTACAATTAATATAGTTTCAGTGTGATTATTTTGTGTCTGAGTGGCTGGAAAATGAATGAACAACCTCACCCAACAACTGTCCAGGGGGAGAGATGTCTCTGTTAATTTGAGTTCCAGAAGTTGCTTGGTTACACATCTTGTTTATTAGGAAATATTGTAACCTTCTGGGGTTTTTGATGGAGTTGAAGACTAGATCGTTATAATTATGTTTTTCCTTAGTTATGATAAAGGAAAATTAGATATTCATAAAGCTAGGATAGATGATAAAATATTTCCTTAGTTTGCCAAATAGTCAATGGACTAAATATTGTAGCTATAATTCTTCCTTGATAACTGTTTTACATAGGTAATTTTGCTATGTTAAAGGTAAAATCTTCCTTTTTAAATAAACAAAAAGGGGGAGATGATATAGGATGTCTTTTTATATATGTATTGCTTTTATTGGTTAATGAATAAAGCTGCTTTGGGCCGATGGCAGCACAGAGTAGAGAAAGACGGGAAATCCAAGCAGAGATAGAGGAGAAAAGAAGGTGGAGTTAAGCAGACGCCTTGCAACTCCTGAAGGAGAATGATTGCCTTGTAGTTGCCAAAGGAGGCAGATGCCATGTAGCTTCCCAAAAAGCAACAGGTAACAAACCACAAGAATCATTGTAAAATATAGAATAATGGAAATGAGTTAAATTTAGGTATAAGAGCTAGCTAATAATATGCCTTAGTGACTGGCCAAGCAGTGTTCTAATTAATACTATTTTTATGTGATTATTTGGGGTGTGGATGGCCTGGAATTAATGAGCAGTTTCTGTCTACACTCATAGATTTGAATACTTGATTACCAAAGACTGGCACAATTTAAAGGGATTAGAAGGTGTGGCTTTGTTGGACTTTTTTTATTTAGACTTCCAAAACTTCATACAGGCATGCCAAATTTACCATGACATAATGTAGCATATGTAAATGAGTAGTGTATTAATGATGGAACAGAATAAAATAGGTAAATGTAAATTATTCACAATGAAATAGCAACCGATCAACATTCTGTAAATAATATTAATCATTCAGTTTTATATAAATTATTGGGGTAAGTGTCACTGGGAGTGATCTTTACTGTTTCAAAAAGCCAAGTGTCTTTTTATTCCTTCTGCCTTTGGATTAGAATATAGAACTCTCAGCTGCTTCTCGAGAAACATGATTGTCTGTGTGCCACCTTACTGTCCAACATAATGATAATCAACTAAACCTCTGAAATGTTAAGTCCCAATAAAATGCTTTTATAAGAGTTTTCATGGTCTTGATGCCTCTTCATAATAGTAGAACACTGACTACAGAACTCTGCATAAATGGCAGAAGAATATACAAATGTATTTATCTGTGCAGGATTTGGAGAGCTCTGTAGCATGGTTACTGAGAAAGGACTGTATCTACTGGGTTTCTAGTGCATGCAAAAAGGAAAGACAGAAAACAAAACTGAGGTTAAAAATTGTGAAATTCTCAATTTCTGGAGCAAAATAAAATTGTGTAGTGAGATTATACTAGTAAATTGTTTTTAAATGCCAAGTAAGTTTTAGTAGGTCACATTATTGACAAGCTTTTTTAGCCTCTCAAATCATCATAAAAGCATGCCAAAATTATAATGACATGATGTAACATATATAAATGGGTATCAATTAGTAGTGGATTAATGATGAAACAGTATAAAAATAGGTAAACTTCGAACTTTAAAATTCTTGAGAGTGTGATAGACTATAGGTGCTTTTGAAGTTGGATTAAATGAATTTTGCATTATGATATTGTTACAAGATTATGAGGGGCAGGGAATGGATTGTGGTAGTTTGAATGTAATTGGCCTCCTTAAGCTAATACGGAGTGGCACTATTAGGAGCTGTGATTGTGTTGGAATGGGTATGGCCTTATTGAAAGAAATGAAACACTCTGGGGACTGGGTTTTAGGTTTACTATGCTCAGGATACCACCCAGGATCTTAGTATACTTCCTGTTGCCTGCAAAATGTAGTACTCTCAGTTCCTCCTCCAGCACTACATCTGCTTACATGCTACCTTGTTTCCCACCATGACGGTAGTGGACTGAACCTCTGAAACTATAAGAGAGCACCCTCAATTAAATGTTCTTCTTATAAGAGTTGACCGTATATGGTCATGATGTCTCTTCACAGCAATAGAAACTTCAAGACACCACCCCTGGGTAGATAGCATTTCCATATTCTGCTCTCAAGATATTTGTTCATACATGTTCCTTGCTGCTCTATTCACAATAGCCAGACAATGGAAACAGCCTAGATGTTTAACAACTGATGAACAAGTAATGAAAATATGTTATATTTACACAATGGAATATTGTTCGGTAATTGAGAAAAGTAGATTATATAATTTAAAAGTATATGGATGGAAATAGAAGCAACCCTTTTTAGTGAGGAAGGTAAACAACGTCACATCTTTCCTCTCATCTGTGGGTGTTATCTGCTATGGAATATTATTTTAAGGTTTGTTACATTTCTTCCTACTGCCTTTATCTACAATGCAAAAACATGTTGCATTTGTATGATTAAATAAAATTAACCTGTGGTCAGGAGGTTGCATCAGCAACAAGTTGATAGAAAGTGGTAGGAAAGAACCAGGTGTTTTTAAGTGGAAGTCTACTGGAACATATTATGGTTTTTTTTGGGGGGGGAGATGCAGAGAAGAGGGAAAGTCTGTTACTTGGAATTCAGCCTCTCTGAGCTAGCAGAATTTCACCTCAACCTTTGAATCCTGAGTTCTAAATATCCCTATTTAGGGATATTTATCTAAATATTCTAGATAAAATATTCCTTAGTGACTTTTGAGAGAACCAGTGCATGAGGGAACCCACAGCTGCCTTTGCGGCTGAACCTCTGCTGTAGCAGCTGAGTTGCAGCTGCAGATTAGGACAGCAGTTGCTTGAGGGGAAGCCACTGAATTGGGTGAAAAACAACAGTTATCTTTAATATTTGAATGTCTGTGTTTTATTTGGAATACCCATAATCAGTCATAAAGGAAAAATATATAATACAACCTCCCTCCCAGGACTAAGTGATTATTTCAGGAGAGTGTTCAGCGAGAGTGTCAGAGACTGAATTGGTAGATGACTACAAGTATTTTCTTTGGGAGCCAGATGAAGTTATAGTGATTGAAACAGCAAGGCAGCCCAAAATTGAACAAAGAGAAAACAGGGGGTCACAAATTTCTACCTCAAGCCATAGAACTAGTGGCAATTTTAGCTGCTGAGAGAGGGAGAGATCATTTTCTCTAAGAGTGTAGCCACTGCTGAGTTGACCACTCCCCAGCAGAAGATCAAACATTTAAGAATATTGGACTGAACAGATTAGTCTTGGGGAAAAAAAAACAACTAACACAAAATCATGTAGGAAAGAGAAGGGGAATGTATAATAGTTGGGGGGAAGGGTGACTATGATCAAAACACATATATTTCAAAAATCTACTTTTTATTTCCTTTTCTAACATAGATACATTCTTTAACATGTGTAAGAAGTTCCCATCTATTAAACGCTAGCAGCTTCTCAGTGTTTAAAGTGGGAGGCTAGTCTAAGTTATATACTGGTGAACAAGTATCATTAGGATAAAAACTACTAACTAGACAAATCGCCTTATGTCTTTATGAGACAGCATTTATCTATCTTTTAGAGCATATTTTGAATTTTTAAACTATCATTATGTGAAATTAATGTAGGTAGAATTCAGGAGGAGAAAAGTAGCTACTAACTCTATGTAAACCTTGTTTTCTAGCAACAAGCTGTGTCGTGGAGTTAGCTGTCTCCTTGTTTTGTACGGCAGTTTTTCTTCAGACCACATACCTATTTTCATCTTAACACATTACAGACGGTAGTCAAGGAGAGGGAAGGTGGGTTGACTTGGAAGGGAATAATATACACAAAATGAATGATTTGGGACTCTTGGGGAAAACGTTAGTCCTTCATCCTTTACATTTCAATGCCTCTTATCAGTTTTTGTACCATATTGGAAAGACTGCAGTGACTAGTTTTCAATCCTAAGGCTGCTTCTAGCTGGTGTGAGTTACATGAACTTCAGGGTCATATAATTGACTCACACATGCCACAAATGTTGCAGTAAATATGTGTGCACCATCTACATCTGAGTTTGCTGTAGACTTTACTTCAAGGCACTAATCTCAGAAGCATGGAGTTTAATGTGCATTCCATCCATGATTATGGTAATTGCTGCCATGAACTTCAGGCTCTAGCTGAGAACTGACAGTGGTATAAAATACACATTTTACTGCTTGGAGAGAAAAGATACATTTTATTACTAGGCCAATTCTTTGCGGTGCTTTGGATAGTATTTCTGGCTCTTTGTATGGGGCTGCATTGTTAGCTCTCTGTGGAAACTAACAATATTCTTTTTAATGAACTCATCTGTTGAAAGAAACCAGATCCAGATCATCTTCTGACTAAGAATTTTGACTCTCGTGATTTTGTGGACAGATGGCAAAGCATTCAAAACCAGAGTCCCGAAATTTCTACTGAAGACAAATTAGACAGTGGAAACTGGAGTCAATTCAAAATAATACAAATTAATATTTTTTTTTAAAAAAATGTATAGGGACAGAGAACAGGATGAGAGCTTTTGAAAATCAGATGCAAGTGTTTAAAATCACATATAAAATGTGTAAGAGCATTCCAGATGCAGAATGGTTATGCCTTCTGCATAGTGATTCCAATTAACCATGATTCATTTCTGGCTCAGGAAATTGCTCGGGAAGTTTAATTTTTTCAGGTAAAACAGCAGTGAGCCTTTTCCTCCTACTTCTTTTTACAGATAGTTCTGAAAAATAGTTTCAGACCCCGTTGTCCTTTCTTTCCATACATATATGTACATATAAAAAAGCATAAAAATACTTTGTGTTAAGGTATACCTATCCATCCATGTTCCTTTGCGTCAAAAAGTTGAAGTAATAACAAAACCATTTACATATTTTCTACTTACACAAACCTTAATTTGAAGATTCTTTGTCAGGTGCCCATCTTTGCTAGCTGTTTTCCAGACAGCGATTCTTAATTTCCTATTACAAAAATAAGAGAGAAGAGAGGGGAAGGGAAATTATTAAATTGCTCTTTCTCCATGGCCTTTAGATCATGACTTCATCATGTTCTCACAGAAAAACAAGGCTAATATGAAATTTGTTATCTTTATGATAAGAAGAAAAATGATTTCTCCGTGAAAACCGAACAGTATCTCTCCTATCTTAGTCATCGGTGGAGTCTCTTGAATGATATTGTGCTTTGGGAAAGGTATGCTAATAATAACACATACCTCAAAAATCACTTTCCAATTTTAAATATTTATAAAGGACATTTATGTGTGTATGTTTAAGGCCCGATTCCAATGTTGCTGAGACTGATCTCTGGTTGCATTCCAAATGCAACCCTCTTAGAAACTGGAACTGTGGTGAGGAATGGCCATAAATCATTTTCAAAGGTAGGATCACTACTAATATATCTACAAATAAATGCACAAAACTTTAAGCCAGAAACAATTAGACATCATTACAAATTCTTGGCACATATTTAATACTATAAAACAAGAGGAAATTTAGGTAACAGCGATATTCCACACATTATTTAATTGAACACAATGATCTAAGGTGAGACATCATTTACTGGAGAGATATTAAAGAAAATAATAATGTTGTTGAAGAACTAGTAAGACCCATTATTCTAAAATTGGTTTCAGAAATAAATTCAGGGGTACCAGATTAAGAGAAATAGACTTAAAATCATATAACAAAGTTTCATAAGACTCTAGGGCAGCTAGGAATTATAGAAGCTCATTCTTTTTATTATATTTAAGGTGGTTGCTGCTGCTGATTTTCACACAGGGTGTACCAAGTTATGTGTGATTTAGGTCTTCGTTATTCGTGTTTGAGGAAAAGAAGGAAATGATGTTAATTATTGTGCAAACTTGTTTCATTTTAGAAAAGGTAGGTTTCCAATCAAGGATTTTATTGTTTAGAAAATATAGACGTATACTAAGTAGCTTATGGGATAGTAGCAGGTCACTATCAAAACATAGTTTTCAAAACTCTAAAGCATCCTTAGCATGGCTCCATAGATTCCTAGGTTGAAAACAAAGAACAAATTTCTCAAACCCTTTACTCGGTATTGCAATCATTAACCTGAAATTGTCTAAACATGTATATTGAAGAACACTGAGAGTCGAATATTATTTAGGAAACAATGCAGAATTTTTCAAACGATCTCTATTTTTACTCTAGAATTCAGTCCTTAACTCACTGATCGAGGGTCATGTAACAGGTGTACTAATGCCCCAGTGAAAACACCTGCATGAGAACTTTGGCTTTCTTGGCTGTTCAAATACATAACTTTTCTGATGTCAAAAGGCTTGTATGAAGTATCAAATAAATCTCAATTTAATATGGTTTACTTAAACTGGCTAGTGTTTTTTTTAACTGTGTTGGCATATACTGTCATTTTTAGACATGTTTAAAGCAAAACAGTCTTTTGAAGAGAAGCAGAGTGTTTCTCTTTAAAATGATATCCTCCTTTTTTTTATATTTTGAGCATTTGTGTCAGCATTTAGTCATCTTTTCATTGGGAAAATTGTCAACATATTCTTGTATGTTTTCCTAGGAGAGTTTGTAGTGTTTAATTTAGGTATTTCTTTGCCCATTTTTGTTGTTATTCATGGAATGGGTGGGTGCTGGGTGCTTTGTCTTTTGTAATTTTTCCCTATGCTGATTAACAGTGACTTAGGTGTCATTCATGGAGAGCTATGTTTTTTCCAATTGAAACATCTTCTGCTTTTGTGTAAAAGTTATTGCTTTTGTATGCTGTCAGATATGAAAAGTCATAATTCCTATTTGTACAACCAATAAAATTCTGAGATAACTAAACATACACCATATTTATTAAACCTACTGACAAGCTAATGTCATAGGCTTCTGCACTGAGTACAGGAGAGACATTGGCACGTCTAGAAATTCCACACTTAACAGGAACTGAGGCCCATCCTGGCTAATATTAGAAGTGCTTTAAATTGTAATTGGAAAATTTCTAGAGATCTGTGTGCACTAGCTTTGGCTACAAAGCCTGAAATAACCCTGTGGGTGGCCACATGTGTTTGAATTTTACCATTAGGTTACACACCGGATTCTAACTGGAAGTTAGGAGAATAATCTCCACACAGATCTCAGATCAGTTGAAGAAAGTGGGATGGCTGGGCTACCCTAAGTGCTTTTGTACTATTACAGTGTTTGGCTTCCAGGAGACAGGGTCAGAACAGAAAGCCTAACTCTACCCCTGTAAAGGAATTAGCTAGCTTTAGATTGCTCTACATTTGATACAGGGGCAAACTAAGTTTCACTCAGAGACATCATCAAGTTATGATGTAGATGTCATCTTTTTTAAAATACCCCACAACATCAGTGAAGCACACATATGACAACATTTAGAAACTGACAATCTGTAAGCTTTAGAACCTGGTTAAAAAATATCTAAAAAAAATATTCCACTGAAAATAGGACAATTACAAACGAGATCCGTAGAGCTCTATATCACCATTAAATAGATAAAGCTGATTAATTGTTGGTAATATAAATATGAAATGGCTCTTGAGAGACCAATTCACTGTATTATCTTTCATGTATCAAATAATGTAAACATTGAAGAAAGCATCGCAAGGTATATATAAGGTGAAACAAACAATAAATACACTGTAATAAAAATTAATAAAAAGGAAAACAACTCAAGACTTAAAAGAGAAAAAAAGCACCAAAATCAGAATTGGTTATGGCTGGAGTTAGAAGATTTATGAAGTCATAAAATAAGTTGTTAGTGACATACAAACGTTTTATGGTGAAGGTAGTCATTACATAGGAACATATTAAGGACATGAACAATAGGGCAGAAGGGACATGGGAGAATCAAGATAAAATACTAGCATGAAAATTACTCTGACTAATTTGAATAAGTTTTCATGAGCCAATACATAAACAGGATATAGTCAAAGAAAAACATCAGAGATTTGGAGGATAATTCAGTAAATACATCAAGAGCTGAGGCAGAGGTCTGGCAAATATATCTAATAGATCACTCAGCTAGCATGTTGTAATCTATGCATATATTCCTAGTACCACAAACTGAATTGATTAATCAATTAATGGCTAATAAAAATACAACACAGATCCATTTTTAAATGATATTTTTCACATGGTGGAAGATATAATTCTAATCATCTACTGCTGGCAGAAATTCAGTTTTGCCAGCATGATTTGTTGAATAAGTTATCTCTATTTCAAAGTATGCTTTTACACCCTTATTCAAAATCATACATAGACGTTATATTATGAAAACTGAGCTGAGGTGGCTATATTTAGTAAAATATATGAATATAATAACAATAAAGCATAAGAACACACACATTTGAAAGGAAGTGAGAAGACCTAAATATATAGAAGAATTCGGGGAAGGAAAGTGAAGAGGGATATGGTGTAAATACATAGTAATCTTAAAAACATAAATAAAATTTAAAATGAATTAAGTGTACATAGCCTGACTGTTTTATTTTCAGGTTTTCTGTTTTATTCCTATAGTCCACCTGTTTATTTTTATGTCAGTACTATGGCGTCTTTATCACTATAACTCTAACATAATTTGAGGTTGGATATTGTAATACCTGCCACATTATTTTCAATCATTAGGACTGTTTTTGATATTTGTGGTCTTTTGTGGTTCCATATGTTATGTAAATTCCTAAATGACTATTTGAGGCATTATTTTGAATAGCATTTTTTAAAATAATTTTGTTCTTTGTCACTATATTGTCCTAGTAAATGAAGGGTACAGTTTTTTTTTCTGAGATTATTTTGTATCCTGACACTTTGTTGTAAGTGTCTAGGTTCAAAAGTTGTCCAGGAGAAACTATAAAGTTTGTAACACTGAAACTTTAAAAGAAAACACAAAGAATGTCCTTCAAAATAAAAACAAAGACGTGATCCTCGGTGGGTAGGAAGATTGGGGAAGATTTGAAAAGCATTGGTGGGATATGATCAAAATATATTTTCTAAGAAAAATCTTATAAAAAGATACGGGATAGGCAAGAACTTTTTAAATAGAACAGCAACTTCAGAAGTACCAACACCAAATATCAACAGATGGAACTACATGAAAATAAAATCTTCTGTACAGCCAAGGAAACAATCAGTAGAGTTAGCACAGCCCACATAATGGAGAAAATTTGCAGACAAGGAGCTAATATCCACGAATTACAAAGACATTTAGAAATTAAATACCAAGAAAATAAAACTAACAATCGATAAATGAATGCATGAACTGAATACAGAGTTTTTTTTAAAAAACATGGCCAATAATTATGCTTCAAAATTTTAATTTTTCTACCCAGAGGGGGAATGAAATCAAAGATACTTCAAATTTTTAAATTATTTCTTTTATATTTTATATTGTTAAATAATTATACCACTCCCACTTCCTACCCTCTTTGGAAATACTTCCATAGACCCCTCTCTTCTTTCTTAATTTCATGGCTTCTTTTTCATTAGTTGTTGTTATATGAATACATTTTCATGTATATCCATACCTGTTTCTAAATGTAAGCTGCTTGGTTTGTATAATGTTACTTTTGTGTGTGATTTCAATAATGTCCATTTGGCACTGGATAACTAAATGATGTAAATTTATTAGAAGACTGTTTCTCTGGTTCCTAGAAATATAAGCTCACCCCAGTCCTAATGGTTCTCATCAGCAAATTCGACAAACAATATATGAGGGAATGTGATGAGAATTTGTACTCCTATTATTGGTTGAGTTGCCAATTAATAGCCACTGTGGAAATCAGTTTAGAGACTTCTGCCCAAAATTAAATATTGACTGCCATATGACCCAGTCATTTTACTCCTGAGCATAAACAGAGAAGACTCCATAACCTACCATAGAGATATTATTAACCCCCCATGTTTATTGCTGAGCTATTTACCATAATAAGTAATTAGTATTAACCTAGTTGTCCATCTAAATAAGAAATTTGAAAATTACTGGAAAATAGATGAAATTGAAATGTATAATATTAAACAAGGTCACATAATCTCATAAAAATAAATTTTCAATGTTATATGTTAAATTAAGTTAATAATATATGAACATATGGAAAATGTATATGTGGGTACAGTATAACATGAAGAAAAGAAGAAGAAAGGCTATATATAAGGTAATGAGGAAGCATTGAATTCAGGTTAGGGATTTGTTATGAAAGAGGGCATATATCTGGTCTATTATCTAGTCTAACTATGTTGTGAATGTTTTTCTTTGATGTGAGCAAAAGTGTTTAAAATATATTTGCTAGTAAAGGTGTAAAATTTCCTGTGAAGCTCCATAGCATCCATTCTGAACATGTACTCTAATTGTAAGGAGCTTGTGCAGTTCCATATACTTTGGCTCTGATTTTTTTTGATTTATGTTTTCCTTATCTTTCAATGTGTTTTTAATATAAAGTTAATAAAATTAAAAAAGGTATTTCCTGTAAAAGGCAATTGGATGTGATTATTTTAAGAACAGCAATAGAAACTATTTAACCTTGGGTCCAAAACACTTCTTTGTCAAAAGAATATCAGAACATACTTAAGGTGTTAAAAGACAATTATCAATATTCATTCTCAAATTTTTCATCCACTAGAGTACTGTTAAATTAAAGTTGAATTAAACACGCTTCAAAAAAATGCAGGCTGCTTAGATAGGACTTTGAAAGAGTCATCATTAATTGAAGTAATTGTGAATTTCTATTGTTTGATGAGAACTTAACAGTAGATGTTCATATTTGTTGTATTAAAATGTGCTATTTGGGCTGGAGAGATGGCTCAGCAGTTAAGAGCACTGTCTGCGCTTGGAGAGGTCGCAAGTTCAATTCCCAGCAATCACATGGTGACTCACAACCATTTCAGTGAGATCTGGTGCCTTCTTCTGGCATGCAGACTTATACAGGCAGAACACTGTATGCATAATAAATCAATAAATTTTTAAAATAAAATGTTCTATTTTCACTATCTTTCTACTTCCCATTTTGTACATGTGACAGCTATTTTTAAAGAGAATTTAAAGATAAACTGATTTCATGAAATTTTTCATAATATTCATTTGTAGGTAGATAAAACTACAATTTTCACAGCTTTTGTGATGTAAATTTTACTTAGAAAAAAGCAAACAATATTTACTGAGTATATAAGCAATAGTAAAAAAGTATAAAGATTAACATGTGAAATATGTGAATATATGTATATATGCTATCACGTCTCTCAAAGGATTAGGCAGTTATTTTATTTCACTAGTAAAGAAAAAGGAAACATTTAATTTTGCCTCTCCATTACACATGTAGAGGAGTTGAATATTCAGATAAGGAAACCACAATTTTCCCCATAAAAATAGTTTGTTCTGAATTTGCTATTTTTCTTGAATTATCAAACAACTCTCACTTTCATTTTAAATCCATTTGTTTTGTTTTTTATTTTGACTAAATTCTTTGCATTTTTAAAAACTGTAAGGTGCATATTATCTTTGTAAGATTCAATCTGATAAAATTAACAAAAAGAAAAATATTTTTTTAAATAATAGGGAACTTAAAGCATAAATATAAAAGCCTTACCTAAGTTAAAATTAGAAACCCCATGTAACAAACAGTAAATCAATTTGACAGGGAACTAGAAGCCTAAAAATACAGGTTACATAGAACAGGTATCTTTTAGTATCTACATTAATCAATGTGTCTAGAAAATAATATCTTTAAATTTGAATAATGTATAAACATTTTACTGACTCAATCTAGAATGTGCATCTAATCAATCAATAATTTGATTTTCACCAGTAGTTTAAACATCATAAAATAAAATAAATTGTAAACTAGTGAAGCAGGCAACAGTACCACACTGCCAGTGAGAATATAAGTCCTCACTCCATAGAGAAAGCAATATGAAAGTATTCACTTCTGGACATTATAACATTTCTTTTACCTCAGCACTCAGGGAAATAAGGCAGACAGAACACCCTGAGTTCAAGGCTTCCTTAGGTTATAGAGGGAGACACTGTTTTCAGAGAGAATAAATAGCATGGAGAAAGGAAAAAAGAAAATAATACATTTTTAACCTTATCATGTAACTTTTACATTATTTAAAGTCACATGCTAATGACCATGTTAAATAATGTTGATTGATTTATTCAGTTTTCTCCCAAATTATTTCTAGCATGCATAACTAGTATCCTTTGAAAATTGTGATTAAGGTTGATTTTTAATTGTATTAGTTTGATGCATTTTTGTGGGTTTTGTTCTGTCACTAATATAATCCAGACAAAAGAGCATTTAACAAGAAATTCATTTTCTGGTATTGAGATTGAGACATCAGCAGCGCTCTGGTCTCCATAACGGACACTTCTTAATTCTGAATTCTGGATTGGGATGGTGGCATTTGTTACAAGGCAGCAGTCCTGGTTTCCATTTCAAGGTGGCTTAGGTGGCTTCTTAATATAAAATAGATATCCTCCAACCTTCTCAATGATTCTGATATCTGTCTGGCCATCTCTCTATGTCTCCATCTCTGTCTGCTCCCTCTCTCTCTCTCTCTCTCTCTCTCTCTCTCTCTCTCTCTCACACACACACACACACACACACACACGTGCCCACAATCAAACACATGCACTCATTTGTTTAATTAATCTATTTGTGACCAACATGTTACATGTTTGGTTTCATATGGTTAAGAACAAAGGCTAAGACAGTATTTGAGATATTAAACATTTAAAAATGGGATCAGGATTTTAGTTTTAGGCAGGCAATGTGAATCCAGTTTCAGCATAGATCCTCTCAAGCCAATATAGTTCATATTGAATGAGTGGCTACATATTTAATTAACCATTGTCTCAAGGAATTAAGTGTTATCAAAGTATGATTTGCTAGGACTGTCACTCGAAAAAAAAATGCCACTGTAAATTAGGATCATGAAAATTATTCTCATGAGATTTGATTGTCAGAAATTAATAAGCAGTATTTTAAAGTGTCCCATCACAGACTTATAAAAAATCAAGGCAGAAAACCTGAAAGGCTGACACAGCTAAAAAAAAAAGATAACTTCAATTTTGTTATTTAAGAAAATTATAACTCAGCTATCACATACTGCTTCACACAACTTCTGTTTGCAGCAGATATTCAATTAGAGGAGAACAACGAACCGAAATCCTGACTGTTGACATTTGGCAGAAAAATATCTCTTAGCACCAAAGTTCTCCAACTCCCCATAAGCTCTGATTAGCAATAGAAACTTTACCTTATAGGAGAATGCTATTTTCTCTAATGCTAGAAGTCTGTGGCCTCTATCAATTTACAAATAAAATTAAAATTAGAATCCTAGATAAACTAAAGAACAAACAGTTTATGACCTGAGATGGATTCCCTGTACCCACACTCGCAGTGGCAACACTTGTAATTCTAGCTACAAAAAAATTAAACGAAGGTTGGATAGGGGAGCACGGAAGCACAATTCTTAGTTAAGGGAGCCACCGTAGGGTTGGCAAGAGACTTGAACCTAGAGAGGCTCCCAGGAGCCCAAGGCGATGTCCCCAGTTAGTTCCATGGGCAGCTGAGGATAGGGAACCTGAAATGACCCTCTCCTACAGTAATGCTGACGAATATCTTGCATATCACCATAGAACCTTCATCTGGTGATGGATGGAGATAGTCACAGAGACCCACACTGGAGCACCGGACTGAGCTCCCAAGTTCCCAATGAGGAGCAGAAGGAGGGAGAACATGAGCAAGGAAGTCAGGACCACGAGGGGTGGCTGATCTATTGGGATCTCACCAAGGCCAGCTGGACTGTGACGGAAGAAGCATGGGATAAAACCAGACTCTCTGAACATGGCAAACAATGGGGGCTGATGAGAAGCCAAGGACAATGGCCCTGGGTTTTGATCCTACTTCAAGTTCGGGCTTTGTGGGAGCCTAGCCACCTTGGATGCTCACCTTCCTAGACATGGACGGAGGGGGGAGGGCCTTGGACTTTCCACAGGGCAGGGAACCCTGACTGCTCTTCAGACTGGAGAGGGAGGGGGAGAAGAGTGGGGGGAGGGGGAGAAGGGTGAGACGAGGGGGAGGGAAATGGGAGGCTGGGAGGAGGCAGAATTTTTTTTCTTTTTCTCAATAAAAAACAAACAAACAAAAAAAAACCAATAGTGTAATAGAAAACCAAATACTGCAAGATTAAATATATCTGCTTCCAATAAATTATTTTTTATTTTAAAAAAAAAATTAAACGCCCTCTTTTGGTCTTTCCAGGTACTGCACTCCCACGTACATCCTAGGGGAGAAAGACATGCATATTGTTTTTAGTATAATACTTTGAGAAGTATTTTAGCAAAAAGTTTTAACATATATAGTTTTATATAAGTCTCAATTCATATATTTTTAAAATAAATAAAATTATACTGCAGTATTTATACAAATAAAATATTTTAAATACATTTATTTGTATATTCATTTTTACAAATATAGTGTCATATTCTAAGTTACATATTCAAATATGCAAATCTGTTCATTTTTAAATTATTCTTACATATTTCTACCCAGCCAAAGGGGATCTGGGAAACATTTATATGTATAAAATATATCATGTATTATCATAATCTTGTTGAGAAATATTTAATCTTTTTTGATATATGCATATATTATTCTAAGTTATATCATCATGACTGAAATTTCTAAATCTTGAATTATACTATGCTATAAAATGTATGAATACAGATTTTCAAATTTGTTCATAAAATCATAAAATGTGGTTTTTAATGATTATGGAGGCTAAATCTACTGATTCTCATCCTCCCTCATACTAAATATGTAAATATAGTTCTTATATTTTTATAACTTTCTGAGTTTTACTTTTTACTATCAAATAGCTTTCTTGCATTTGATACACGTTCATCATCCTTTTAAAAATCAAGATAACCGAGAAAAATCAGTGCAATATCTATATATTCATTATGAACATAGGCAATGATTAACAGACTAGAATCAATAGGTATGCACAGTTATATAATACTCATTTTCAAAGTACCATTTATTTAATATTTTATTCTTCTCTACTCCTAACATTGGCAAGATTATTGTAATAGCAAAGCCAAGGATCTTTACAGTCTACTTTTTATTTTTAATTTTGATTTTTTGTAACAGAGTTTTTGTGTAGTTTGGATGTCCTGGAATTCACTCTGTAGATCAGGCTGGCTTCAAACTGACAAAGGTCTGTCTGTCTCTGCCTCCCAAGTGCCAGGTTTAAAGTTGTGAGCCATCATCTCCCAGCTACATTCTGAAACTAGTTGTACACTATATTTGTCATGTAGGAGCGGTCATGGTTCCAAAAGATACCTGGCCATGGAAAATGGCACTGATATCAATGTTACTTGATCTTCTCAGACTCTGTGTGCCAGAAACACACAGAGCCATTCATTAAGCTGAACTTTCTTAGACTGGAACTTCCTTTAACAATGTGGAACAGACCACTCTACTGAGACCGGAAGTAGCCCTGTGAATTTTGGCAAAAAGTTGAAAATAAAACTGAGAATAATGCTATAAAGAATAAAGGGAAAAGGAAAGAGGAAAAATTTATATTCGAACTTTGGAAGTTTGTTCATTTGAAACAATATATTTTCAAACTTTCTTTAAAATTACCATAAATGTGGTGGTCTTTGTTGATCATGCTCTGTCAATTAAATTACTGAAGGAAATTTCTTGAACTCTAACAGTAACATAAGTTTATCAAAACTGCTTGTGGGTTTCCTCTACATTGTCAAGATACATACACACACACACACACACACACACACACACACACACACATACATATATCCATCCCCACGAAGGACAAGTTAACTAATCACATCTCAGTATTCCTAACTATTCTTCCTGTTTAGATTGTGGCATATTGCCTCTTAAAATATTACTATTTGATATATTTTGTCTGATCTAACAATTGTCCATACTTTCTTTGTTAGTTGGTATCCTCTGTAAACCTTTTATATTATTTTCAAACTATGTAATATTTTCATAGTGGTTGCTTTTGTAATATTCTTGTGCGTGTATCTGTGTATTCTGGCCATGTTTTTCCTCTTAAGATCTAACACCTAGGACTCTACCTTAACTCAAAAAGTAGAAACTACAAGCAGATTTCCCTTGAAGACTCTCAAGCATGACAGAGGCTAAATTTTGCTACTTCCTTCTTCTTCATTTGGGGCACAAGTAGAGCATGATGTTTCCTTCGGCTTACAATTCTTTCCCCCCATTGTATCCTGAAGAGCAAGTACAGTTTTGAGAATATGAATACCAGGGGCTTTTCTGTAGAAGTTCCTCAGGATAAATGAAAGATTTGATTTACTAATGTCACAATGTAAAGTATAGGAAAGAGAAAATGACATAAATCAGCACAGAAACTAAAACTAAATTAAAATAAAATCAATGTGAATGTTTTCAACAGGAATCCTACTAATCATTATTATGTAAAGTACATCTCTGTAAAAGGAAATATTCATTAGAAGTTAAGTTTTATCTCAATTAGTTCATTGGTTGCTTTATGTCCCAATCAATAAGTTCAAATGTTCCAAACAAATCCATCAAAATACCATTTGTGCAGTGGCGGAGCCGTGTGTTTCTGAAGCTTTTGCTCAATGTGAAAGAGCATGCTATCCAGAAAGATTCAGGGATGCGGTGTGATTATTTTCATGGAGATAAACTTGTATATGCATTACTTAAAAACTAAAACAAACAAAAACTAAACTGTTCTAACCTGGCAAACATTTAAAGCTTTGACATTTAGGACCCTAGTCCAGCCCTACTTTCAGCGTGGGGATATAGGACTCTGAGGACATTTGAAGGAGCATTTATCTAAGTGAGAACTCATCAGGAAGCACTTCAAAGAAGTGCTTTTTAATGTTCAAATATAAACGTGCTTTGATGACCTTTCTTTTATCCAGCTCACTATTAAAATGCTTCCCTAATACTTTCTTTCCCCCAAGCCAAGCCTGGTTAATCATATGATCTTGTTGAATAAACTTTGATCTTACACACTGATTAAAGCCAGATTTTTAAAAGTATACAACACACTGAGGCAATTTTGACCTTGGAAAAAATTGGAAACTGTACCACGACAATCTTCAGTATCTCCTTTTCAAAATTTCATCTCTGTCTTAGCATATTAAATTTGACATCACCTATTCTCTTCTTCTGTGCTTGTGTAAGCCTTCTGTATGTTTTAAAATTGTTGCTGATCTCAGTCTGACACTATGAAATACTATATGATACATGGCTTTTTCATATCCTCCCTTCGCTGAATATTGTGAATTTTTCTTTAACCTGTTTCTCTTTTAATTATTTACTTTTGGGCTTAATTCATTGATGTGAACAGTTTGAAGAACATTTGTCTTACAATTTTGATGTATTCAGATGTTGGTAATAGATTGCCCTGTATATACAAGATTCTATAAATTGCATATGAGGTTTTATGTAATGTCTTTTTAAATGGAAAACACTAATGGTACCTATCAATAAACAATTTTTCTCTTGTCTTTTTAAAATAATCTTTTAGTATTTGTTTGCAAAGGACATAGTCTAAAGTATCTTCTAGTTGTGTTATCTTGATTTTCTTTACAGAAAGACTATTTAGGAAGTATTTTTTTAAAAGAAAATGTGCAAACTTAGAATTAAATAGATAACTAAGGTCAAGCATTTTCACCACCTTCTCTGTGCATTCTTGTTAATGGAAAGAGTTTGTAAAATAATTCCATTTTCTACATAGGAAGATAGTTCAGTCAGTAAAGTACCTTATATAAATGAAGACATAAATTTGCATTTGACAAATATATGCACAAAGTCAGAAAGGAGGTGATTATAAACAATCCAGGGAGAAGCAGAATCAGGCAGATTCCCTAAGCTTAAGCACAATGTTTAGTCAGGCAGTGGAGCTGAACACAAGTACTTTCAGCAACTTGGTTGTAAAACAAGATAAGAATAATGAATGACAATACCAGTTGACTTGTCACCAAGTTCGCTACCCTGAGATTAAGATCTACAGGCAGAAAATCAATCCCTCCCTCAAGGGAGGGTCAGTTTTCTCTAGAGAAAATTCCTTAGAAGGTTATTCAATTTCAGATGGTCAGTTCTTACAAACAAACATAGAAGAAATACTTAATATGTTGTCAATTTAATTTATCTTTATATACATGGATAGATATATAAAAGTGAAATTAGAAATTAAAATATGAGAAGGATGAGTGTAAATGAAAGGAGAAGATGAGGACAAGGAGGGTGGAAATGACATATTACATTAGTGATGTTGACATTCCTAACAATAATAAAACTAACAAAAATATTCTCAACATTTGCAACTAATAAAGGAATAAGAACAGAATTTTCTAACAGTAAAAGTAAATCACCTACATAACATAAAGAGACATATTTATTAAAATATATTGAACTATTCATAAAGCTCAAGAGTCTTATATGACCTGTATAGAGTAGACCAAGAAACCAAATACAGGTTATACTGTCAAAATTGGTTATAGTCTTACCATGGGGCTACAAACTGTGGGATTTTTTGTATTTGATAATTCCAAGATGAACTTAGAGTTTATATCTAGTAATTATTGTTTATTAAATTGCTTACAATATATGTCAGTGAGTCACAAGAATTACTTTAGTGCTTTATTCTGTTTCTTATTGCAACAACATAATGCTAACATAACAAAAAAAAAAGAGGGGATGTTTGTTGAGCTTATCGTTTGGGAGACTGAAAGCAGCATGGTTCCTCCTAGGACTATGTCATCTCAAGACAGATGGCATGACATTGGCAAAGCTAATGCAGACAGGAATGATGGCAAGGAAAAGGAGGCAATCAGAGAAATGGGAAGGACCAAGATAGTTTTTCCTAAATCTGTTGACAGAGCCACTGATAACTTTATACTAATTTCTACTTTTGGTAGGTCCCTCTAACAGAAAAGATTACTATATCTGTACCAAACTTCAAACATATGAACACTGAAGGATAAACCACATCTAAAACACTTCGTTATGGTAACTTTTTATTAGTCTCTTTCCAATTATTTGTTTATTTTTACTTTTTTTATTGATTTTTTTTATTGAACTCTACATTTTTTGTGCTCCCCTCCCTGCATATCATCTCCCCACTTTACCCTTCCCCCAAGGTCCCCAAGCTCCCAATTTACAATTTTTAATTTTTAAGACAGAACTTTGCCTGTACTTCAGGCTGACTTAGAGTTTACTTTGTAGTCATAATGGTTTTAAACATGCAGCAATTCTTTTGCATCTACCTCTTTATTTACAAGTATGAGCCCAATACCTGTCTTTTTTAGCAACCATATGGCCTTGCCATTTAGACACTGTTCACTTTTTTAATAAAAATTACTTATACATATAATGTAATTTATCTAAGAGTATTTCCATTACTGATTTAATTTCTAATCTCTAATATCTAGGTTTTCTCAAGTAGGTTTAAAATAAAAGGAATGATGCTTTTATTGAGTTTTAAAAGTCACAATATGCTTTTATAGTCAGACAAAGACCATGTGTGTTTGCAAAAATTTACTTTAAGGGACCGGGCGATGGTGGCGCATGCCTTTAATCCCAGCACTCGGGAGGCAGAGGCAGGCGGATCTCTATAAGTTCGAGACCAGCCTGGTCTACAGAGCTAGTTCCAGGACAGGCTCCAAAGCCACAGTGAAACCCTGTCTCGAAAAAACAAAAAAAAAATTACCTTAAGTTTATCTTAAAATA
Source organism: Neodon shergylaensis (assembly GCA_025134845.1). Classification (NCBI taxonomy): domain Eukaryota; kingdom Metazoa; phylum Chordata; class Mammalia; order Rodentia; family Cricetidae; genus Neodon; species Neodon shergylaensis. Next base: position 10,734,276 of record JABTXL010005416.1, on the reverse strand, counting down.
TAGTACTTAGATGGAGAAAGGCTGAAATGTATTTCATTCATGTTATGAATTTTTTCTCCACAGACATCAAATAATGACATTTGAAACAAATTCTAGAAAAAAATACTTTTCATATCTGTTTTGCAAAAGGTATGTCATTATATTTCAAAGTGCAGTTGAAGAGTCAAAGGGAAGAGACAATATAAAGACTGAAATTAATGAAATAAAAATGAATAAAATATCACAAAGAACCAAAAAATCTTGGTTCTTGAGAAACATTGACAACATTGAGAAAATGTTAGCTAAACTAAATAAAAGAGAGTAAAGATCCTCTTTAAAAGAATCAGACATGAAAAAGGAAGTGATACAATACAATACAATAGCTAAGGAGAAAATACAAAAAAAATGAATACATTCAAATCTACACTTGGAGGTGTAGAACTAACTACACTGTCTGTTCTTTCAGAGGAGCCAAGTTTGGTTCACAACAAATGCAAAGAATAACGCACAACTCAAGTATAGGTGACTGAAGTGCTAGTCTCTGTGGCATAAAACAAGTACATTATGCACAGACTTATGAATAAAAAATTTTAATTAAAGGAAACTACAATTTCCACATAAACAAGACATTACTAAACAAAATTGTTAAAGCATATATGTGTGTGCCCTACCAAAATAAAACCTAAATAGTCTAAATAGATCCATAACAACTAAATGGAGAGATTCAGTAATTAAATGTATCCCAACTAAAATGTTGAAGCTCAGATGGATATATCACAGAACTATGCCAGCCATTCAAAGAAATGCTAATTGCAGTGCACTGATTATTCCATAGAATGGAAAAGAAAAAAAACACATTTAAATTATTTAATGAAATAAGGATTATCTAAATACCAAAACCAGACAAATGTCCAACCAGAACAGCAAAAATATTCCCTCTACTGAATATAGATGCAAAAATTCTCAATAATAACTTGAACAACAAATTCAAGAACATATCAAATTGATTACCTACTGTGACCAAATGAGATTCATAACAAAGTTGTAGTGATGACTCCACACAGGAATGCCAATTAATGTAACCCAGGACATGAATAAAGTCAAGGACAGAAACCACAGGATTTCTTCATTAGATACACAAAAAGCTTTTGTCAAAACAAAATATATTTTCATGAATAATGATTTGGAGAATCAAGTTGAGACATTATTCTGAGGAAGATACCTCAGAGATGGAAAGCCAAACATCTTTTTTTTCTTTGAGTCTTCAGAGACAACTGTTTCATTTAGAGTATATACAGATGTTGGGGGGTCATGAAAGGATGTGAGTGTTCAAGGAAAAGAGATACAAAAATGTGGGATGATGGAAAGAGATTTTAAAATTAGGGTGGGAGATATGACAGCAAGGTAGGGTAGGGGATATGGGATTAAAAACTAATACTAGCAACTTAATATTGTGGAAACTTCCTGAAATATATAATATATAAAGTGAAGTTGAAGGGATTAACCTTACCACAGTTGAGAACTAAAGGCACTATAAACATTCTAGAGAGAAAATGAAATTTATCATGTTTAATGATATGAAGCAGAAATAAAGCAGACTTCATCCATAATCCTCCAATTGTTAAATTTAATTCAGTAAATACATACCTTTCTGAACTTCTCAGATTGCACTGAACTTCTCAGTATTTCTTTTCTGTAATTAGTACTAGGAACAAATACCTATATAATAAAGCATATGGAAATTAATATGCTTAATTAGAAGCACTTACTCCTATGCAAGCAGGATTACACACATTAAATACTTTCTCTAGAGTTTAGGCTTGTAATCCCAGCACTCTAGAGAATGATGATAGGCATAAGTTTGAAGCCAACCGGAGATGTATAATGAATTCTAGGGCAACATGAAATGCAGTCTCAGAAAAGCTAAGAAGTAGGAATTATTTTGTAAATTCATCTATATTTTATGTATTGTCAAATTAATTATTAATATGTGATATTATAAATAATATAATAAAACTATTGAGTTGAATTTATAAATATATATCAATAGATAATGAGGAATTTTATTTAGCACAAGTTTCTTTTAGGAATAAAATATCTATGGAAATAAAAACATCTTAATGTTTTTAAAATATTAAGGCTATTCACATTTCTATTTATTTATTTATTTATTTATTTATCAAAAATTTCCACCTCCTCTCATCCTCCCATTTCCCTCCCACTCCCCCCACTCCCCTCCCCTTCCCTCTCCAGTCCTAAGAGAAGTCAGGGTGCCCTGCCTTGTGGAAAGTCCAAGGCCCTCCTCCCACCATCCAGGTCTAGGAAGGTGTGCATCCAAACAGACTAGGCTCCCCAAAAGCCAGTAATTTCAACAGGTAAGTGATGAGCCAAATAATTATTTAATTAAACCTTTATGCTTTAGTTTTATTCATAATTATTTAAGGCTTCTAAATGTTATACAACTTTCCTTTTCTGACTGAATGTTACCTTGCATAACGTCAGTATTTGGGGAATACAATGTATTAAGAAATCAGACAGAACATTTTGCTACTTGGGCTTGTGGCTCAGTGGTAGCGAAAGTGCCAAGGCCTCTTGAGTGTTGTCATTCACACTGAAAAATAATGAGTCTCTGTCTATTTCAACACATACTACAAATATGCAGAGACTGCATGCTACTCACCTGTAGAGAATCAAGTAAAAAATGATGGGAAATATTTATGCAATGCATCGCCATTCTTCATTATACCTTGAAAACTTGATTTGAATTGTGTCTATTTGTTTTGCTCTATAATCACAGCACAAATTCTCTACTGCTCTTTATGAAGCTTTTGATGGAGATTTCATGCCAAGAGTGGATCATTTAATGCTGATTAGCTTCATTTAAAAATTTAATTCATCTCATTTTAAAAAGACAACTTAAAAAATAACTAATGGTAATTTAAAAATTTTTGTGTTACTCCCAGCAGTTCTAATGGAGAGAGAAAACAACTTTACAAAAAGCAATCTTTATTTCCCAATAAAATATTATGGCCATAAAGTCTTGAAAAGATACACAATATTCAGAAAATTATGTCCATATGGCAAGTTGGTTGGTGACTCACAGCACATAATATCACTCATTTTGCATGGCTAAGCAACTAGCCAAATGTGCAAATATAATTGGCTACAAGCTTCATCTGCGAAAGGGTGTCTCGAAAATGAATCTGGTTTGTGGAGTTTAGCAGGTTCATTAACTCTTTGGGACCCTTTGGGTACCATTTAAAAAGCATTTGCTCTCTCTGATATAACTGTCCACCCTACTCTAGTGACTGTTTTCATGTGCTAATTTATTTGCAGGACACCTATGCGTAGGTGGAAAAAGGGAAGAAGGATTATTTCATAGTGTGCATCTATTAATCATTCCAATGTATCTCTCATAAATCATTTTCTCTTCCAGGTTTTCCTTAGAAACATCTGCACATAGCATGTGGATAAATTAATGAATAACTATGGAATGCATTGGGAATATTTTCTGCATTGTTATAGCTCAGGTTAAACAAATGTGTCTTGACTATACAGATCACACATATCTAAAAATATTTTTCCTATCTATTACTTTTCTGTAAAACAAATAACACGTCTTTTAGATCTCTGCATTTTTTCCCAAAAATAGATTGCAACAAGGCATGAAACCTATAATATGCTATTCCTGATTATGTATTCTGAATTTCTACAGACACCACAATGGAGATATTATAGCTGCCTTGGCCAGACAGATGTGACTTGTTTGCTATTTAGAAGTCAAAGAAGATAAATAAAAGCTACTTAAACCCTTGTCATTAATACTGTTGCTTTTTTAATCAGAAAATGTGACTATTAGAAAAATGATGCTATACATTGTATTTTAAAGGATTTAGATTTGTTTTTCAACTATGTAAATAGAAATTCTAACACTTTTTTTTCTGAGTGAATGGAGAAACATCATCTTTTAGTTATATATACTTAAATTTTTGGTCACTTGGACATCATAAAAACTTTTTTATTACTTTTTAATTTTGTGTTTCTTTATGTGTCTGTGAGAATGCATATGAGTATAGGAGTCAGCACAGCCCAGGAGGAGGTATCAGACCCGAAATTGCTGGAGTTACTGTTCTATGACAATCAACTAGCATGGGTCCTGGGAAGCAAACTCAAGTACCCTGCAATGACAGTTCATTGCTTAACTGTTAAGCCATTTATAGACCCTGTTACTGTAAATTAAATTTTTTGTCCCTTCCCTGTGAGTTAAAATTTGTGATTTATGACTTCTATATATTTTAATATTTTTAGCTATGTTATATGATTAGCATTTATTTATATCGTTTATTTTTTCATTCTACATGGGATTTATCCATGATTTACAAGCACTATATTAATGAGATACATCTTTAATCGTACTATTTTATTTTAAAATTATTTAAATTTTTCATTATTTTCTGTGTATGTGTTGAACATGTGTGTGTGTGTGTGTAAAACTTTATTTACGTGTATCATAGGTGTTCAGTGTCCCCAAAGTTCAGAAGAGAGCATCAGATACTAGGAATCATCAGTTACAGATAATTGTAAGATACCATGTTGTGCTGGGAAACGAACTAGATTCCTACACAAGAGGAGAAACCACTCTTCAACACTAATCCACTTCCAAGCCTCTAATAATTCGTCACATATGTACTGTCTCTACAATTTCCAATGCTCTTTCCTTCTAAAGATAATGTGAATTTGTGATTTTGTATGTTGGGATTCCATGTTTTTCTTTTCTTTTGTGTTTTAGAGAAACATCTACAGCTAAGTGTGTCTTTGTAGGGTGTTATCTGCCACACAATCTGTCAAAGTTTTTTTTTTTTGTTTTTTTTTTTTTTTTTTTTTCGAGACAGGGTTTCTCTTTGGTTTTGGAGCCTGTCCTGGAACTAGCTCTTGTAGACCAGGCTGGTCTTGAACTCACAGAGATCCGCCTGCCTCTGCCTCCCAAGTGCTGGGATTAAAGGCGTGCGCCACCACCGCCCGGCATAATCTGTCAAAGTTTAAAGACTAATTTTTCACTTTGCTATTAGTGTCTATTCACAAACATCTTATAAATACATTTCAGCTCATATACAGCTCTGCACAGAATGTCCAATCACAAAATATTGAGAGAAAAATCATTATTAATAAAATAACAGCAGAAACAATAAGAAACAATAATAGAAAGCATGAACCAGACTACTCTCCTATTATGGGTTTATAACTCTAAAAATTCAGTAACAGAGATTCAATTTGATTAAAATACTAGAACATATTAAAGTTGAAATTGCCTTATAAACAGAGAATGACCCTCAATTTCTTAGTTTTATCATACATTTTTTTCTTATGGATATGCTATTTCTGAATTTCTAACAAAGATATTACTTTAGCAGTGTTGTGTGTTTGTGAATGGTAAGTACGTGTCTGTATGTATGCATACATGCACAAGCAAGCATATGCATATATTGGAATATGCATTGACAAAGTTCCCTCAAATAAAACATGTTTATTGTTAGGATTTGCAAAGCAAAAGAGCAGTGGAAATTATTGGTGTAAATACATGTGAAAGTATTTGCCTATGCTTTGAAGATATTGAGCAATCCACTTCTATTTATTTCTGATTCTTGTGTGATCCTTTGGAGTTCCTGCGTCGTGAAAGAGTCTGTGAGATATTCAGCAGGATACAGAAGAAAGTGACTAAACTGTCTGTGAAATTTTCTGTTTCATGGAAAAGTCTGCTGGATACTATCCAGTAGGCTGAAGATGGATGTCCCAAAGGTACAAAAGAATTTTGGGTGACTTTCCAGGCAGTGAGATGTCTCTGTCAATTCTAGAGTTTTGGAAGTTGCTTACAATGAACTTCCTGTTTACTTAGATAATATATCATTCTGGAGTCTTTGATGGAATTGAAGAATTTATAGTTATAGTTTTCCTTTGTTATAAAAAATAAAGTAGATATAAACATTGCAACTGTAATTTTTGCTTGATAACTTTTGTTACATGTAATTTTACTATGTTAAAGTTAAATCCTTCCTTTTTGTTTAAACAAAAAAGGGGAAATGGTATGGGAGGTCTTTTTGTCTATGTGTTGCTTTCTTTGGTTAATAACGAATTGCTTTGAGCATATGGCAGGGAAGAACAGAACTAGGCGGGGAAAGGTAGGCTGTATCCTGGGAGAAAGAAAGGTGGGGTCAGAGACGCCATGGGGAGCTGCCAAAAATAAACGTGCTGGAACTTTACTTGTATGCCACAACCTTGTGGTAATACACAGTTGATGGAATGTGTTAAATTAATATGTAAGAGTTAGCCAGTAAGAAGTTAGAGCTAATGGGCCAAGCAGTAATTTAATTAATACAGTTTCTATGTGATTATTTCAGTTCTGGGCTGCCAGGACAAACAAGTGGCCTCCTCCTGCAACACTTGTGGTGTTATTCTTTCTCTTAGGGAATGATCTCTGAGGATTTATCTGATAAAACTCCTGCTTGTTTATAGCCTGGTACACATAAAAGGCATGATATATGTATTGTTGCCTAATGTTAATTGTTCACTAAATTTAACACTTCTCACTGATCATTTTATTTACAGAATTTTATATCCTTTCTTCAGAATACATTTTTTTGTTCTTCCCATAGCACCTTACCTTTCTTTTATTCCTTTCTATTTTTGTTTTGTTTGTTTGTTTTGTTTTGTTTTAGAGACAGGGTCTTTCTGTAGCTTTGAATGCTTTCCTGAGAGTAGCTCTTGTAACCAGGCTGGCAGCAAATGCACAGAGATCTGTCTTCTTCTGCCTCCTGAGTGCTGGGATTAAAGGTGTGCACCACCAATGCCTGCTTATTCCTTTCTTTTCAAATAAAAAAAAATGTAACTGACATTTAAACAGAATTCTAGGGAGAATATAATTTTGAAGTTCATGGACTCTTTCCTTTTAATTACCATACTACAACTCTCTCTTTCTCTGTCTCTGTCTCTGCCTCTCTCTCTCTGTGTCTCTCCCTGTGTCTCTCTCTCTTACACACACACACAATCGGTTTCCAGAAAGATATGAGTTTATGTTACAGTTTCTTTGATGTTTTCTCCATTAATGAGAAGTTTTCTCACAGTAATAAAAACTACATAATATAGAAGTTATTTAAAATTAGTGTGATTTTATGGCTGTGGAGATGGTTCAGAAGATAATTTCTTGTGCTCTGGACTATAGACAGGTCACAGCATACAAGTTTAAGAACAGGTAGCTGTTTCTGAGAAACATAACAGCCCCAGCTATTGGATGAACAGAACAGGAGAATTATGGGAGCTTGCAGGTTTTCAAGCCTTGCCAAGAATACCCAGGACTGAGTTTTAGAAGAACTCTGCCTCAACATCTTAGGAGAAGAGTGCTAAAGAAGGGTACCACTGGAGTGTTTTGTATATACATTTGCATATGCTTACACAGCTACATATACATATATTAAATAAATAAATTATTAAAGAAACAAATGCATATATATATATATATATATATATAGAGAGAGAGAGAGAGAGAGATAATAGAAATTTAAACATTGCTATCTTAAGTTTATCTAGATAGTGAGGTGCTACGAAAGCAGGCGAAGGAGAAGCAACTCTGTGTTACAGGACTATTTAAAATAGTTTGTTAAAATTAATCAAAAAGTGCAACACATATTTCTATTGATTAGTAATATGAGTATTTTAAAATATTGAGAAATGTTGATTGTATGAGGCATTTTATCCACATGGCAGATTTGAGCAGTGTTTATTGTGCAATGATGAGTTGATCATTGAATTACTGTAAGCAGTTTAACCAACTGACTTAGCTTTGGGGAGATATTTTTAATAACATAATAGCAGATAATGTTTTAATAATCTGACATGAATGTATTTCTTTCCATTTCCCCCTGTGACATCAAAACAGATTAAACCAACTTGGTCCTTCTGCTCTTTTCTCTGTTTCCAATTTCTCTCTCCTTCCTGTTTCTCCTTTTCTACCTCTTCTCTCCCTATCCCTTCTTTGTTATTTTTTTTAAACAAATTTACAATTCATTTTATGGTTGTAACGTCATTTATGGTCCAGATTTTGACTCTGTTGTCACTTCACATGGATTTTATAATAAAAAACATCAGTGTTTATGTGAAATTTGGAAACCATTTGGTGCTAATCCCATTTTAAAAAACATTAGGTTGTCACAGGTTCTTATATAAACTTCATAGTAATATGATTTGGTGTTTTAATGTCCATATTTTAAATCTAAATGTGTTATGTTTTTTCTTTTTTATATTTTGAAATATAGATGATAGATAGGTGATAGAAAGATAGACATGTCATGTACTGATATATCATATCTTTCCCTTACTAAAGGAAACAATGTTCAACATAAAAATAACCTCACAATACAAGGAAAAACCACAACGTGGCTCTCTTCTGTTCACTTACATTGACCATTATCAAAAGAAACAGACAGTAACAAATGGTAAAATCTTGTAGGAAAGGGGTAACATTTGTGTATCTTAGTGTATTTTAGTGATGATGCAAATAAACACAACTACTATGTAAGGAAATACTGAAGTTCCCAAAGAAATGACACTATATCCAAAAGTTTCACTGCCCAGTACATATTCAAAAGAAATAAAATGAGTATGTCCAAGTGAAGGCTGTAATCTCTACCTTATTGCATTATTAATCCTAGTAGACATACCATGTAATCAGTGTCCTTCAAAGTCTGCATTAATTAAGATGATTATATATACATAAGAGGATAATATTCAGACATAGCAATGACAGAAATTTTCCCACCTATTACAATAACCAGAGATTGGATCAATGACTTATGATCCTACTCATATGTAAAGTCAGAAAACTTGATCTTGATGACATACATGAAACTTTGGTGGGAGGTGTGGTGGGAATCCAAAGTAGGGGCTGATTTAGTCAGGTGTGGTAAGCACCAGTAGATATGAAAAAATTATTTTTGTCTTCTATTGAACAATACTGTGGTCATAATTAATAATAGAATATATTTAAAGGAAGAAGAAATTTGAATGCAATGATAAAATTTGAGATAATGGTTATGATATGATGATAAAAACAAATATGGTTTGAACATTACACAGTATGTGTATTTATCAAAATTTAACATCTGCATCAAAAGGTAAATTTGTAGTTGTCTATTATAATTTGAATAAGTAGTTTCCCTCTCAAAATACTCATGAGTTCCCAGCTGGAGGGTGTATTGAAGGTGGTTGGCTATTGAAAACATAATGTGTTGCTTGGAATGTCACAAAGCTCACAGGATACCTGCCTTTGAAAACTAGAACTTACTCCCTAATTTTTCCCTACCCATTGTTCCTGAGATGACCTGAAGTAAGTTATGTTTCCTAACTGCAAATCTCCTATATGGACAAGAATCTCCTTTTTAACAGAATTAAAAGTTTCCTCTGATCTTAAGAGAAAAAACTAACAATAGGCTTTAATGTCATATCAATTTCGTCTACTGAGATTACAAGTATTATTTTAATTCAAGAATATTAATCATGATTTGGGAAATCTAAATCATGATTTATATTCTATTTCAATAAATATGAGAGTAATTTTCATAATCCTGGAAATAAAATGTGTTTACTTGCATTCTAATGAGCATTTTAATGAAATCTGAGATCTATGTAAATGTAATGCGATACCGCATTTTTAATATGTGTGTTGTCAGCTCTCTCTACAATTGCATGCAATATATAATTTAGTGGGTAAATCATTAGTCTTTTACCAATGAAATACAAAATTATATCAGAATACAGCAGTGAATCAGATTATTACAAAAGTTTTAATCATTGAGGAGGTTATGTGTGGAAATTTCTTTCCAACCCATTTCTGTCTTAGAGTCTTTGAAGTACAAATTGTAGTCTTAATGAAACACATATAGTGTTCTGAAGGAGATAAAACAAGGAAATAAATCTAGTTTGACAGAAAGATTATTACTAGAATCAGCCAAAAGCTGTAAGAATGAGAAGCAGAGTAGAGAAATTATTGAGAATTTGTACACATTTAATAAAGTCAAAATAATCTATTAGAATCAGATATTTGAAATTAGACACCTCAATATTTAGCTGAAAGTAGATTCAACCAGAGAATATAGCTGTTATTAAACTGCTGAATGGGCTCAATTTACTTATAGTTAACATGGTTTTTGAACTCAATGCTTATTGTGAATATGTGATATACCTATAGTAAATATGGTATTTCAAAATCATAATTTTGATCTTTTCTCCATGTCGTGAATATATGTTGTTATATGCTCTTAATACCATGCAATGCTAATAAACCTCATTACCCTGTTAGCTATGACCACTAATGGGAATGACATGTCCTGTGTTACTCAGAGATGATGTTTCATTATCTTAGTTGGATTAAAGAAAATTTCTACTAATAATTGATTTTTAATGATGTAATATTGTCTTAAAGTCAGTGACATCTTTAGATATTCTGCTCTAGAATGATTTCCCCTGCCTTTAGTCCTAAGGAAGAGAAGTTTTCTTTTTTTTTTGTTTGTATACTCAAAATACAGTTTTGGATATACAATAGTAACACACCTACCCTATTCACTACAAACAGATAGTTTGGCATCCTGATATGTGTCACAGTGCATGTGTGTAGAACAAAGTATATCTTGTGTGAGTTCTTCTTTGTTACCAATATATTGGAACAATGATTAAACTCAAGAAGCATGACCTGACTGCCTGCAGCATTCCTTACCTATTTCAGCCTCTCCCTGTCCTAAGGCAACTTTTCTTTGCCCAAATATTTTATAATACTTGTACATAATCAAATGTCTAAGATAACTTTAGCTCTGTGGAATTCACATCATAATTTTACATTTGTGGGTAGTGGGTGACAGATATTGTCTTATATATGTCCCTGACTTTTGCCACAAATGTTGTTGATTCTTGAAAATGATCTATTACTTTTCAATTTAGTTTTAATAATATCTTAAGCAGGAGGAAATTTATTCTAGGACTTTCTCTGAAGTCCATTGGCTCATGGTTCATGAATTATTACATTACCTTTTAAGTAGTGACAACAGACAGTCTTTGTCCCACTTTTTATTTTAATTTATTTAAAAAATCTCTCTTTTCTTAATTTACATGACAAATCCATTTCCCACTCCCTCCACCCCTCCTGTTACCTCCACCTTCTCACCCTAAACCCCCATCCATTCCTCAGAGAGGGTAAGGCTTATCATAGGGAGTCAATAAAGTCTAGCACTTTGCTTTAAGGCAGGACCAAGGCCCTTCTCTGTGGTCTGAGGTTTCTGTCCTGCCCAGTTCCCGCTGTTGTTAAATCCCAAAGAAATTTCACAGAGGTCTACATTAATCATAAACTGATTGGCCCATTAGCTCAGGCTTCTTATTAACTCTTATAACTTATATTAGCCCATTATTCTTATCTGTGTGTTAGCCACATGGCTCAGTACCTTTTTCAGCTGTGTAGTCACAACTTGCTTCTTCTGTGTCTGGAAAGGAATGCAGAGGGAGCTTCCCTCTTTTCAGAATTCTTTTGTTCTCATTGATCCACCTCTACTTCCTGTATGGTTGTTCCACCTATACTTCCTGCCTGGCTACTAGCCAATCGGCATTTATTTAAAACATAATTGACAGAATTTAGACAATTGTCCCACACCACTCCCCTCTATATCTTGGCTGATCAAGGTATCCCTCCAGAGAGAAAGAGTTCTTAAAGGCCATAAAAAGCAGTAGGGACAAATCCTAGTCTTACTGTCAGTGGCCACACAGTCTACTTCAGCCATACAACTGCCACCCACATTCAGAAGGCCTAGTTTAGTCATATTCTGGTTCCCTAATTGTCAGGCTGGAGTTGGAAGGCTTCCATTAGCTCAGGTAAATTGTTTCAGTGGGTATCACCATCATGATCTTGACCACTTTGCTCATATTATCACCCCTCCCTCTCTTCTACTGAACTTTGGGAATTCAGTTCAATGTTCCACTGTGGTTCTCTGCATCTCTTTCCATCAATTGCTGGATGTGGGTTCTATGTTGACATCTAAGATACTCATAAATCTAAATACAGGGCAAGTCCAGTTCAGGCAACCTCTCCACCATTGCTTAGGGACTTAGCTGATATCATCATTGTGGATTCCTGGGAATTTCCTTAGTGCCAGATTTCTTGCTAACCCCATAATGGGTCCCTCAGTCAAGATATCTCTTTCCTTGTTCTCTGTCTCTGTCCTTCCCCATCTCGACCATCCTGTTCCCTCTAGTTCTCTTCACCTCCATCCCCTCTCCTTCTCCCCTCTGCCTTCCCTTCTCCCCACACCCCCACTCTCATTTTTTTCCCCAGGAGAACTTGTCTATATCCTCATCCCAGTGTAATCTATATTTGTTTCTCATAAGGTTATGCCTTGTTACTTAGCTTCTCTGGGGTTGTGCACTAAAGGCTCCTTATCCTTTGCTTTCACAGTTAGTATTCACCTTTGAGTGGGTACATACCATGCTCATCTTTCTGTATCTGGCTTACTTCATTCAGGATTTTTTCATAGTTCCACTTATTTGCATCCAAATTTCAAGATGTCATTGTTTTTACACTGCTGAATAGTACCCCACTGTATAAATGTACCACATTTTCTTTATCCATTCTTCAGTTGAGAAGCATCTAGGTTGTTTCCAGGTTCTGGCTATTAAAGTAATACTGCTACGAATATAGTTGAACAAATGTTCATGAAGTATGGTTGAATAGCCTTTGAGTATATGCTCAAGAGTGGTATTGCTGGTCTTGCAGTAGGTTGATTCCCAATTTTCCGAGAAACCACCATACTGATTTCCAGAGTGGATGTACAAATTTGCATTCCCACCAGAAATAGAGAAGTGTTCCCCTTACTCTTTATCTTCTCCAGAATAAGCTAATATTGGGGTTTTTGATCTTAGCCATTTTGACATGTATAATGGTATCTCAGAGTCATTTTGATTTGCATTTTCTTTTTTTTTAATTTTTATTTATTTATTTATTTATTTATTTATTTTGAAAAATTACCATGATATGCATTTTCTTGATGGTTAAGGATGCTTGGGGATAGTTGTGGATCTATTTTCACTCTTCTACATGCTGCCATCCAGTTATGCAGCACCATTTTTTGAAGATGCTTTCTTTTTTCCATTTATAATTTTAGTTTCTTTGCCAAAACTTAGTTGTTCATAATGTCCATGTCTTAAATTCAATTACATTGGTCAACCTTTCTGTTTTTATGCCAAGGCCAAGCTGTTTTCATTACTGTAGCTCCATAAAAGAGCTTGATGTCAGAGGTGATGATGCCTCTGGAAGTTTCTTTATTATACAGGATTGTTTTTGTTATCCTGTTTTTTTTTTTCATATGAAGTTGAATGTTTATTTTTAAGGTCTGTGAAGAATTGTATTTTGATGGGAATTGCATTGAATCTGTAAATTGCTTTTGGTATGATTGCCATTTTTATTATGTTGATCCTACATATCCAAGAACATGGGAGATATTTCCATTTTCTGATATCTAATTCAATTTCTTTTTTCAAAGACTTAAAGTTCTTGTTGAACAGATCTTTTACTTGCTTGGTTAGTGTTACCCAAAGATACTTTATGTTATTTGTGACTATTGTGAATGGCAGTGTTTCTCTGATTTCTTTCCTAGTTTCTTTATCATTTGTTTATAGGAGGGTTACTGATGTTTTTGAGTTGATCTTGTATCCTGCCACATTACTGAAGGTGTTTATTAGCTGTAGAAGTTACCTCTGGAATTCTTGGGGTCCACTAAGTATACTATCTTATCATCTGCAAATAGTGAAAGTTTGACTTCTTCCTTTCCAATTTGTTTATCCTTGATTTTCTTTTGTCATCTTATTTCTCTGGCTAGAACTTCAAGATCTATGTTGAATAGATATGGAGAGAGTGGACAGCCTTGCCTTGTTCCTGATTTTAGGGGAATCTCACTTCTTGGTTCACTTTGTGCAGTTGCAGCCTTTGGTTCAGTGTTCCTTTGAGGTTGCAGCAGATGGATGGGTTTGGGGGTAGAGTGGGCCTTGTAACTTATAGGATTGGGTCAATGGGAGGCGGGTGTTGGAACAGCCTACCTGCAGAACTTGTGCCTCTTTTTAAATTCTGATTTGTTTTTAAACTTCTTTGGACTGATTTCTAAAATTCAAAGTATATTTTCTTCATTTATGCACTAATCAATATTCAATTGAATTCTTGATGGAATTTTCTGAACATATCTGGCTTTCCTCACTTGAACAAAAGTCTTCTAATCTCTCTCTGCAAATTCAGTTCATTTTTCCTGTCTAGATTTTTATCTCTGTGTTCTTAAGAAAGAAATACTTTCTAGCAACTTGAGTTCCTCTTGACTGAATCCCAAGTTATAGCCCAGAAATACATCATGCATCAGACTGAATAAATAGTAGAATTTATTTTCATTCCCATTTCTCAGCACCACTGTCTTCAAGGCTGATGCACAATGCCCTGAGAGTGATTAATTCATAAATTTTCATTAGTGTTTAGGTGCTTCAGACAGGAAAATAAATCTTGCTCCTGCTAATGAATGCTAGCCAGCATTAAAATTCATGCTTGGGTTATTGTTGTTTTTGTTATTAGAATTGTTTGCTTCTTGGAATTGTTTACTTTTGGGTTTGGAGACAGGAAGCCATACATGAATCCCCTGCTTCCCTGGTACTTGTCATGTAGCCCAAACTGGCATCAAACTAATGATGTCATTTTTTCTTCAGTATCATAAAACTATATTTATAGCATATATATTTATGTATAAAATATTATTCACAGAATTATTTAATATTCTCAAAAATATTTTATAAGGATAGAGAAGGTTCACAGTATTTGATGTTTTGAAGTTTTTGCAAAAGGCCTAAGTTTGACTCCCAGAACACAAGCCAAGATGCTCAGAACCAACTGTAACTCTAGCTCCAGTAGCATCAACACTCTATTCTCATCTCTACAGTCACTGTCACAAAGGTACAGACACAAGCACACACAGTGATACATCAATATTCTTTAAAAGAAAGTGCAACATTTCATAAATACGTTACACAAGTATGACTGTATGCAAAATTCTATACACATAATTCTAGGGAAGTTCTGAGCATATATTTATACAATTGTATATGAACCTATATAAACCTGTGTTTTTATATTATGAACACATATACACATATAACAGTAGAATAACAACAATAAGAAAAATATGAATGCATACAATTGCAAGAGAAAAATTCTAAGTAGATATTAAAACAATTTATGAATTATTTAGTGAGTTTAAACTCATGTAGCTGCCACTGAGAATTTTATTTTAATCATTTTATCTCATAACTATGAACAAAATCCACAGATAATAATTCATTCACCTAGAATTTCATTACTGTGCATACAAGGTTGCAATTTTCTTGAAACCTATGGCTATATAAGATGACACAGAACTCAATTTCCACAGATTCTCTGTTCTATCGTGACTCCTTTGACTACATATAGCACAGTACATCAAAAATTTGAGGCTTCATTTGTTATAAATGTAGGAAAGATTTGGTCAGCAAGAGACATAATGACAACTGCAAAATTACAAATATATGAGACACTTGTCTTTAACTGCCTTCTTTAAAACCCCAAAACCTGAATAATGAAATGCTCCTCAGAACAGCGGCTAAATATGTTTGAGATGGCATGGCTTGGGAAAATTCTAGAGGTCACATGAAGAAACAGGCTGTACAGTGATAGCATTAAGAAATGTCTCCATCTACAGAAGAATGTAAACTATAGGATATGGTAATGGTTCTTGAGATACTTTGGCCAGTAATAAGAATGAATGAAGGCAGATACATAAAGAGAGCCTTGCTTGGAAGAATGAATGGGATTATGCTAAGAGGAAGGCCCAGAAAACACTGGATAGACAGCAAAAAAGAAGACTGTGAACCTTGAGTATGCCAATAAAACAAGTGTCTAGGACTACCCAGGATAGAAACAACCGAAGAAACACCACAAAAGGGCTGCCCATGCATGCTTAAGCATTGTTGGGGTATAAATGATGATGATAATGATGATGATGATGATGATGATGAAATATAGCACTAATATTTATGGAAAATTTAAACTTTAAGCATAACTGGAAAGTGCATATTTAGTACAGTTTTACAAATATAAGAATAAGATGGGCTGCTTATATCATTTCACACATCAATCATGTTGTCACTTAAGCTATCATCTTACATTATATCCATTCTGTCATTTTTTCGTCCAGGGTCTACATCAAAAAGCTATTAATAGACAATTATTATGAAGAAAATGTTGATAGACATTTCTATATGTAATATGGAAATGAAGAAAATATTAATAATAGTACACTGGGAAATAATCATGGGAAAGAAAACAATAGATAAGAATACAATTCTATTTGAAAGAAAGGAGTGAATGTAGTATTATATGAGTTCTGTTTGAATGGCCGTGGCTGACATTTCTAATATTTGTATTACTAGTCCTTCATGTAGTATTTTTTCTCAAGCTCCATTTTAGTAGTTTTATTTCTTAGAATCCTGAGTCATTTGTGATGTCCATTTACTTTTTTCTATTTATTTATTTATCTATTTATTTATTTTGACAGGTTTTGTCTGTAGCTTTGGAGACTGTTCTGGAACTAGCTCTTGTAGACCAGGCTGGCCTCAAACCCATAGAGATCCACTTGTCTCTGTTTCCCTAGTCCTGAGATTAAAAGCATGTGCCACCACTGCTTGGTGAGATGTCCATTTTCTCATGCCTCTATTGTTACACTCCATATCTTACTTAGGACCTTGGAATTTTGAGAGAATTACATCATCAGTATTTCTGTTTCTCCAGCTTATATTTAGAAATGCCTTGATTTATATAACCACAGAAGATCTGAGCCAATAACAATGTATATGTTATTGGTTCTATTTCTATGCCTACAACATGTCTTGATAATGTGGATTAAGTGTCTCACAAATTACAGTAAACAAAATGTAGTTTTGTTTGACTGGTAAAAAATAGATCCACAATGCCACAGTTGCTATATGAAGTTGGTGATTGTTCTCAGACTGAAGTATATGTCTAAATACAATATCACCAAATGTCTATTATCAGAAAACAATGCCCCATTAATTATAAACATAATATAATTGTTTAAAGCTATGAGAGACGAACATATGTCCTTAGAAAAGAGCTTTCAAATTCATGAGGTTTATTCCACTATATTGATAAGTAATGAAGGCAGAGTTCAGACACAACCTTCATGCCATATTCATCAAGTGTTTACCTTGATGAAGGAGTTTACCTTAATGCATTAGGTACCTATATTTCTATCAATTCAGAATTGGTTGTTTTTATGCAAAAAAATCATTTGAAACCAGACTAGTTAGGAGAAGAATTGGTGCTTTTATTATAGGTATTTTAATAAAGGATTGAGTACAAGTTTCAGGAGAAAATGAATTACTCAAGGAGAAAAAAAAGACATGGAGATCATGGATATGGGTTTTTCTGAAAGGGTACCATAATATATAACATAAACCAATTGACTACAGGTTCCTCAACAGAGAGTGGAAACTATCTTGGCAGTCACCGTATATACCATTTTAGTAAACCAATTTTCACCTCAAAAGGTTGCTAAGATGCCTTCCGTGCCCTTTTCTATCTTTTGTAGATAGTAGATAGGTGAATGTGACTCAAAAGTTGCCTTTGATGGGATTATAATTGGATAAGGAAAATTGGAAGCTACTACACTTATATAAAAGTTTTATAGCTTGTTCTATTTTGTAAAAAAAAAAAATAGGTTTCAAGTGACGGTCCTAGAAAATCGCAAATTTAAGGCTTGAAATAGAGAAAGGCTGTACCAGTTGTTGATTGTGGTGGAATTTTTGCTTTTGTACTAGAGAAAGGCTGCGGATGGGTTTCAGTATGAGGAACTTTTTTCCCAAGTCATAGACCCTAGATTTCCCTTGTCATTTTATTCTGTCTTATATCTAAGTTGATGGTTTTACATAGCCTGTATTATAGTTTAGCATAGTTACAGTTTTTAGTGATGATATTGCTAAACATGCAATATATCATGTTAGCTTTCTTTGAAAAGAGTTAATTTTGACTGAGATTAGAAGTACAATAAACATCCAGAACATGTATCGCCCATTATTAATGCCAAAACTATGAGTAAAAAATTGGTCACTTAAAAAAAATAATTCTATATCTAATGTTTTACAAGGAATGAGTCGCTGGAAATCCATACCTGAGTCTGTCTAGAGGAACAAGTAATAGTATTTCAAAGATGTTTTATTCAAGTTCAGAGAAAAAAAATGCAGCCTACTTATAGGAAAATTGAGGTTCTTGTAGGGAATCACGCATGATAGCACTCTGGGTAATTTCTACTCACTAGAGAGTTGTGCTACACCATGCAATGGTATTGATCTCTGAATCTCTCTGTTCAATTTCTGCCCATATTAGAGAAATCACAAGGTTTGTGAGGTTAAGTTCCTTCATCTTAGTCCAAGTACTGCCCTATCTCAGTATCTGTATAAGCCTATTGGTAAGGTTGTGGTAACTAATAAAAACAGCTGACCAGAGTGGATATGATGTCCCTGAAGTTTCAGTGTCCCTTCTGAAGTTAGGACTCCCCTGTATGTATTAGAAGCATATAATCCAATGTTCATTTTGAAAAATACATATTTACAAATACATGCACATACACACACAATTATGAGTACATGCATGTGCTCTCTCCCGTGCGCGCACACACACACACACACACTTAAGTTTTAGGGCTTTGTTTTGAGTTTTCATTGAGAGCTGCACCCAGTCTGGTCACCTGCTTTCATTAATTACCACAACTGGACCAATATCCTCATACTGCTACTGGGATGGGTGTAGCACTATTATTAAGATTGGATGGGGGTTGGACTGGAGAGAAGGTGAGCAGGTGGAAGGAAGGGTGTGGAGGAAGAAATTGTTTGGAATGTAAAATGAAATTTAAAAACAAAGAAAGAAAAGAAAACTCAACTTATATTTATCTAAATGCTTTTTTTAAAAACAAAGAAAGAAAAGAAAACTCAACTTATATTTATCTAAATGCTTTTTTGACATCATTTTTCCTCACTCGGAAATTATTGTTGATTTATGTCTCCAGTATTTATTTCTTTAAGAAATGTATACTGTTTGTGTACTCTACAAATTCTATGCATTTAAGGGGTTTGTATTCTCTTCTAATTTATATTTTCATTTAAGGTGTTTATATCCTTGCTGTTTCATCGGAATGACTGTTTTAAATGAAACAGCATTCTGCTTCCAGCAAGAGACATACAATGAACAAATAACAACTATAATCAGATTTTCTTGTTGTTTTTTATTTCTTGATTGCTCAAGAAAATCTGGTTGTAGTGTTGGTGAAGATGTTTTCCCATTCTGTAGGCTGCTGTTTTGCCTTCTTGGGTGTATCCTTTGACACACATAAGCTTCTCAGTTTCAGGAGTTCCTAATATTAACTGTCAATCTCAGTGTCTGTGCTACTGATGATATATTCAGGAAATGGTCTTCTGTGCCAATATGTTCAAGGCTACTTCCTGCCTTCTCTTCTATGAGGTTCAATGTGGCTGGATTAATATTGAGAGTTTTGACTCATTTGGACTTGGGAAGTTTTGGGGGCCACTATCAGTGGAAACAGTATTTATCCCTACTGCATGAATTTGCTTCTTGGAGCCGATTTGCTGTGAAGCGATAACTTTTATAGCCTAGATGCAGGTGGGAGGGCCTTGGTTCTGTCTCAAGTGATGTTACAGAATTTGTTGACTCGCCATGAGAGGCTCCATCTTCTTTGAGAAGTAGATGCAGGATTAGAGGAGTAGGAGAGGGGACTGGGATTGGTATTCAAATTGAGAAAGGATTGTTTAAAAAACTAAAAAGAATATGTTTGTATGTTCACAGACATTCATTACATAACCAGGTAGCTCTAGAGGAATTGACCCCACCTCATTTTTACAATATCCAGTTGTTCAGGAATGTAGGAACACACTACTAGGGGAATCAAACTAGTTTTTAACAGGAAGTAATGGTCTTAGTATAAATATTCCAACCCAAAGAAGACTGTGCTGTGCTTTTCTGATGGGAGATTTTCATAGGTTGTACTTCCCATCCTCATCCAACACAGATACATCAGATTCCTTGGCATTTGGTGGAACAGCAATGTGACCAACACTAAGAAAGGCAACTGAACTTTCTTTTTTTTAATGTGTTATTTAATTCTGAATCAAAGACAAATAGCCAACTAAATATTAGGTTCATTCCAAATGTTACTAAACCATTAGTATAAGAGCAAGCCATAATATGCTAAATAGAAACAAGAGCACCCAAAGGAAGTTCTTTACTTCCTACCAATATCACCTGCCAGTTTATGACTCAGCCATCGATAATTTTTATGGAGGCCTGAGTTTCAGTAGTTTATCCAGAAGCAATACCTGGTTGCAGGAAGTACAATAAACTGAGGTTACCTGCGCACAACCCAAGAACAGACCACCCAAAGGAAATGCCTAAAGTTCTAACCCTTATAAATAGGACCACCTGCCAGCACACACTCACCAGAACACCCATAGACAAATGTCAACCAATTAAGAGTCCTGAACCTTAGAAATCCCTCACCCCCACCTTTACTACTATAAAAACCCAATGGTGCTCTGGGTTCTCCAATTATTTCAATACATTGGACATACAGAAAGACCGAGTTTGCAAACTTGTATAAAATAAAGTCTCTTTGGTTTTACATATGGGACTCGGTCTCCTTGTTGGTTTTGGTGGGGCTTCACAGACCTGGGCATAACAGTTAGGCATTATGGTTTTCATTAACTAAGGAAAAGAGATTTGTAAGTGAGGATCTACAAATCTGAAATATTCCCTTCATATTTATATAACAAATATATTTTAGTATAAACAAATTTTTAATTTTCTAACAGACTATCAAAGTTTTGAGTCAATTACAACGACTTAACTCTTAAAATGCTACTGAAAAAACAGACAACATGTAAAGGAATATACATTGTCATATATTAAAACTTATAGTATTTAGTATAAGGCAGGACTTGAAAATGCGGCCAGAGGAACAGGATATCTTTGTGAATGTATGAACAAGTATACAACATGTAGCCTTCCCAATTTCTTGATTACTTCTGATAACTCTATTGTGACTTAAAGGTTGAAATTATCTGTATATATTATGAAGTTAAAAATTATGCCAGAGTAGTTGATAATCAGGATGTAGAGATTAAATACAGAAAAGTTTTCAAATGTTCAAGAGATTTCAATGAAAACTATCAAAAGCATTGTAAAGTCAATTTTATACATTTACATACAATAAAAGCTAAATGTTATTAACAGAATAAATATTATTAGCAGAAACTAAAGAATGACGAATACATATAATTTTAAAAGAAAAATAAATGAGGTTAACAAAGGAAGGAAACAGATACACAGAATCGTTATAAATGGATAAATCTAAATAGTCAATAAATGTGTTTCAGAAGTGCTCCAAATGTCCTATAGTAGTCAGAGTGACATATTATCTATGAATATTAAGAAGTAGATTTATGGGGACCCATATATTGCTGCTTGCATTAAATTGCATATCTATCTATCTATCTATCTATCTATCTATCTATCTATATCTATCTATCATCTATCTAATTTTGAGAGCAAGTTGATAATGAGCTAAATTTGATCACATGAATATAATATAAGACAACTTAGAGACCTACTACTCTTAGTTGTAGATACTCAACTAAAGGTGTGAGGAGGTGCATAGGGATGCAAGGACTATATAGTGTTATTCATTAGGTTTGCCAATAATGATACATTTCCTATGTTTATTAAAACTAGAATGATTGGAGTGTGACAAAATAAAAATAGAGTGTACATGGTGCCAAAGTCTGATGAAACATAATCACAGAAGCGTGGATAGGGACAAATGGAGGGGGAAGTAAATGCAAACAAGAATAAAGTCCTCAGGATGGAGATATTAACAGATAAACACAAAACTTCCTCTTAGGGAACCTTCCTTTGTTACTTCCTGACTGTCACTGTACTGAAAACAGTAATTTATAAACACTGTATTAGGTTGTGGAGAATATTAAGCCCTATTTGTTATGAAATTCAACAAGCAAGCTTATTCAGGCCATATTTAAATTTTACAAAAGCAGTGCTTGAAAATGCTGTCTCAAGCCCATTATATAGTGAATTGCTTAAGAAAGATAAGGAGAAAATGCAGATCTTAATGTCATGGCGAGAGGATGCTTACCTTTAATAATGCTGCTAAGGAGGGGATGATTAAAATCAAATACTTTGCCCTTTCATTCTCATATTTTTCCTCTCAAATCTGAGAAGAGGCATTTCCGAGATGAACTACTAAATGATAAAGCTTTGTGAGGTTATTACAAATGCTAATAGAATGCCTTTCCTCAACACATTTTTAAGGGAATAAATCCACATAAAACTGCTGCAGAGGCAGAAGTTGATGTGTTTTAACTCATTAGCCCACTTTATGTGTCTGTGGTGCAGACAATCAGGACGAGCGACTGAGAGAAGAGCCTTCGGCTCATAGGCTGCCCTGCAGTTTATGGTGAGGCCTACTGAGAGCAGATCTTCCTGGGGGACTATCTGAAGCAGGGAGAAAGTAATGTACTGTGAGAAAATAAGGGGGAGAGTGGAAGTCATCTGTTAATGTCGACTGTAATCTTTCTGATTTTGCCACTTCCTGACAATGCCTCCTCTGTTACCCATGTCCCCTTTGACCCTATCTGGAGAGAAGGGTATCTTCAGAGTTTTAGCTTTCTATTGTAGCTCGTGGATACAGTTTCCTCTCATTTTCTAATGATTCAAAACAATTCTCTGAAAGTTCCGTACTGTCTGGGTTTCTCATCTGCTTTTTGTTTGTTTGTTTGTTTGTTTGTCCTCATGAATTTTCTGTAAAATACTGTTTGTCATTAGTATGTGATGTATTCTCCTGCTTCTGAGGATTATCTGATAATTGTGACAGTATTTGAACCTATATGTTCAATCATATATGATCTTATATGTTCAAAGAAAGTATTTAAACACAGGTGACTTTCCTTTCTTTTCTCACATGTATTCTTTTATCTTCCAAACCTTTAACTATTAAAGCCTCACTGCCAATTCCTATGCCAGTTTTTCATTTCCTGGACTCCATAGATATTCAATTGTATCAAAAAACCCATATTTAAAAAATCAGAAGCTAGTATTCACATATAAGAGAGAATAGGGTATTTGTTCTTTGAGCTTGGCTTAACCCAACATCTTCAGTTTCTGTAAAAGGGCATCAAGGCCGATTTCGTTTTCTTTGTATTTCGAATAGTGTAGTAGTGACTTACATTTGCAAGTTTCACACCATAGAATACTATGGTTATGTTTCATGTGTAGTATACTTTGGCCTCATGTCATCTCCACTTTTCCCTTTCTACAGAAGCATGTATACTGTTTTCCATTGAGGTATCACACACAGTGATTTGTTTTCTTGGTGTTTGCAGTTATGATTGGACAGGATGAAAATAGAGAATTTTACAAGTTTAGAAATTTTGGTTTTAGCTGAGTACACTGAGGCATTAAAAACTGATGATGGATTCACACAATAAGATAAGGTAAAGATTTTTAGTGGCTAGTCGATGTCAGAAGTATTGCATCACTTGAAAGGGCTTCTCTTGCTAAATAAGTGGGATTATTATGGCATCATACACAGATGCCTCTTCAAACTAAGAGGAGGGGAAATGATCATATGAATATGGAGGACAAGTGGCATAGGCAGAAGTGCAGGACAGATATTGATGCCAGGGTATCTTCCTCAATCATCCTATCATAATGCTTATTTTCACTTTTATTTGTTGTGTGTATGCATATGCATGCACACACATGAACATGCCACACAACACATGTGTTATGGTGTCAGATGACAACGTGCAGGAGTTTCTACTCTGTTTTTCATTATGTAGGTTCTATGTAGGTAAAAGTATATTTTTACATAACACATGCACACATACAGAGAAACTGCATGTGTAAATACATATGAGAGAGTTCATACTATTTTTAGTTTTTGAGATTGTTTGATACCACTTTCTATTATACATTCTAAGTCCTTCCATGTACTGCAAACTTTGTGATTTTTTTTTCATTTTGAGTTGAGTAATTTTCTGTTTTGTAACTGTAACAGATTTTCATTATCCTTGCATCTGTTCATGGATAACTAGGTTGGTTCAATTTCCCTTCTATACTAATCAACATAGGAATAAACATGGTCATGCTGGTATCTCTATGACAAGAATGGAATATTCTGGGCTTAATCTCTGGAATGAAATATTTGCATTGTAATTATGTCTGATTTATTTTTTTTTTTGGAAAAAAAATCTTCAAGTGTATTTCCATAATGGCTATTCTCCAAATATTCCTGATTCTCCCAAAACTCTCCAAGTTTGTTGTCAAAAGTCTTGATGATGGCATTTTTTCCTGGAGTGATACGGAATCACAAAGCAGTATTAATTCATCTAAGATAGAAGATCCTCCTGGAATGGCATCTCTCCCTAGCATGCTAGTAGCAGCTACTAGCATGAGTTTCGTCTACAACTGGGAGTGGAACTGCTTGTACTCTGCAGTGAAATATCCATTGCGCTCATGAGCATAAGAAAATGCATAGTTGACTGTGGGTGAGAAGAGTCCCGTTAAAATCTCCAACTAAAACTAGAGAACTGTGAAATTATGTTTCTTTGATTGAAACTTCATACAAAAGAAAACCTGACTATCCAAATATTAAAACACATGCCTAAAGTAGCCTTACGAGAATTTCAAGCATGGTCATGCTGTGGTATATTTTTACATTGTGTGAAAATGTATTGCTATAGTTGCTGTAATAAAAAGCTGAATGGCCAACAGTTAGGCAGGAGTTGATGCAGGACTTCAAGGCAGAAGAGAGCTTTGGGAAGAAGAAGGCAGAGTCTCCAGCCAGACATGAATCGAGAGCATGGGCAGTACTGAGAGATGAGGTAATGAATCATGCAACAGAACACAGAATATAATAAATGGGTTAATTTAAGTTGTAAGAGATAGTGGGACAAGCTAAGTTTGAGCTTTCATAATTAATAATAAGTCTCATGTCATTATACATGAGCTGACAGCCCAAAGAAAAATCTGACTACATGACCAGGCTTATTTCTCAACACAGATAACTTTTCAGTATTATGAGTAAAAGTAATAGTACAGTCCTTATATATTGCCAACAACATAGAAAATATTAAATACAATGTTTTATGAGTATAATGGAAAAATGAACAAAACTATTTTAGGAATAAATACTATGTAAAATAATAAATCGATGCAATCTATTTGAAATGTCCAATTAAAGATAAATTATGAACCAGAAATTAATTAAATATCCAATTTAGTACATAGTCCTATAAAATATAAACTTATTGGTTTGCACTAGTAATAATAATAAACAACTGAATTATTAAATACATTCTACCACAGATAAAGTACCTATATGCCAGCTATGTATTATATAAAATAAAAACATATTTGAAATAAATAATAAATAGTTCACAATATGAAACACTTCACATACTTAAATACTTAACCTTTGTTATTTGAGTAGCATGGATGATTTAAGGCCAGAAATTGAAGAATTGTTCATGCAAATTGAAATGGCAGCATAGTGGTGGGTTGACAGAACTTCTGTATCAGAACATTTTTTTTTTCTGGAAATAACACAGTTATTAGCAGGCAGCCCTCTTTACAGTTTAATCATTGAAAGGAAGATGAAATGTTTATGAATACATAGTTCAGGATCTCAAGGTAGATAATAGGGCAATACATAAGACAAATTATTGTTCATCTAAGTTCTTCCAAAGTCTTCTGGCTCAGTCCAAGAGTTGTCTTAAACATCTGATTGAGCAAACCATCTTAGATCCTTTAATGATACTTAAAGTTTTATGTGAGATAAGGACATGACTTGTGGTGAAAGAATATAAACAGGAATTTAAATTTTAAATTGGTAGGTTGATGTGGGATTTTGCTCTGTATGCTGTGAATAAGTTTTATTTCCATTGGTTAATAAAGAAGCTGCTTTGGCCTACTAGCAGGGCAGAATAGAACAAGACATGAATTTCAAGCAGAAAAAGAGGTAAAAGCAGGCAGATTCAGTGAGATGCCATGTAGCCGCCAGAGGAGACAGATGCTGGATGGAATCTTACCAGTAAGCCACAGCAGCATGGCAATACACAGACTAAAAGAAATGGGTTAATTTAAGGTAAGAGTTAGCCGGAAATATGCCTAAGCTATTGACCAATCAGTGCTGTAATTGACATAGTTTCTGTGTAATTATTGTGGGTCTAGGCTACCAGGAAATGAACAAGAATGTCTCTGCCTACAGCAGGTTTCACTAAATATTTATCTATCAAACATTTCACATTAAATGACTGTTAAACAAAAGTGCACAAGTAGAATTTTTCAAATGATACTATATATGATGCACATGTATATGTATATAGCATATATGTATGTATGTATTCACAGGGGACAGATGGCCAAATATAAAAGGAAAATCTTTTACTCATGAATTCACTAAAGAAGTATACTTTTGGAAAATTGAAGCAATTTAGAGCAGTTTAAAAAATAACTTCACTCAACTTTTACAAAATCTTCTATACTTAGTTATATTAATCCTGAAAAAATTTAAATATATATTTCTCTGTTTCTGTGCAATCAGAAACCATAACTACCTTCGCTTAATGCAGTTACATCAATATAATCACTTTGTGATTTTTGTATACATTTCTTTTCATAACGAGAATTCTATGTTATCTTTAAACTACCCTAAAATGTCATCATTTTAATCAACCTATATTCTTTATCCTTATAGTGTAGGTCAGAATTGAGGGATACCTTAGACAAACCTCTTTCTCAGGGAGTCTCAGTGAGGCTTGTCTCAGACTACAGCATGTTTAAGGCTCAACTGAGGTGAATTTGCTTCCAAATATACATAGGATCTGTGACAGGAATCAGTTCTACGTCAGCTGTTGTAGAGAAGTTGCAATATTCTCTGTGTCATACAGACCTCATAGGAGAAAGCTGAGAGACACAAATATGAAGGAAGCATCATAGGAACCATTTTGAGGAAGAAATTAAAGTAGAGGATATGCAGGACTGCTACTTTCTGACTTTCCCCTCTTTTGTTCAGCCTGTGTTCTTATCCACCTGAGGTCCACCTGACAATTTAAGCACCATCTACAGTGGAGAATTCAAGATTCATCATCAAATGAAGAGTATGCCCCCTTCTTTTCGTCTAATCATGGGAACTTAAAAAACTTATAAATATTTATGTATAGTAAAAGTCATGTGCTTTAAAACTAAGCTGTATGATTCTCAATGGTATTTAGAGTACTTAATCACATTACTAGATACAAACTAATATCATAAAATTCAAACTAACCTTAAAAACTACAGTACACAGTATGATTTATTAATATGTAAAAAAATTCACATTATCTCCATGTAAAAACAAAGGAACAGAGAAATGAGTTTTTTTTTTAATTTGATACAAATGACTTTATTCCACGTAATTTGTATTGAAAGTACAATGGAAAATGTAGTTTGTAATAAGTACTTGATATATACTTACAAGCTAAATATCCATTTGCCAAAAAGGTATACTATGTGAAATCCTCATCTTTTTATTTTACTTAATGAATTTTTGAAAAGCTTGTATAATGCATATAAAATTCCTCAAAGCAAATTTCATGGTACTCCAGTATTTTTTAGTTTTAGTTTGTTTGTTTGCTTGTTTTTGTTTTGCTTTTTAGTTTAAACTTTAATTCAGTCAGAAGGAAAAAGTAATAATTAATTTAATGACCATTGGAGTCAATGGTTCTCAAATGGTGACAAATAATGGGAGACCAAATACTATAACAAAAAACAAATCCCTTTAGGTCATAAAACACCCAGGATTATCCAAATATATTTGTTTGTGTATCTGTGTTTCAAAGAGACTATTCTAAAATCTAAAATGGTAATCTAAAAATGGAAAATGAATGGCAGTGATTAGAATATTTCATATTTGTTCTATTAAGTATCAAAAATATACCTACTCGAAATTTTAATCAAAATGTAAAGAGACACTAGTGACTAGTGAGTTCTTTGCATAGTTGATCAGTCCCTCCTGGAAATGTGAACCTGAATTGTGATGATTGCAGATATTCCCATTCAACCTGGTTAGAAAACAGTACCAATAAGTATACAAATTGTGAATACAAAGGGAGTATCTCCAGAAATAGAAAGGTATAAGACAGCAGGGAGAAAATCATGAGGTTACTGAAGATTCTAAATGTATTAACATGCCTCTAATTCTCCAGTCACTAAGTATCTTTGTTTTGGAAAAAAAAAATAAAAGGATACCAGTAGATTGGGTAAAATCAATTATGCACATGCTTTAGTGTTCTATTGCATATAGAATTGTATAATGTTCAGTAACAGAAATAGGAGAGTGTTTCATAAAAAAAGTCATGCTGGCAACGGTATACAACTATTGGGCAGAATGCAGAATGATTTATTTTTTTCTATAATGTAGGAGGAGAGCCCTCTTGTTTGTCCTGGCTGCCCGGCTAGCTTGCAACCCGAATAATCACACAGAAACTGCATTAATTAAATCACTTCTAGGCTCATTAGCTCTAGCTCTTATTGGCTAACTCTTATATTAATTTAAGCCATTTCTATTGATCTGTTTATCTCCACATGGTAGTGGCTTACCGGCAAAAATTCAGAATGTCTGACTTTCGCGACTCCATGGCGTTTCTCCAACTCCACACTATTTTTCCCAGCATTCATTCTGTCTTCTTTGCCTACCTAAATTCTGCTCTATCAACAAGCCAAGGCAGTTTCTCTATTCATTGACCAATGAAAGCAACCCATAAACAGAAGGACCTCCCACACCACTATAAAAGTAGGTATTCTACACCAAGTTGTGTTTTGATGAAATATGATATTAGATTTATTTAGTAAATCTGTGACTAACTTCCCCATGTAATTAGTTATATAAATATAGTTGGTTAATTTGGCATAATTTTAGTCCTGCACTAACAATGTTTCCAAAAATTTCTACTTTAATAGTTGGTTCTTTCTTTTCATTTTTGGGACAAAATAGCTGACAATCACAACCAATGGAAGGCAGGCTAATACTTGAAGATACAAGTTATCATGAAAAAAAGCCAGGTGCATATCTCCTAGGTGTTTAAAAATCTAGCCAAGTTGTCAGTGATAGTGAACCATCCCAAGTCTATACCTCGTGATATTGGTGTCAAAACACCACATCATTATACCTGTGACTGTAGGCTACTGACCAACTATATCATGATGCAAGCTACATTCATTTCCATTTCATCGTGGATAATCTCACTTCTCTACCCCCCCCTCTCTAAGAATAAAACATATTTTTAGTATTGTTTGTTTTTTAATTGTGTTTTAGTAACAAAATCTTATTATATATCTCAAGCTATCCTTAGCCCAGAGCTTCCAAGAGCAGCTCATTTATGTTTGGTGTATAGCTTTGTGCTATCACAACCTATTGGTATATCTTAGTTTGGAACTGTCTGATATTAATTACAACTGTGCAATCTTTTTATCCTTTTATTAGTTATATTTATTGTCAGAATATTATTGGACAAAAATGAATATGACTGCATTCAGAGATGAGAAGTCTTTAAAAGTGTTAGTCATTCTATCAACAACAATGTACCTAACCATCTATGCAGCTTTTCTGAACACCTTTAAGATATACAACATGATGATATGAACATAGAACACAGCAAGAATATACACATGACTCATTAAGGATTTGATATATTATAATTACTAATAATTATCTGACTAGACTTAACATAATAATAAATACTGTAAAATAAATATGGCATTCTGAACAACAAAAGAATAATGGAAATTTACTATTATAAGAAAAATATCATTAAAAAGTATAAATAGGAATAGTTGGCTTATTACCTATAGTTCTTCTCATAAACTCAATCCTACTAAAATTTTGATTATAATTAGAGAAACTGCTTTTAATATTTCCCACCCAAATCTGGTATAGAATGAATGTATACAATTTTAAGGCACAATATCTTATTGTAGCAATGTTAGAAAAGCGATTTATCATCCTTCAATCATATACAAATTTCAGCAAAAGATTTTTCTTGTAGATTCATAAGCTAGGAATTAGAAAGTATGATACAGTTATAATATAGTCAGCTGATCGAGTATTGAAACCCCCAAATCATTTTTTATATTTAAGAACTGTTACTTATATTCTTGATATGTTAAATTTTCTTATGATACACTTTGCACGTAAATATTTACTAGTAGAATTTTAATTTGAATATGATGAGATACACATATCAATAATAACATTTGTGCAGAGAAAGGCTGGAGACTCCAATACAAATTACAAGTAGATCAAAATCCATTAGAAGACATCAAAGGACTGTGAGTACCTTTCTCTAGATGGGTGGCTGATGGTTCTTTCAACATCTATTGTGGGGCAAGGCTTTCAACACAGGGTTTCTTTGTGTGTCTTTGGATCCTGTCCAGGAACTTGCTATGCAGACGATGCTGGCCTTCCTTCAGCATCTTAAGGGTAGCCAAGACATATGGAAGAATGCCTCTCCAGCTATAACATTGAAGACTTAGGAATGCTAGACTGAAGACAGATTATTGATGAAAGGGAGTTGCCCAGTTAGAGATTTGGGTTTTGTTAGTATTTCTTATTAACAGACAGACCAACAAATGAGTGACAACAAGTAAAATCATAGAAAAGTTTCTTTCAGCAGATTTCTAACCCTTTCTTGCCATTACTCTCCAAACATTTATATTTCAAAGTTCTGCAACATCAAGCTTAGATGTCACATTTGATAGAGGCTTTTATTATCCATCAAAACTCGCACTAGACAAAAAGGGACAGAATGAGATAGCATTTTCTGAGCATTGTTTAACTTGCCAGTGCTCCTATATGTAAAAGATATTATTTGCTAAATATCTTTTTAAGTAATTGTAGATAATGATAAGAATGAAGATGGTGAAGTAGGCTATATTTAGAGTAGACAAAATGGAAAATTATGGGAAAGTTTTAGGTCCATTTTCTTGTACTCACTCAGTGCCCAGATCAAATTAAAAACAACACTGTACTTTAGGTACTGATGTAGCTCAATTGGTAGAATGCTTTTCAAG
The DNA here is from genome assembly GCA_025134845.1 of Neodon shergylaensis. Classification (NCBI taxonomy): domain Eukaryota; kingdom Metazoa; phylum Chordata; class Mammalia; order Rodentia; family Cricetidae; genus Neodon; species Neodon shergylaensis. The sequence goes on along the minus strand of JABTXL010005416.1, from coordinate 10,702,994 downwards.
CACACGAAGATCCTGGTTTACACTCCAGCCCTACCCAAATCAGGTGAGATTGTCTGTTATCTCAGCATTTAGAGGTGGAATCAGGAAGATCATAAATTCAAAGCCACCCTCAACTGCATAATGACTTTGAATTCAACATGAGGTATAAGAGATCCAGTCTTAAAATGATAAAAAATAAACATGAATAAACATATAACTGCATTGACGCCATATAATACTTTTGTGAAGGAAATTAAATAAAAACATGCTTTTCTTTCTTTAAATACCCATTTATTTTACTGAAATGCAACATATGGTATGTTAAATATTAGATTTTATTTTAGCAGCTTTGCTCTAACTTTTCTAACATGTGGTTATGCATTTTAATTCTTATGTGCCGGTTTACAGCTCTGTGAGCAGCTGTTATGTGTGAACACTGAAATCAGAATCAGGTAAGTGTGTTGCTCCACAAGGAAAATGGAGGGCACTCTGCTGCGGCAAAGAAAGAGAATATACCTATTTTGGATACCAGGAAAATATAGCTATTTAGTTTCTGTGACTCTAAACGATAAATGTCAGAGAAATAATATATTTTAGGATAACAGAAGATTAAATTAGCCAAAATCTAGCATTTCTTAATGCAAAAACAAGTATGCAGAGAAAGTATACAGTTGTAGTAATTTTTTATTCAATAGATTTGACTGATTGTGATGTGTTTGTTTTCCCGGGACCTAAAGACATTTCCTGAGGTCATCATATCCATTTTGCTGACTTTGAGAAGATCTGAGGTAACCAAAACAAATCAATTAATCACACAGCTAGAGTCTCCTCTCACAAAGCAGCGGAACAAGCCTTGGAAATTATTTCTCCAAATCATTTCAGGGAAATCTCCCTGCTGTACAGAATACCTAGGAAGCCAGCATTTCTGTTCCCAACTTTTCACTTGCTAGACAACTTTCACACTGATTTGTTTGTATTTAACCCTAATGGCATCACTCAATAGTCAGTTTGAGAACTGGTGTTATGGATGAACATAGTTCTAGGTTGTGTTGTAAGAGCTAAACACTGAGCAAAACTTCATGCTTGTGCTGCTGGAGTCTCCAGAGTGAAAGGTGTCTCTGACAGCAGTGAACCAAAGCCTGTGCAGGACTGAGGCATGAAATCCACCCTTTTGCCTCAAAAATAGGTAATAAAATGGTAAGAATATACAGTATTATACTCCATAAAATTAAATTGAATTCCATGTAGTTTTAACCTAAAAGTTAAAGGTTAAAGAATGATAGATTTTTAATAGTATAAAGTTTTTGGATTTCTCTCCCCTGAAAATTTGAGCTGAACTCGATGACCTGGCATTTATACTCTGATAAGAGAAGACTCTATAAGCTTTCCAAGTTTCTGAAATGAACTCACTCCCCATTTCAAATATCTCCAGGGTTTAATGTTCGAAGAATATGAAGTAGAAAGAGGATGTTGAATTGGGGACTTTCTCATGGATAGACGTAATCTTTCCTTCCTTCTTGTCAGCTAAAGCCTGGGGCAAGCCTGGAGCTAAAATCGACCATATCTTATCTTCCTTCCAAATATTTTTGTCTCCAAGTTGTGTCCTATAAGTAGTTGATTTTTCAACTACCTAAAATAATTTCCTGTTTTAGTTTAAATTTTTGCATAGATATTTCTAACCAATTTTCTACAATTTCTGAAAAATAATTAGCTCAAACTATCAAAATAATTCACAATTAAAGTGAGAAGGCTTTGCCAATAGTAAAATAATAAATGATAAAATTTGACCTTTACAGAATACAGCATAAACATGTCTTAAATACAATACTGATCTAAATGATGTTCAGAGGAACAGAGAAAGCGATAACTCTGCAAGGGGATCTGAATAAGGAATTTCTCACTAAGAGAGATGACTGATATTGACCTCCATTCTGATTATCCATATTTCATTTCTCCTGAATGACATTAATGACTTCCCTTATGAGGTTTTGGAGCTTTAAGCCGAGATAAGGTTCCCTAAGTAATGGATACCCACTAAGAAACACATAAAACTTAATCATGTGATTTGCACCTTGCTGTGATATTGGAGTCATTATTTTCACAGTTACAACACTTGTTTCCTGCCTCTCCTCTAGTCACTGTAAGAGAGTAACTTGGGTAACACACAAATACTGAGAGTACAGGTACTGTTATCTTTTCATGAAGAGTATCATTTCCCCCTCCTTGTTTCTATGACAGGAACATGAGTACATTTATTTAGATATTTGTGGATATGTGTATGTGAGTGTGTATGTGTGTTTCCTTATGTTCATATAATGTATTTACATATAGAACACAAAAGGCAATGATCATGAGTTAAATAATGTAGACGACATCAACAGCACCACCAAAAAATAAATAAATAAAAGAAAGAAAGAAAATGTTGTAGCTATTTGGTGTTTGACGACAAGGAAAAATTGTACACACACAAATATATAAATAAAATTTTCATATTAAAGTTGACACTTTTGCATGAGTTCAAAACAATTTTTAAGACTAAAAGGAAAATGTTGGAAATTATTCATGAATTCTACTAAGGAAATTCTTTGGACATTGATGATGCATTGTAGCCTCCAAATATATGTTTTAAAGTCTCACTTTTAGTGAAAACACATATTTGGATTTAAAATACAAAAGAAGTGTGTGATTAAGGAAGCAGTTTCTGTAGTTCCTATTCTACTAGAGTCCTTATAACAAAAACAGCACAGTTCAGAGAGACTACAGTAAGATGTCTGCGAATGATAGCCTTCCATGGGCCAATATGAGAAGTGCTCAGAAGATAACAGCCCCACCTTAATCTTCACCTTAGATTTACCTGTCAGAATGTAAGGAAACATGTTGGATGCTTAAGCCACCCAGCTTATTGAGATTTGTTATGGTGATTATAACAAATTCTACCTGAGATAATACGTGGAAAAGGATTGTCATTGCACATTTGAATGAAGAATATTCTCATATTATCATTCACAAAGGAAATACACTTTTTTTTCTGGTTATAGAAATGAATCATGAGGAGGAGTCATTTAATTTCCATGTTTCTTTAGGAGAACTTTAAAAAAAAACCTATGTAAATTCTTAAGGGTATAAATATCAGGCTGCATTTAAACATCCCTTCTGAGCTTGTCTTTAATACTTATAGAATCTTGGAAACAATACATCACAATTGTGTTTGTTTACTTTTTTCCCCACTTTGAAGGGAAAGCAATTATATTTGTAAGATTCCTATTGCTATTAAGTCTCAGATGATTGGATCAAAGTTCAGAGAAAAGAAAATATGTATATATTCCATCTAAATGGATTATCATTATTTCAAATTCTTTTGTTTATACAAATCTTCCCCTCTCATCAGAAGTTTTATTGACTACTTTCTTAATATCACCCACAGCCTCTACTTTCTTTTATCTCTTTCCATAAGGTGAAATTTTCATAAAGATAAAATAGTAATATTTGGGCAACTATTCATGAATTGATATTTCCTATTCAACATGTATGTATTTATATATTTATTTTTCCTGTTACCTTTTTAGTATACACAACAGCAAACACAGAAACACACACATAAACACACATCACTGAACAGATAGACTTGTTTTAATACCTTGATATGTTAGTAGTAGGGACTTGCGAAATGTTAGAGTTCCTTGTTTTATTGAGCTAAAAGGATATAACAGTCAAAATACATTTCTTCCATAGTAAAATAAGTATCTAAGTTCTTGTTTCCTACAGGTATGCTAAGACCAGGACTGTTTCTATTATATTTTCCTGTAACTGAAAATTCCAAGGCAACAGAATTTTGTGATATGAATTTGTATTATCTTTTTAGATTGTAAGCTCACCTAATGTGTGAGAACATCTGCTCACTCCAAATAGGGCACCAACAACCAATCCAGGAAATGACTCTGTCCAACATTCTTTGATGAAATAGTGAGTACTTGTGGACTATGGCAAAATACACTCTTGTGAATTTACATGTGTAGATGTAGTTAAAAGTAGCTGAATCTCTGAAAATCTTACTTCAGGGAGATGATTCACAGATCTACATCCCTAAGCTCTCTGTGCATCCAATAGTAGTAAATTGCACCAAGGATAATCTTAGCTCCATTGATTGTTTTTGTAAGTTAGGAACAACCTGGGATTTTTGTATTATTTTTATTATTATTATTTTGATTTCTGAGCTTAGAAAACTTTATATCCCCAAGTCTTCTCAGAAAAATTCGCTCCATGTAGGGATGCTTGATTCATAGGAAAAAGCTACACTTCACCACCTCTCTTCACTATTGTTTGTAAGTAACACTTTCATATCTTCCACAAAATTGAGGAAAGTAAAACAAACATTAGGATGTAGCAAAACCTGCCATGGGATTCAAAATAATCATGAACACTGTTCAATTTCAGTAAAATTATAAAACAAACACACACACACACAATTTAAAGCAAATTGTTCCCAAATAACTTTTAGCATTCATCATCTTCTGAATTATTAAATAGTATTAATATTATTATATATACATGGTATTAATATATACTCACTCCTAGACCACAAGGAATCATTTTCCTGAAAACCTTGCTCCTGTCTATTTACTTTTTAGGGCTTCCCAAATGTCTCATTTTCAACATATCCTATAAAAATCTGCTTAGCAACTGCTTCTTAAAAATTCAGTCTGCGTCCTAACTCAGTGCTTCCATGTGTGCTCGAGAATTTGCTTTCCTGGTAACTGGACCTTCCACATGGTTATAATAGGGTTGAGGAACCTCCTATTTCAACAAATGAAGCTATGTACTCAAGTAGAAGCTGTGGGTAGAGAAAACAAAGAATAAATCAAAGTTGCTCAAAACTCCATACTGTTTGCAGAATGAATTTCAGCAGAATAATTATATACACCCACACATCATTGCCTTGGGCCATACTCTGCATGGCATTTTTCAGCGAGAAGGTTCAAATGTTTCAAAGACACCTAGTACTTCTAAAATAGAGGTGACAAATGCATGCAATTGTTCTCCAGACACTTTGTGCACAGAAGTGTAAAATTTGGGGTAATCAAATCAGGAAACACAGCCTTAAAGCAATCTCCTCAAACTTATGGTCACAGTGAAAGCAATATATTCCTGAATTCTTGTGTTTGTGTGTGTGTGTGTATGCACGCACATGTGAGCGAGTATGTAGGTGCCTCTGAATCCCTTGCAGGCTCTGCATAGTTGGCTAAATTGTGGTTATTATTTTGTGCTCTGAGAGCAAAGAAAGGGCTGGCAATCCCTGCAAAGAAGCATTCTGACCAAGGGAAACAGAAAGCTTTAAAATATGTCACAAAAGATACAATTTTCCTAGACTGATAATTCAGAATATATGTAAAACTATGACTCTCTCTTGCCACTAACTATATTTGAGGTGTTCCTAAGTAAAGACAAAATGTAAAAAAAAGCATTTTATTTATATTTTATGCATTTTTGCAATAAATGTAGTTACACGAAAAAGGGTTTAGAAAGATCTCATTTTGCAGGTGTTTAGGTTGTTCACTGGGTTGTATAAAGAATCAGAATGGGGAGTTTTAAAACAGTTTTTCAGTGATGTCAGTATAATGGAATCCCAGATGCAGCACATTCTGAGGATAAGTTCCCCCATGAAGTCTGTACTTTGTTTTCTTGCCAAACTGAAGGTGGCTATGCTCTGAATAACCACGAATGTGCCAGGAATTTAAAAGTGTGTGGTTTTCTGCACTGCATTCAAAGAGACTGATACAGCAGAATTTCAATTCTTCTTTCACAGCATTCAAATTTGCCTTGAATTAAACAATTTAACTAGCACAGTATATTGAAAAATCTGTTCACATTTGCATTTTCCTAGGTTTATGTTTCTAGCTCATTGGCCTTAAAAGAAAAGAAAACCACAGTTTATTAAAAAGGTAAATGGTGGCTTTTCTAAAATTAGAAAGGAGGTCTCAACTTTTCAGATCAAAGAATTATGGGACCATATGTACCCTGGGCAGTTATCTCTGCTTTGCTTACTTTGGCTCCAAGTCCCTGAGACATTCTATTTTCTAGTATATTTTCATTCCATTCCTCCTAAAAACTGAAAGGTTTTCTCCGGAGTCCGTTTCTCCAGAGCTAGTGTTGTACATGGCGTGTATGTACTTAGGTTTATGGTATACGTATACCCCCAACCATGACAGCCCAGTTAACCAAAGTACTATACCCCATTTCCACAATCTCATTTCAGGAAAGCCTATTGTCTTCTTTGGGTGAGATTTGTATGTCCAAATTAATCAACTCTGAAAAGAATCTAAAATCACCTGGAATACAGGGCAATCTATTGTAGATGGAGACTGCTCATTTGCTTCCCAGCTGCCCAGACCCAAATAATGGTACAGATACCATATTAATTACAACACTGTTTGGTCTATTATTTTAGAATTCTTATTAGCTAACTCTTATATCTTAAATTAATCCACTTCTATTAATCTATATATCAGCATGAGGTTGTAGACTATCAGTAAGGTCTGGAGTCCTTTTCCTTCAGTAGCTACATGGTATCTCCTTGACTCGGCCTACAACGTTCTATATCTCTAGTCATATTTTCATCTGACATTAGTCTACTAAGCCATTGGCTGAAACAGCTTCTTTAATAACCAATGCTAATAAAACATATTCATACCATAGAGAAGGGAATCCCACATCATCTCCCATTTTTGTCTCAATAAGGTTTTAAATTTAACATAGTAAATTCTGGATAATAATCAAGAGCAATACCAATATTCTATACTGTCTGTGGGTTTTCAGGGCCTCACTGATGAACAATTTTAGTAGTGGCAACAGATTCTTGAAGCTAAGCTTTAATTTAACTTTTGGTGTCTAGAAGGAATATTATTGTATTGTCCCATTATAGGACAAATCAATTTTTAACTATTTACACACACACACATACACACACACACTGTAGGTTTTTCTATTGTAGTATGTTTGCATGTGACATTTTTGAAAGGCCTTTAATGTGACTTATTCCTCCCAGTATTTTCTCTTCCACCCTACCCTCCTACCCCCCACTCAAATTGAATTCGTTTTTTAATCAATCCTGATAATTATTTTTACTACTGTAGTCTATCTCCTCTCAACTGAAAGTGTCCCACATAGCCCTTTACTAATTTATTGACTTCTATAAGCATTCAGAATAAAACATATATACTTGAATGTTCAAAGCTAACATTCAGTAATGAGGGAAAATGTGATATTTTTCATCATAGGTCTAGATTACTTCACTCAAAATAATTTTTTACCATTTTAAGCTTTTTGAAAGATTTCATATTTGTTTCTATTTCTGAATTTTATTTATCAGAGGGAATAGATCACTTTTTTCTTATGCATTCATTAGTTGATAAGTTGATGGATATCTAGGCTGTATGGCTGTATTTGGTCCCTGTTAGTATGTCTACAACCCAAGCCTCTTGTGTTGAGGCAAAGGTAAATTATTTGATACTATTTACTAAAATTACATCTCAACCTCTGTGTAACATTCACTAAAAGTTTAAAATGGAAGATATTATAATTATTGCAACTTATTCTTATATTATAGATTTACTTTCTCTTTGAAACTGCAGGATTCTGAAAAGTAATTATGACTAGTACCATGCAAACTCACAGGGAAGACTGTAAGCTGTTTTCATTATCAATCAGAAAAGTTTGAAGAGTTGTATACTATTATTATAGAACAATTGATATTTATCAATTGAGCTTGTACAGTTAATGAATCCCATTTATCTTAAATGATATGAATCAAGGTGTAATTGGAATAGATATAACATCCAACAATATTAAAGAAAAAGGTGTGATGTGTTAAGAGGACAGCTGGCTCACTATAATAAATGAATGGGGGTTTTGAGATAAGAAGTGACAGAGGCACTAGTGGGCACATCATAAAATTAGTATAATTTTAGTCCATTTATTACCTGTTTCTTTTATGGTTTTATGTGTTGAAAGTAGTAAGAAATCAATGACAGCAATATCCAGTGAAATAGATCTAGAATTGAAATATTCTATTACGGCTGAAGTAACTAGAAAAGTATTATACGTATGACGTGTTAATACTTGAATATTCTTTAGATGATGAATGAGTAACCTCATAACAGATAGCATGCATGAAGCAAAGAGCAAAAATAATAACTTCTTTGGCTTTCCTTTATCCATACAAACTCTTTAAGGACATTATAAGGGTCATTTATTTCCAAAACGTACTAATGTTTCAGAAACTCTGTATCAGTGCAATATCTTTCCCAGTTTTCCAGACATTACACTCTTAAATTTATGTTGCATATTTAAGTCATCTACATCTAGTATAAGTCATGGGACTAAAAGGTTTTAAGAACAATCAGCATAAAATCTGCAGTAAGATTTCAAAAGCATGAGTACTGAGAGAGATGCCTCAGTGCCTAAAAGCACTGGCTTTTCTTCTGAAGTCTGGGGATCAATTTCCTGAGTGCATATGCTGGCTTGCAATTATCTGTAACTCTAGCTACACAGAATTCGGTGCCTTTTCTGGCCACAATGGATAATATAGATACAATTGCTACACAGATAATCATGTGTGGAAAATACCCATCTATATAAAATAATTTTAAAATAAGCCACTTAAAAAAGAATTTAGAAACCTAATCAACAATAGTCTCAAATGAACATACAGAGCAATCAAGTGTGAATGTCATTAAACATTTAAAAGTGAAATTTAATAATGAAAACATTGATTACTTTAGTTGTTATTCATTTATAAGTAATATTTATCCTAAGTCACATATGCAATTGAAACTCACAGTGATTTCTCTCTTTTTATTTTCGCTATTTAATGTTGACTTGTACTACATCTAAGTAGAAAATTATCATCTATAATAACAAGGTCGTTTGGAAATGAATGATATACCTGATAGTGATGCTGTATAATTGTCCATATTTGAATAAATCACAGTCCATAATTGAAAGAGCAATATACAAATGAAGATTTTATTCAGATCAATATTTATTATAAGTAAAAACACAAAATAGAACACATATATACAAAATAACACAAGGGACCTCCAATCTAGCAACCATCTGAGGATTTTGGAGACATATTCACAAACTTTGATACACTTTCAAATTACTGTGTGCACATGAGTTGCCCGAATGCAGTATATGTATGTATGTACATATGGCAAGTGTGTGTGCATGCAGTGATAAGGTTGTGAATGTCAGAATAGAATTTTGAATGTTTTCCTTTAATATTCTCTACTTCATTCCACTGAGACAAGTGTGCTCCTGAAATAAAATTTTGATGCATTTAAAACTTGCTGATCTGCAGGCTCCACAGATGGACTTGTCTCTGCTGTGCAACACTTGGATTACAAGACTACAGAGCCATGCAAGGCTTTTGCTTCTTAGGGTTAGATTTCAGGTCCTGATGCTCCAGTTATAAGTGCTTTTATTGTGCTGTCTTCAAGTCCTGCAAATTATTCAAGACTCAAAACAATACCAAATTATTATCTATTTAGCTAATGATTAAATGGTATGGTGTAGTAATACTTATTTTTAGTGCACAAGCTCATTCTACTGCACCAATATTGCAATATCCACTCTCAGACAAAAACTGCACACTACATTTATTCAAGACAGGGAATAAACACTATTTTAATAGAATTTACTTTTCCATGAACTGAGGTATTTAGTGTCAAAATTATTACTTTAAAATTTTTTTTTAATTTGACTACTGCAAATTAAAATTTTCTAGATGAACTTTATTTATCAAAGTCAGGGCCTAGTAATTGTGAAAAGTCTATAATCAAACTGCAGAAAATTGTAATTATATACTGTACCCATAATAATGAATTCATTTAAAATAAATGCACTATACTAAAAACCAACTCTTAACACACTATTTACAATATTTCATAATTTTCTAAGGAAATGTTCTTACCACAAGTAATTCACAACTTCCCCTTTCTGGTGTCAGATTTATAGTTTGAAAGAGACCATGCTGGATGATGATATTAACAGTGGTTATCAGAACAAAGAAGTTTTTATCTGTTGATTTGCTTTACGTTTAAACTTAAAATATGCACATTATTAATGAAGATGAAATTACACTGTGTTCTGAGCAATGATTATATTGCTACAGACACACAGTGAAAGAAACTGTATTTCCTTTTCAGCTTTAGCCTGAGCCAGCAGGAGAGTTGATGATTAATAAATTAAAGATGTTTAGCATACACATTATTGGCTCAATTTTGCATGTGAGTTAATATATGCAAAATATTGACCAAACTTCATGCTATGATTTTACCTAAAGCTCACAGGCAAGCACACATAGCTTCTAATATTCTAGTAGCTTCAATTGCTCCTTTGTATATGTGAGATAGTTTCCCACACACTGTAAAATGTATCGCCTATTTTCAATTACTCTCTTAAGTGGTTGTAGTAACATATATTTTAGTAATGTACCACATTATTTATCCTTCTATATAGTCCATCATATTTTATTCATTTCATATGTATTGATTTGCTTGCATAGTGGGCTAAATAATAAGGCTCTGTTTAATCATCTATTACTCAAGTAATTTATGTGAATTTATATGTTTTACAAACAGGTTTCTATGGCTATCTTTTTCTTTTAATTGTCTCATTAGTGTACAGTGAGCTGATATTTAAATACAATATATATTATCCATTTTCCTATACCACCCATAATATTTTAAGATAGGTCATATTGATGCATCCTATTATGCTTAATTTTTTTATAGTCACATAAAGTTTGCTGAATAGTCTATCTGCTTACTGAGATAAAGGATAACGATTGAATAAAGAATGTGGTTCCACTTACATTTACCTTTCCAAAGTAATGAGCATAATAAGGCCTTCTTAAAGGGACATAGGTAAGGCATTAATTACAGGAAACTATAGAAGCAAAAAGTCTCATTCTCCTCATCCCCAGTAATTATTAGCCATACACTTATTCTGAGGCAGGGTGAGGCTGTATCCCTCCACAGCTTTCTACACTTCCACAGAAGAAAGTTAATGATACTAATCTAGCGAGGGTTGAGTGGGGTAATCACAGTTGCTCTGTTGTCAAGATAGCAATGATGTTTGGAAGACAAAGTTCCATAGTAATTGGTATTTTGCTCTCATATTCTAGGAATTTAAAAATAGAATTTCTCTTATATTGAGACAATATTACACATATGGAAGCTAGAAAATGGATTTGTACGTGTTCTTTTAGGATAGTATTGCTATGCTGAAACACTGTGACCAAAAGCAAATCGGGGGAGAAAGGGTTTACTTGGCTCAGTCTTCCACGGCACAGTGAAACATTGGAAGAATTGAGTGTGGGAACCTAGAAGAAAGAGCTGATGCAGAGACCATGAGGTGGAGCTTCTCACTGACTTGTTCTTCAAGGCTTGCTCAGCCTACTTTCTCAGAGAAAAAGGACCTCCAGCCCAGGTATGGCACTACCCACAATAGACTGGGCCCTTGCCATAAATTACTAATTAGAAAAATGCCTTACAGCAGTATCTTAAGATGAGAATTTCTCAAGTTACTTTCCATTCATTCAGATGACTGTAAATTGTGTCACAGTTCACATAAAACTAAGTAGCACACTAGGAATTCAAAAACGTCCCCCTGTTTTGACTTGAATGCACCAGTTGACCAGGACACTAAGTGCCTAAATTATAATTGATGCAGCAAGTTTCAACAGAGTCATTATTTCTTTTTATAATATATTATACTATTTAGTTTTTAAAATATTTGTATATAAAATAAAATGTATTGTAATTTTTATGTAAGTCTCACCTAAAATGCTTACTCTATCAAATGTCTTTTGTTTTACTCATTTATCTTGATAACAAAACGTGATATCTAAATGGCCCCAGGATCTTTACCGTAGAGGGGACAGAACAATTGTAAAAGCCAGAGGTGGTAGATAACTTCATAATGATATGTTTCCTGCAAACAGTAGTCCAGTAGAATATATGACTCAGAGAGACAGTGACAACATGTAGAAGACCTGTGCACACACAAGTCAGACAAAATCGCAGTGTGGATGACATAATATTAGCATATAATCTTATCTCTAGCTGAATACCTGTTAGCATTTGATAGCAGTTCAGAACATAGTTTTCTGGAATGGTGTGATCTTTAGAATGTTAACAACCTAAGATCAGGTCTCCTTCCCTAAAGCACTTGAGCAACAAAAATTGTGTTCCACGGTTTAAACGGGAAGAAGTTGAGGAGAAGAAAGAGAAGAGAATTAAAAGTTACATGGGTAAGGAATGGAGTATTTAAAGAATATGTTTGGGAAGAGTTGGAGACAGGTGTTGAATATGACCAAAATGCAGTCTATAAGAGTATCAAAGAATTTATTAAAAAATTATTAAAAATCTTTGGTCACTTAAATAATTTTTATGTACAAAAGCAAATATGAAGGAGAGCACTTGGTTTTGACTTTCTGAAATTGTGGCTTCGACTTTGAGTTGTAATATAGTAGTTATTATTTTACTTGCCTTCCGCTAATATAATTAAAAATGAATTTCCTCAAGGAAAGGAGTAAATATTGAGAAAGACTGAAGAAATAAAGATAGTAAGTGTAGGTGATTTATTTAAAATGTCAAGAACACATAAGATAAAATATTAAACCATTTGTACAATAAAGCAAATGACATTTTTCCTAAAACACAACACAATACAGTTGGAAGACACATAGAAAACATGTTTAACTGTTTAGGAAACTCTCCACCTAAAGTCAGCTTTCATAGTACTTGAAGACTACAAGCTGCTGGGGAAGAAAATTCATCTATAGTCTTACACAGCAATGGACTATAATAGCATGTATGCTATTACCCTGATTTATTGGTAAAGTAATGGAAAGATTATTTATGGGAATTATTCATTATTTCTCAATTGGATTTGAATACTGCTTCATAGGAAGGAATCCATGCCTGGTCCTGTAAACTTCACCAAAATCCTTGATTAGGGATGTCTTTATACTTAGGTGGAGTTTTATTGTTGTTGTTGTTTTGCTAAATACTCATGTCAAACTGATATATGTGTGTGCTTGTGCATTTATATTTATGTCCTTAGAATTCTGTTCCTCTCAAAACTAGCATGAGAGACTTCTCATTGTAGTGGGTAGCGCTTAATGTAGAGACTCATAATTGTTTCAGATATTGATAATGAGAAATTATGAGTGCTCAGCCATATCTGGAACATCTATATCAATCTGAGCACACTTCAAAGATCATAAATAATTGCTGAAGAGTTGATTAAAAGAATATAAATGCTGGAGGATTGTATGTGTGGGAATCTCCATAGAGGATTTTCTATGGATATCACTTACCTGCACAAGACCAAGTCAGTTAAAATTCCTAGCATTGGTAGGGGAGGGAGTTAATGAGAACACAACCTTAGATAAAAAAAAAAAAACTATTGGCACCTGATCGCTACTGAGGAAAGGGAAGTGACTGTAGAGGTATGACCATTTGTAGGTCAGCTGAACTCTAGTGGATACCCATATGGGCATTATTAACTGGACTCAGTGTATTAAAAGAATTTTAAAAATGAATATAAAAATAAAGTATAAAGTTGAGATGGATATGTGTCAGGGTTTTCTGAGGATAATTCAGAGAATGAGAAAAAGGGTGAATATTATCAACATCAACAATATTCATAGATGCAATTTTCAAATAAATAATTTTATAAAATATTATAAATACAAATATAAATGAAATTGGTTATTAAATAAAATGAGAAAACAGATACAAAGGTAGATGATCATCTATATGAGTGTTTGTGTGTATGTGTTTTCATATATATGAATATTCATTAGAAGAAATGGAAAGGAAAATTTATTAAAGTGACCTATATAAAATTTGGTCAGAAATTTTTTGTTCAGGAAAAATAAAAATGAGATTATTTCCTGATGAAGAAATATTTATCAGAAAACATGGTTCAAAAAGGATGCCAAAGTTCTAGTATAAAAGCAAATACAGTCTATCAACACTACTGAGTAAAAAATATCAACTGTGTTACTGTTAAAAATGAGGGATTACAAGCTTTAATAGTTAAATTTTGAAACATTCTATAATATAAGGAAGAATGAATACTGGATATTCATTTGTGAAATGCACTCATGACAAGCACAAAGCTTGATTAATGCATAAACTCTATCTATTGTAGATTTTAGATGGAAGAATATAGGAAAAAGGAAGTATTTCTAAGTGAAGATTGGTTCTCTAATCAATAGTTTGAGAGAGTCACCTAAAATACTGAAATGAAGCTCAGATTGTTGGAATTATTATGCATCAGGGGATTCTAAATGCAATTTACCCAGGACAGCTTTGAGTAACCACTTTCCCATTTATAATAAAAAATAGTTCTTTTGATAAATGAATTTTTGAAGTGTAGAAGAAAAACATATATTCTCTACATAATGTTCCACGTGATGTCTTTTCTTCATATACAAATTATATGCTTTTATATATTTTGCAATGAATTCCTGATACCAAGGCACCCATTAGCTATACTTTACATCCCTTACTCCCGATTAATGTTTGGAATGCAATGCATGCTTATATAGACTGCTACTTTTTGTTAAACTATCTTCTCTTTTCTGTTGTTACTCACATGGAAAGTGAAAGAAGATTTTACTGCCAGTTAAACCTACCTTTGAAAATTCTAAACCACAGTTTGCCCATAGAAAAATATAGAGCAGCAATGATTTTCATGTATGATTATTTTGAGTATTATCTATAATCATTGTTGAATTAGCACATATTGGTCATTTAACTTGCTTTGCTGACATTACATCTTTGCAATGGTTCCTATAATTAATCTAATACATTTTATAAAATCATTTAGTTTCTTAATTGTGGAATGAAAAACTTTTAATGATCTTTACTACTTTGATGTTCAAATTTTATTTGCTTAATGCAACTTTCTTGCTTTAGTGATTAATCAAATATACCAATTTTAGAATATGAAAATATACCAAGTATCAAATGACAAGTTACTCTATTTAATACATTTAATTAATTTACCAAATGAGGTTTATTCAATAAATTTTCTAAAACAAATAATAGAATGTTTAATACTGTGTAAATTTATTACAATACCCTATGATGTTTGGTATATGTATCCATCATTTAGTAGGTGAGTCAAGGCCATCTTGCATATTCTTCTCTTCTCTGTTCTGAGAACATTCAAGAATATTTTAGGGTTTTGAAACACATTACATGATTGTTCACCACAATTTCTCTACTGTGGAAAAGAATAACAGGGATTGTTTCTTTAACCAAATATTACTTTCTAACTATTGACTAAAACCTTTCCAATCTTAACAGCTATGAATCACCCCTCAAATCTGCTGCAACCGCTAAGACTAAATTTTTTGGTTTAATTTATGGATGAGATACTTTGGTATTCATAGATTTAATTTTTACCAATCAATAACAAAGCATATATTAAATTCTATACAAAAAAATTCCAAAGGTACAATTTACATAAAAGTTATCACTTTAAGTAAATCACTCAGGCACATTTAGTTTATTAACAATGTTGAATATATTCCAACTTTAGTTCTAAGATATTTCACACAGGATATCTATTTTACTTGAAACAGACAGAATTTTTGTAATATTATTTCAGAAAGCAATTAGCAAAATGAAAGGTCTTTAAACATAATTATGAATTAACATATTCAGAATTAATAACAGTTAAGTCTTGATTGGCATAGCATTTTGATTAATATGTGATAATGTATTTAAACTTGAATGAGGAAATTAATTATAAGCAATCATTCTAAGGACTTACATTTTATCATTAAAAGTACTTAACCATTACATAAAAAATTTTGAATTTAATATTAGATAAAACTAATAACAATGTTCAAACATTAATATTAATTTATTATAGCATCAAATCATAGCTCCATTGATCTCAAACACTACACATTTTTAAAATTGAGGGCCTTTTACAAACCCTCAGCATCTTAAATTAATAGTATATTTACTTATTTTGTGTGCATGTGAATATATATTTATGTGTGTATACATGCAAAAGTATGTGTGTGTGTTTGTGTGTGTGGCAAAGCCTGAAAAATCTGCTCTCTTATTTCAACATTTAGTTCCAGAGGACCCAATTGTTATCAGGTTTCGCAATCTTACCTGATACTTCATTTTGCTGAGACCCCTTTGCATTGTTAAGATTACTGAAATCAGGACCTGCATTTATCATACTACTTTATTTATCTCTGACCATTGTTCCCTTGATTTTATATTTTATATTATATTTTGTAGTGAAGGTATGATCACTTCTTAAAACTTTTTATTGATATTTTGTGGATTTCATATCATGCACTCCAATCTCACTCATTTTCTGTTTTTTTTTCCAATTGCACTCTGCCCTTGCAAACTCTTCTCCAAGTAAAATATGATTTTTTTAAAAAAATATTGTCATCATGGAAGTTGTAGAGTGTCATACAATTTGCCCTTTAGTCCATACATCTTTACTAACAAATGTTCATTGCAGTGAGCCATTGGTTTGTTTTGATGTCTCTGGGTTTTGCTACACTGTCAATACTAGATTCTCCCTTGGATTCCACTTAGATATCCCATTGGTGCCCTCTGTTGTGGAGATCCTGGAGTTTCACCCCAAACCATGATGATAATGGACTAACCCTCTATATGTTTTTCTTTGGGTTCACCTTCTTATTTAGCTTCTCTAGGATCACGAATTATAGGCTCAATGTCATTTATTTATGGCTAGAAACCAAATATGAGTGAGTACATCCCATGTTCCTCTTTTGGGGTCTGGCTTACCTCACTCAGAATAGTGTTTTCTATTTCCATCCATTTGCAAGCAAAATTCAAGAAGTCATTGTTTTTTACTGCTGAGTAGTACTCTAATATGTATATATTCCATACTTTCTTCATCCATTCTTCCATTGAAGGGCATCTAGGTTGTTTCCAGGTTCTGGCTATTACAAACAATGCTGCTATGAACATAGTTGAGCATATACTTTTGTTGTATGATAGGGCATCTCTTGGGTATATTCCCAAGAGTGACATTGCTGGGTCCAGGGGTAGGTTGATCCCGAAATTCCTGAGAAACCGCCACACTGATTTCCAAAGTGGTTGCGCAAGTTTGCATTCCCACCAGCAATGGATGATTGTACCCCTTTCTCCACAACCTCTCCAGCAAAGGCTATCATTGGTGTTTTTTATTTTAGCCATTCTGACAGGAGTAAGATAGTATCTTAAAGTTGTCTTGATTTGCATTTCCCTGATCACTAAGGAAGTTGAGCATGACCTTAAGTGTCTTTTGGCCATTTGAACTTCTTCTGTTGAGAATTCTCTGTTCAGCTCAGTGCCCCATTTTATAACTGGGCTGATTAGCATTTTACGGTCTAGTTTCTCGAGTTCTTTATATATTTTGGAGATCAGACCTTTGTCTGTTGCTGGGTTGGTGAAGAACTTCTCCCAGTCAGTGGGTTGCCTTTTTGTCTTAGTGACAGTGTCCTTTGCTTTACAGAAGCTTCTCTGTCTCAGGAGGTCCCATTGATTCAATGATGCCCTTAATGTCTGTGCTGCTGGGGTTATACGTAGGGAGTGGTCTCCTGTGCCCATGTGTTTTAGAGTACTTCCCACTTTTTCTTCTATCAGGTTCAGTGTGTTTGGACTGATATTGAGGTCTTTAATCCATTTGGACTTGAGTTTTGTGCATGGTGATAGATATGGATCTATTTTCATTCTTCTACAGATTGACATCCAGTTTTGCCAGCACAATTTGTTGAAGATGCTCTCTTTTTTCCATTGTATACTTTTAGCTCCTTTATCAAAAATCAGGTGTTCAGAGGATTGTGGGTTAAAGTCAGAGTCTTCTATTTGATTCCATTGGTCAACTTCTCTGTTTTTATGCCAATACCACACTGTTTTCAATACTGTAATAGTGTTTGAAGTCAGGGATGGTAATTCTTCCAGACGATCCTTTATCGTATAAGATTGTTTTGGCTATCCTGGGTTTTTGTTTTTTCATATAAAGTTGATTATTGTCTTCTCCAGATCTGTGAAGAATTTTGATGGGATTTTGATGGGGATTGCATTGAATTTATAGATTTATAGATTGCTTTTGGTAGAATTGCCATTTTTACTATGTTGATTCTCCCAATCCAAGAGCAAAGGAGAACCTTCAATTTTCTGGTGTCCTCTTCAATTTCTTTCTTCAAAGACTTAAAGTTCTTGTCAAATAGATCTTTCACTTCCTTGGTCAGAGTTACCCCAAGATATTTTATGCTATTTGTGGCTATCGTGAAAGGTGATGCTTCTCTGATTTCCCTCTCTGCTTCCTTATTCTTAGTGTCTAGGAAGGCAACTGGTTTTTTGGAGTTGATCTTGTATCCTGCCACATTACTGAAGGTGTTTATCAGCTGTAGGAGTTCTTTGGTAGAGTTTTTGGGATCGCTTATGTATACTATCATATCATCTGAAAATAACAAAAGCTTAACTTCTTCCTTTCCAATACAAATCCCCTTTATCCCCTTATGTTTTCTTATTGCTATTGCTATAACTTCAAGCACTATATTGAAGAGGTATGGAGAGAGTGGACATCCTTGTCGTGTTCTTGATTCTAGTGGGATGGCTTTGAGTTTTTCTCCGTTTAATTTAATGTTAGCTGTCGGCTTGCTGTAAATAGCTTTTATTATATTTAGGTATGACCCTTGTATCCCTAATCTTTCCAAGACCTTTATCATAAAGGGGTGTTGAATTTTGTCGAATGCTTTTTCAGCATCTAATGAAATGATCATATGGTTATTTTCTTTCAGTTTATTTATATGGTGGATTACATTGATAGATTTGCGTATGTTGAACCAGCCCTGCATCTTTGGGATGAAGCCTACTTGATCATAATGGATAATTATTCTAATGTGTTCTTGGACTCAGTTTGCCAGTATTTTATGAGAATTTTTGCGTCTATATTCATGAGTGAGATAGGCCTGTAATTCTCTTTCTTGGTTGGGTCTTTGTGTGGTTTTGGTATCAGGGTAACTGTAGCTTCATAAAAGGAATTTGGCAATGACTCTTCTGTTTCTATATTGTGAAATACATTAAGGAGTATAGGTATTAGTTCTTCTTGGAAGTTCTGGTAGAATTCTGCATTGAAACCATCTGGTCCTGGGCTTTTTTTTTTTGGAAGGGAGATTTTTGATAACAGTTTCTAATTGTTTGTGACTAACAGGTCTATTTAGATCGTTCACCTGGTCTTGGTTTAGCTTTGGTATATGGTACTTATCTAAAAAAATGTCCATTTCTTTTGCATTTTCCAGTTTTGTGGCATACAGGCTTTTGTAGTAAGATCTAATGATTCTCTGAATTTCCTCTGTGTCTGTGGTTATGTTCCCCCTTTTCATTTCTGATCTTATTTATTTGCGTGTTCTCTCTCTGTCGTTTAATTAGTTTGGATAGGACTTTGTCGATCTTGTTGATTTTCTCCAAGAAACAACTTTTTGTTTCTTTGATTCTTTGGAGTGTTTTCTGTGTTTCTATTTTGTTGATTTCTGCCCTCAGTTTGATTATTTCCAGTCTATACTCCTCCTGGGCGTGTCTACTTCTTTTTTTTTTCTAGAGCTCTCAGGTGTGCTGTTAAGTCCCCAAAGTATGCATTCTCTGTTTTTTTTAAGTGGGCACTTAGTGCTATCAACTTTCCTCTTAGTACTGCTTTCATCATGTCCCATAGGTTTGAGTATGTTGTCTCTTTATTTTCATTAAATTCAAGGAAGACTTTAATTTCTTTCTTAATTTCTTCCTTGACCCAGGTGTGGTTCAGTAGTTGACTGTTCAGTTTCCATGAGTTTGTCGGCTTTCTGGGGGTAGCATTGTTTTTGCCTTCTAACTTTAATCCGTGGTGATCTGATAAGACACAGGTGGACAATGATACTTTTTTGTATCTGTGGAGGTTTCCTTTGTTTCCGAATATGTGGTCAATTTTCGAGAAGGTTCCATGAGCTGCAGAGAAGAAAGTATATTCTTTCCTATTTGGGTGGAGTGTTCTATAGATGTCTGTTAAGTCCATTTGCTTCATTACCTCCAATAATTCTCTTAATTCTCTATTAGTTTCTGTCTAACTGACCTGTCCATTGGAGAGAGAGGTGTGTTGAAGTCTCCTACTACTAGTGTGTGTGGTTTGATGTCTGCCTTGAGTTCTAGTAATATTTCTTTTACTTAAGTGGGTGCTTTTATATTAGGGGCATAGATATTCAGGATTGAGACTTCATCCTGATGAATTGTTGCTGTTATGAGTATAAAGTGTCCATCTCGATCTTTTCTGATTGATTTTAGTTTGAAGTCAGTTTTGTTAGAAATTAGTATGGCCACACCTGGTTTTTTCTTAGGACCTTTTGCTTGAAACACCTTTTCCCAACCCTTTACTTTGAGTAGATGCCTGTCTTTGTGGTTGAGATGTGTTTCTTGCAAATAGCAGAATGTTGGATCCTGTTTTTGTATCCAATCTGTTAGCCTGTGCCTTTTTATAGGTGAATTGAGACCATTAATATTAAGTGATATTAATGACCAGTGGTTGTTTACTCCGGTTATTCTTATTGTTTTTGGTAGTAGTGTTTGTGTGTCTCCCTTCTTTGAGTTGTGCTGGTGAAGGGTCACTAGATGCCTGAGTTATTGTAGGCAGTGTCGGCATTGTTGGATTCCTTGGGTTGTGATTTTCCTTCTATTACTTTCTGTAGGGCTGGATTTGTGGCTACATATTGTTTAAATTTGTTCCTATCCTGGAATGCCTTGTTTTCTCCATTGATAGTGAACAATAGCTTGGCTGTTTATAGTAGTTTGGGTTTGCATCCATGTTCTCTTAGTTTCTACAGTACCTCTATCCAGGACCTTCTGGCTTTCATGATTTCCATAGAGAAGTCCGGTGTAAGTCTGATCAGTTTACCTTTATGTTACTTGCCCTTTTTCCTTTGCAGCTCTTAATATTCTTTCTTTAACTTGTATATTTTGTGTTTTGATTATTATATGGCGAGGGGATTTTTTTTTTGATCCAGTCTGTTTGGTGTTCTGTATGCTTCTTGAATATTCAAAGGAATATCTTTCTTTATGTTGGGAAAGTTTTCTTCCATAATTTTGTTAAAAATATTTTCTGGGCTTTTAAGCTGTGACTCTTTTCCTTCTTCTATTCCTATTATTCCTAGGTTTGGTCTTTTTATTGTGTCCCATATTTCCTGATTGTTTTGTCATGAGAATTTGTTGACTTTTCTGTTTTCTTTCATCAGTGTGTTTATTTTCTCTATGGTGTCCTCAGAATCTGAGATACTTTCTTCTATCCCTTGTATTCTATTGATTAAGAATAATCAATGTTTCTGTAGATTTGCTCATTGACCTAGATTTTCCATATCCAGCTGGTCCTCTGTTTGTGTTTTCTTCCTTGCTTCCATTTCAGTTTTCAATTCTTGAACTGTTTCCATTACCTGTTTGATCGTTTTTTTCTTGGTTTCCCAGGGAATCATGTAAGTATTTACTCATTTCTTCAAACTTTTTGCTATACTTCTCATCCATTTCTATAAAGGCGTTTTTTACATGTTGTTTAAGGGACTCTATTGCTTTCATAAAGTCAATTTTTCCCACTTCTGTGTTAGGGTGTTCAAGTCCTTCTGTTGTAAGATCATTGGGTTCTAGTGTTTTCATGCTGTTTTTCAGATTGTTGGGTGAATTCTTGTCTTGGCCCTGCCCATCTCCTCCTATTGATGCTATCTAATGGGTCTTTTAAAACCGGATCAGGTTCCTTTGCCAGGGGCTTTGCTTACAAAATGCCCCCGCTCCGTTTCCTTGCTCCTGCCGCGGGCCAAGATCCCTCTCACCACTCAGAAGGGTCTTCAGGAACAGGACCAGGCTCCCCTTTGCCAGGGACCACACCAATGTAAGGACTACTTCTCTGCAGGCCAGCCACCAAAACAGAGAAACTCCCGCTGCCCTCTGCCCCGAGCTCCCGACCCCATGCCCAAACAGGCTAAACTGGGTGATCTTGCAGCCCCGCGGAAGGGAGAAAGAGTGAAGGGGGCCCCTGGGCGCAAGCTGGGATGGGCCAGGGAGAGAGAGGTTGCCGCAGAGGAGGAGCAGCCCTAGCAGAGTGTACCTGCCCTCTCAGACTAACCAAAGGGTCAAGGGGGTTGGGGAATGCCCCCCTCCATTTCCTGTGTCCCGTAGGGGGCCAAGATCACTCTCCCCACTTAGGAGGGTCTTCAGGGACAGGACCAGGCTCCCTGTTCGCCAGTGGACCTCGCAAATAAAAGGCCTACCACGCTCCAGGCCAGGCCCCAAAAAATCTACTTGATTTAATTGTAGTGGGGCGACCTGCTCTCTGTGTAGCCTGCCGGTCCCCGCCGCTTGCGTCTGCCTGAATGTGTTTTTTTTTATATTTATTTATTTTTTTAATGAGAAAAAGAAAAAAGTTTCCGCCTCCCCCCAGCCTCCCATTTCCCTCCTCCTCCTCCCACCCTTCTCCCCCTCCCCCCACTCCTCTCACCCTCCCTCTCCAGTCCAAAGAGTAGTCAGGAAAAAACAGTCCTGCTTCATATCACAAGAAAATTTATCATGGTAACACAAGAAAGTATATCAATTGAGTTAATAAACTATATGACTCAAAAAACTGGAAACATTTACTTAAAGTGGTCTGTTTAAATTAAGAAGTTTAAAGGTCATCTAATTTGTCATTATTTTAACATTAACAGTTATATTTGTTGTATTGGTACAAATAAAATCAAAAAATCATAATATGTCACTTTTTAGAAACTTTTTTATGTAATGTAATAACTACTCAATTTTCAATGAAGATACTTATAATGAGTCATTCCTCAAAGATTTGTACTATTATATTTATTTTTTTCTTATTTCACAAGTTCTGTGAAAAATAAATATCTGATGCTCAAGACACTTATTCTCTAGTATTTTTGTGTAGTGATTAAAATGTCTTCCAACTTTCTGTGAATTTAAGGCAGTTCCACTCAACATTTTATTCAGGGTTCAGCAAATTACTCTCTCTTCAAAGGACCATATTTACTATAATAGTTAATTGTTTTTGAAATGAAAGAGTATACTTGAGCTCATTACTGTCAAGTTGATATCAAGAAGTAAAGCAGGAATTACTTGAATATAGAATGTATGTAGGTATCCAATGTGACTCCTCCCCTCAAAGTTAGACCACATGGAAATTGTATAAAATTCAATACTTTCTGCAATCCTTAGGTGACTCCAATGTTTTGATGTATAGGATGCTAAATATAAAGTGGTGGTAAATTATTACTAGAGCATCTGGCAGTGATTTTGCTTTTCAACATGCAACAAGTCTCTTTTGGAATGGGACCAAGGTACAAAAATGATGGACATGTTTTTATTTATCAATGATATTATGTCACTTGTAAAAGCCTGGGGTAAGCATTGTGATTCACACATATAATCTGAGCACTTAGGAAACAGAGTCAGTAGGATAAATGTATGTTCCCATGCAAGGAACAGCTACATACTGAGTTCCTGAACATCATGAATTATAGAGTGAGACTTTGTTTCAAAGAAACATACATTTAGATAATAAAATTGTAAATAAAAATCCATAATCAATTGAAAATAAGTATTGAAAAAGGCCACATTTACTAGGGAGGGTATAAGAGTTGGTGCTGATTGCCTTGGGAAAATAGAATGGTCATTTTTGTTTTTTCTTTCAGAATTATCATCGTTAATTTATTTGGTTGTCCCAAATACAAAAGAGACAAGAGAGTAAAGAAATAAAAGTTATGTAAAAAGACAAGAAGTAAAATATGAGAAAGATGAGTGTAAATTGACCTGCACTTCAAGAGCTTCATGCTCAAAGTTAAACTAATTACAACTACAATGTGACATGCTAAAAGTCCATGCTTTAGTTTTGAAATTTTTATAAGCATTTTAAATTCCATATAGATATATTTGACATATATTATATCAAATTGAAGGAAAGATACTAGCACCATGCATTTTGGTTACACTATTTCTGCAACAAAATACACAACAAGAGAAAATTTAAGGAGGAAAGGTCATTCAAACTCACACTTAGAGAAAATGCACTCTGTCATAGTGGGGATACATGGTGATGATGCATGAAGGCAGATGTGGGATGCCAGCTGTTCACATTGCTAAAACATTATGGAGCAAAGTCTCAGAGAGTTTATTAGCAACCAAGATAGCTTTTATCCCCTTGATTAGATATATACATTGAGATACAATAAGACAGTTACTATTTCTCACTAAAAGAAAATGAACAATCATCATATGACAAGAATCAGTCATTTTAATTTTTTAATAGTTAAAAACACAGTTAATTTTATTAAACATCATTTCTTGTTCTGTGTACATTTTTATAACTAAGAATTTTAATATTTTGTGGAGAATAGTGTTACATATTTATATGATTTATTAGTTTTTATTTTAATTGTGTGCTCTGGCTGCATGTATGTATCTACATTGTGTGTGTTCCTGAATTATCACAATTTTATGGTTAACTTTTCCTTAATATCTTCTTATTTATTGATAATTGACACTACTCTTATTCTACTACAGAGAGCTTTTTTTCTGGAGCTGAACCTCAGGGCCTACACATGCTGTCACAGTCTCTATGAGATTTACTGTGCATCAGTCTTGTTGTATCTGGAAGACACTATTACCTTGAAGTCATTCACCACCTCTGGCTGTACAGTCTTTCTTCTTTCTCTTCCTCTTACATCACTGAGCCATGGGGGAGTGGTTTGATGAAGTCATCCAATTTATGATTGAGTATTCCACAGTCTCTTACTCTCTGTACATTGTCCAGTTGCAGTTCCCTGTATTAGTTATTGCCATAAATTGCAACAAGAGTCTTGTCAGATGGAAGTTCAGCCACGCACTGATCTATGAGTATGTCTTTAGGTCAAGTCGTTCTATTGCTATGCCTTTATTACTACTCTATTGCAGTACATTTTTGAAGTTTATTGGTAGAATGTCTTTTGCTTTGCTCTATTACCCTAAAATAATTACGAATTGTGTGTGTGTGTGTGTGATAAGTTTTAGTGATTATTTGTAAAGATTGGGATTTGATAGAACTGATAGATCATTCTAAAAAGTTTGGAATATTTAACAACACTTATTTTTTCAAACCCCTAAAATTAAGCCACCACTGCAGTTTCATATAACCACTTAATATCTAATTAAATCTAACTTATAATTTAAAACTAACTTTTAATTTTCAGTCTTTCTTGTATTTGGGACTGCCATAAGGCCAAGACTCTGACAATACACCTTAAAAGCTTCTATAGTAAAGCACTACCTCAGTTTGAAGTCAGGCAGGCAAGAAGATAATAATGTACAGCATTGAGTCTTTCTTTGAATATGGGTAATTAAAGTATAAAAGAGGTGGTAAGACAAAAAAATTGAGAAACGTCTACTTCACAGGTTAAAACTTAATTATATAAAACTGGTACCTGTATACAGAAGAAAATCATTTTAATATTAATGATTTAGATGGCTTGTTAAATGAATTTTAAATTACAAGTTTAATACATGAAAAGGTGTATTAGTGATTTTTGTTCACGCTAGTAACCAAAAAGTTTTACATATTAAGGTGATATGCTTATGCCATAATTTAGCAGTAAAACAATTTTGTGATTAACATAATTATATTTGGTTTTTAAGATGACTGGTTTGTTTGTTTCATTGCTACATAATTTCGTAGTTATTTTTAATAGTCTAAGTAATAGAACTAAGAAATTAGATTAGTAAAAAAAGTAGAATAACTCATTTGAAGATTGATTTATAACTAAAATGAAATTAAAATATATGAGCAACTTTTCATATGTTTATTTCATTCAGCAATCTCCATTTATGAGTAATATATTGGATTATCTAAAATCTTTTGTACTCTACTCATAAGTGACATGTACAATGCAAGTATTAAGTCCTGATGATGTAGTGATAATAGAGAAAAGAAGATATTTGAGAAACTTATTCTAATTGTAATAATATATAGTTACCATACAATTTTTTTATCTTCAACAATATCCTGCACAAATATTAAACAATTATTAGTCAAACACCAAAGTGAGATTTAACTGTTATAGTAATATTAAACTTTAAGAATTTGTGTAGATCTATAAAAAAAGAATACTGTATAGTGTTCTTCAAACTATCTTGCTTATTCAAATTTTTCCCACAACATTTTATCCATTTTCATTATTAGTATATACCAGGCTGTTGCACTTAGAACACTTCTTAGTTGATATTCACAAAGAAAAATATCTACTATTACAATATGTTAATCCGAAATATAAATGATCTGTTCAAGCTGTACTGTTGAGATCATGAAGAATTTTAACTTTATTAAGGCAAATAGTCACTAAGATATCATTTCTTCAAGGATCTCAGGATGTAGTGTAGACAATCCATTAAGTATATTATTTCTTGTATGTGCCAAGAAAAATAGATGAGTAGTTATTCAATAATTTCAGTAAGATAAACAGTATATGTGGCAGTCAGTATCTAGGGAGAAAAATGAGTTTTAGTATATTTTACCAGATCAATGATTAGGAATAACTTACATAAATACCAGGGCTAATGTTGTTATTGAAGCAAATTTAATTTTAATTTTCAAGTGAACTTTAAAAGTGAAATAAGATTGTGCTAATGTAATATATTTACCTTGTTGTACTTTTCAATTTATCATATGGTACAAATAAATATCTGATAATGATTTTCCTTCGATAATTCTCCCTAAGTTACTTGATTTAAATTACCCTGCTTTCTGTATTTACCGGCCGCACTTTAAAAGATCTTGTTTCCAAAAGAGCTTTCACTGCCTGCTATATCATATTTAGTCTAGTTTGCATTATGTAAAAGGCATCATCAATTTTGTTGCTTATAGATATTATGATATTGTAATAGATAACTCTTTCATGTTACTTTTCCCTTTCACTTTTTTTTTTTTTTTTGGTTTTTCGAGACAGGGTTTCTTTGTAGCTTTGGAGCCTGTCCTGGAACTCCCTTTGTAGACCAGGCTGGACTCGAACTCACAGAGATCTGCCTGCCTCTGTCTCCTGAGTGCTGGGATTAAAGGCGTGCATCCCTTTCACTTTTAAAATATATGTTTGATACGAATATATTGAGTCAAGAATATTATGTACAACTCTTATTGAATTTTTCAGTGGCTCATGTAATTGCTGTCTGTATCCTAAGATCCAAGTCAAATTTGCCTTTATCCTGATTAGTATAGAGCCATTACAACTTGTCTTTCCTTCAGAAAATCCATCTGTCTCGACTTTAGCTACTAAGTCATCATTTGCTTCTTCCATAATAAGTTCTTTTGTTGAATATGTTATAATTAAGAATTAATAAAAAGATACAAAAGAAGTCGGTAGAAAATACAAATACTTTTTCCAAGAATTAATTGCTTATAACACTCTCTTAAAATTTTCTTCTCTCACATGCCCACAGACTTAGCCGGGTCTTAGGAGCTCCACAGAGACTTTAGTGACAAGCATGGACCCTATGTCAGCTGAAATAGGTCCTCTCTATCTTGGTGTTCTTGCCTGACTCCCAATAGTGGGAGTATGTGTGTCTCTGACTTTTTTTTTTTTGCCTTTGATTGTAACCCATTTTCTCCTGCTTGGTTTCCTCATCCAGTCTCAATATGAGGCTTTGTACTAGTTGTTATAACTAGTTAGGCAATGTACAGTGGATATCCTTGGAAATTCTACTCTTTTCATGTTTGAAATAATGAGGAGAATGAATGGAACTTTTCTCTGGAGTTGTTATAAATATCTGACAAATTAATTTAGACTCTCTTTGATGTGTTTGTGACAGTGTGACATCAGTTTTTTTTTAAGATGAAAGCTTAAGGATTGATGGAATAAAAGCAGCACATAAAATTAATACTATTAATCAAATCATGAAATTCATTTAACCATGAAAATGTCAAGATATTCAGCATATTTTAGCAATCTTCTTATTTTTTACATTATTCCTGGTAAGATTCCCGTGATTGTAGTTCTTCATGCATTTTTCTTATCCCCTTCCTTTTATCTTCATTCATGCCCATCTTATTTTTTTAATTCATATGTATTCCTTTCTTTAGTGCTGTTTTTTATTACTTACTACTCTTTTACTCCTTAGTCTTTTAGGTGGGTCCTCCACGCAGCACCCAAATAAATCATAAACATGGAACCTTATTATTACTAAAGAATAACCCCAGATTTCCTTAACTTAAATCATCCCAACTACCGTTTGCCTCTTTTCTGCTTCCTTTTCTTCCTTCGTTCTTTCTTACTTTCACCCTTGCTCCATGGTGGCTGTGTGACTGTGCTTCTGGATCTTAGCATTCTCCTCTCCTTGCTCCATGGTGGCTGTGTGACTGTGCTTCTGGATCTTAGCATTCTCCTCTCCTTGCCCTCTCATTCCTCCTTCCTTCTCTTGTTCCTTTGTTCTTCCTCTCTTCCCAGATTTCTCCCCTTATTTATACTCTCCACCTTCAAGCCCCCATCCTTTCTCTTGCCTCATTATTGGCAACTCATCTCTTTATTAGACCATCAGGTGTTTTAGACAGGCAGAGAACCACAGCTTCAAAGTGTTAAACAAACACAGCATAAAAAAAGTAACACACCTTGAAATAACTTTTTGCGTTATCTCCTATAACAGGGTAGGTTACAATGGTGTAATACTGACTGTGGGTACAGATGCTTTTAGAGGTTGGACATCACTACTGTGTTACTATAAACTTGTTTGAGGGACACATGTTTACAACAGAGGAGTATCTTCTCACATTGCTTTTGTTTGCTTCATGACAGACTCTAAGCCAGAGTCTCAAAGGGAAGATACATTTTTCTTTAAACATTCACAGCAAGCTGTTGCTAAACTAGTTGATCAGACTTGTCTACTTTAAAAAATATGGAAGAACAGCTTTTATACAGTTATACTATTTTTATAAATTTAAGAGATTAGAAAGGATTCTTTCTTTATAAATTTATAATTCACCACAGTGTAGGTGTATTCTTAAGCGAAGCTGTTATATTTCTGTAAAATCTTCTTTTCCTTTTATGCTGCTATGATGGGACATAAGACAAATCAAAGTAGATTACTTAAAAACTAAATACGTGAACAATAATTTACTTGTCCATGTAATAAAGGCTATGGTTATTTTTGGTTTATATATTTATAAAGACATCTTACACTCTGAAATAGTGTATCATAAAAACAAAGACATAAAAGTGTTAGGAGCTCTGAAACAAAACCCTGGAAAGAATAACACAAATCTGTGAGAACTGAGACAGCAGAATAACCTGAGAAGCTTCCACGTATTGCTTTTAAACTTTATTCAAAATGGTGCTTTTAGGTCACACTATGATACTGAGATTACAGAAGTCTTTAAGTAAAAAAAAATGTGTATCGACTCACTATAATTAATGGTTAATTTTTTTACTTCCTATAGAAAACTTTTTTTGGACCTCAATAGTCCTCATTGACACCATTTAATATCTAGTCATTGAAAACTACTTTAACGGACCCAAAAAATCATATGAGAAATTGTAATGTCAGTGATTTAGGTAAAAAATAAAAGGCTCCCTGCAAAACATAATAAAGAAAAGTAGAAGGCAGCAAACTTCAGTTTAGGGCTCAAAATGAAAGCCCAGAACCATGCCTACCACAGTTAAGCTCATTCTCACTACCATAAACATTAATCTTTATACAACACCTTTGGCATGAGCTGTTAAGAAGTATTAGTCAGTCAGGGAAAAAAAAGAAAGAAAAAGCCTCAGCTATCTCTCATATCTTGAGACAGTAGAAGGCTTAGTTAAAGCTGGTACCAGGTCAAAGACTTTCAGCTCATCTTTATATTTACCACAGAAGGCCAAATAACAGGTAGAGACAAGTGAATCCATACCCAAGCCAGAGATCATAGATGGACCTTATAAAGCAACATCTAATAAAGGTCTATGTGTTGGCAGAACTGACTGGAGTTTTGAATTCCATAATTGCAAATTTTGGAGTAGGACTAAGGTTTTCCAAATCACACACAACTCAAGTTCATACACCTAAGACTAAGGTCTAAAACAGCATAGTGTCAGCCTAGTTGTCAAGAAACTATCTTTTTTACCATTTTCCAAATTTAAGCTGAGTAGATGTTGCCAGGCAAGTGTTCAACAACCTTCTGTAGAATCTCTGGCCCCAGGCAGAATGCTGTACCCAAGATAGACTTGCTTATATGTCGGTTGGTATCAACATCAGATACAGACTCAGCTTCAGCCTGCAGTGAGAAAAGACTGTTTTTCTGCATGCAAATTTCAGGTATACCACACTTTAGGATTATTTTTGGTGGCTATGGAGTACCTGTACTGACACTAACAGAGAGTAGGCTCCATAGAATGATAAAGAATCTATCCTTTTAGGACAACAGTTAACAAAGATATTTGCTTTTAAATTCGAAGATTTCCCATTGAAAACCGACTTGGATAGATATCACTATCTCCATTTACTCAAGACGGTGCCTGTAGACATAACCTCTGAAACCTCAGATACTAGGAAGAGATACTGGATCTCTGAGCAACAGAATTTCCTTTGGGTCAGCATCATGTGTGGCTGCTTACTATAAATTCATTCTCAGGTTTTAGGTAAGTAGTTGCAGAAAAATTAAATCCATCGTAAGGTCCCCAAAGAGAAGAAAGAGCAAGGCATACCTCAGGATACAGGACAAGCTCACCACTTCCTGCCCATTGTCTTTCTTGACCCTCTCCATTTTAGTTATTTTTACATAAAATATCACTGTGCCATAAATATTCTTAACATAGAGATCACTGACATGAAACACTTTGCCCAGAATCTTTCCAGAATCTCTTAGAGTAAACCTGACATATTTTACAATTTGATGCCTTTGTGTTGAACTAAATAGTGTGAAGAACAACACTGAACTTGGGTTTTGAAAGTGGTATAGCTATATTTTAACATGGAATTCTGAAACTTGTTCTTCAAGGGTCATACTTCCTGGATATTAGGTTTATCTTACAATGTTTAGTCACGTTCTATCATGTATGTGTACCTACTTTAATGACAGGGAAGGGTTTCAGGTTAGACTAGCATTTTTAGGTAGTTTGTAATTGACTTAGTTTAAAGCTAATATAGATTTGTAACTGACCTAGTCTGTGGTCACCTCCAGTGATAAAACAGTTGAAAACACACAAATGACAAACTTAAAACAGGTCTGCCCTTAGGCTACCATGTAGTTCTGAAATAGCAAAACAACAACAACAAAAACAATAATCCTGCTATAACTTCCCAAACAGACACAAACAAAATTGCATTTGAAGTCTTGAATAAATACTTTGCCTCTCAAAGGTCAAATTACAATGCATAAAAACTAAACAAGATCCCAGGAACCTATGAACTCTCCAAATACTCATAATACAAAGTTAGAAGGATAGCAGAGAGGAACATGTGAGAGAACTCACAGAAGAAAAAAATTTAAACAGTTTTCCTAAAGAAATGTAATTAACTTTGAGGAAATACAGATAAATGATTCAATATTCTAAAAGAGAAAT
Source organism: Neodon shergylaensis (assembly GCA_025134845.1). Lineage (NCBI taxonomy): Eukaryota > Metazoa > Chordata > Mammalia > Rodentia > Cricetidae > Neodon > Neodon shergylaensis. The sequence goes on along the minus strand of JABTXL010005416.1, from coordinate 10,671,385 downwards.
GTAACAGAAAGGTAGAAGCAATTAAAAAAATTAGCAGAAGTCTGTGAGCTATAAAATACACCAAGTTAAATTAAACTGTGATCGATGGCAGTGGTAGAATAATGAATGTAAGGGAAGCAGAATAATGGAACTCAAATATAACTACTTTGGAAATGCAGTTGAGGGGAATAAAATAAACAAGAATGAAAGTGGAAAAACTAGTATACTTGAATATTGCTTTAACTTTATTGAGAGCCCATATCCAGATGTTGGGATTTGAGGTGATATTTTGTGTTTTAACCAATAAAGTTTGGTTGAAGATCAGAGTGTATAAATAAGAAACTAGAGGCTGGGCAGTGGTTGCACACACCTTTAATTCCAGGATCTGGGAGACAGAGAATGTCTGTTAGTTCAAGGCCATCATTGGCTACATGAAACTGAGCTGGTCTTAAAGAAAAGCAGAGCTCACACAAAGGTGATCCCAGCACTTGGGATCTCATGTCTTTAATCCCAGCACTAGGGAGATGGAGATAGGAGCAATATGGTTAACAGAGAGAGGAATATAAGGCAGAAGGAGACAGGAGCACAGTGCAGTCTAAAGCAGTCAGTCTGAGGAGCAGTATAAGAAACCAATCTGAAGCAGCAGTCTGAGGTTGCACTCTAGGTAGTCAGTCTGAGGATGCAGTCTGAAGATATAAAATCTCCCATTTGGTCTGAGCATTGGTAGAGGTAAGAATTCTAGTAGCTGACTACTCTGCTTCTCTGACCCTTGAGTTTTCACTTTCTGATAGCTGACACAGAGTACTTATTATTAAGAAGAATTAGAATATTGCTACCGGGATTCATGAGAAAATTAAACAAACAACGTGTAAAAAATTATTCAAATGGATTACAACAGATGTCTATGTAAACCTAGAGTAAGATATAGAATACATGTATCAGATAATCTGGGACCATCAGGATAGCTCCTCTCATATGCATCCATCTTAAGATACAGCGCATTAAAATTTTCAAAGAATAATCACAAAAGATTCTCAAAACACCAAGATTGAAGGCAAAATATAGTATGTAAACTGCCTTTTCAGTTTACATACCAAGGTAGATTGGCACTATTTTCATAGTACAGAAGGGGGAGAATTTTTCCACCTGAGAATACAAATTAAGATAAAATATATTTTGTAAATACAGTAGAAAGTTTATTCCTAGGTAAACCAAAGTGATAGTATGTCTCCACTATAAAACATGGTAAGGAAAGCCATTGACTTACTTAGGATTTCTGCTGCTGTGATGGGACACCATGACCATAGGAACTCTCATCAATGAAAAGATTTAATTGGGGCTGGATTATAATTTCAGAGGTTTAGTTCATTATAATCATGGTGGGATACGGCAGCAAGCAGACAGATATGGTAGAAAAGAGGCTGAGAGTGCTCTATCTTGATCTAAAGGCAACAGAAAGTGAACTGTGTACTAGAAGCAGCTTGAGCATACATGAAACCTCAAAGGCAACATCTACTCCAACAATTTCACACCTCCTAAGAGTGCTACTCCATATGGGCCAAACATTCAAACACATGAGTCTTTGGGGACCATGACTATTCAAAGCACCACAGTCATCAAATTGAATAAAAGAAATATTACTAATAAGAAATAATTTAAAGTTATCATACTCTATGGTAAAAGTGAGTATACAAACAAATATAGATTTTTGTCATACTGCAACCATAAAGATGATAGTAGATCATGTGTGATGTGAAAGAACAAGGGGAGAAATTCTGGGAAGTAAAAGTTTAAGCAGAGGAGTGGGTAGGAGTTTGAGTTAAAGGAGAGATAACATGTGGTTAACAGAGCTAAATATGTATGTGTATAAAGAAAATGTATGAATCCTACTATAAAAGTCAGTTCTCTAAGTTATTTGGGAAGCTTAAGCAGAGGATGGAAATTTCAAGGCCATTATGGGTCACTTAGGCTTCATTTTCAGCATACACAACTAAGTGGTAGAGTGCTTGTTGAGCAAGAATAATGCATTTGACTCGACCCTTTGAACTAGGAAAAGAAAAACTTAAGGTCAGAAACACTAAAATAATTTTGTATGTTTTATTTTTCTTTTCAGAGGGAGAGAAGGAAATTGGTTCAGTAGGAAGGTGGAGAGGATCTGGGAGGAGTTTGGAGATGGGAAATGTGTGATCAAAATGTATTGTATTAAAAAAATTAATTAAAAGATCATCTGCCAGACAATAGATGGATGAATTATAAGTCATCACATTAAATTGATTGAATTTGTAGAAACAGAGAATAAAATAATGAATACCACAGCATGTTAGACAGGGAACTAGGACATTGGTAAAAGTGCAGAATGAACAATATTTCAGATATGCTGAATATTTTCTCAAAATCTGTCATGTAATTAAGAGTCTATAGTTAAAACTACTGTGCTTTATACAATAGAAGATGATAAGTGTTTCCACCTCATTCTAAGCTACCTGGTTGCAAAAGTGAGAAGTGAATGCAGGAAAAACTGTGGCTGTGGATTTATCTGTTCCCTGGATTGGGCAATACTTTCATGTTTACACATATAAACTAAACTATTGAGGAACATTTAAAATTAATTAGCTCTTACTATTACGACATTAAATAATATAAAGCTGTCACCTTTAAAGATAATAACTTCCTATTGGAAAAAAAGCAATATATGCAAAACATATATGTAACACATATATACAGCTTCTTAAAAAATAATGTGTTGTTCTTGTTTTTTGAAAAAATGTTCAAATAAAAGATGAACTAAATGAATAACATTGAGAAATATAACTTAGAAATAATTATTTTTAATCTTATTTGTAAGAACCTTTTCAGACTTATAGAAATGACATTCTTTATCTATTCAAATTTTCAATCATTCCATTGCATTCTTGTACATATATGCCTAGACAATATGTGTGAGTGTGTATGTGTGTGTATGTATACAAACATATTTTTTGTTTTCCCTGATAATTGATGACTCTAACAATTTCATGTGAACTGTACTGTTAAATCAATAAATTGATATTCAGCCTTTTTCTGAAGATTATTAGTTAATACACTTTGATTCATGAAAAAAATATTTTGTATGACATTTTATGTGATCAAACACAGTGTGTGTAGTGGTGCATTTTATGAAAATACATTACATTTGAAAATAATGGAACTTTTATTCTACATATCAGCTGATTTAATAATTCACCTTGAAGTCAATTGACTTGCTTTTACCCTGCTGTGTGTTCAAATTATTTTTCTAACCTGCCTTAAATACAGCAATGCAATAACTAACTTTGCTTGCTTTGGGTTGACCATATAATCTGCTCTTATAGCCTAAACAAATGCATAGCCATAATCTTATACTAAGTTGTTTTTATTTTAAATATCTCTTACACAGAGAACAGGGTCTGGGTGTATATATGTTTGTTATCATAGCCATTTGATGAAATAGAAAATAACTGAAGGTGACCTCATAGAAGAAATATCTGATATAAAAGCTGGAAATAGTACATGAATGTTGTTTGATAAATGGCACGTTTGTAGTACTCTGTTTTCTGGGTGAGTTGATGTCAGTTAAAGTTAGTGAAAGTCTTTTAAGGCTGTTCACAATTTCTGTGAAATATCCACCTTTTGTTCCTTATGAAATGTTTTATGTTTTGCTAATAAACAGGGAACAAAACCATTTACCTTGGACAAATAGTCATCAGACAGGCATAGATAGATGCATAGCAAACAGACTATAGACAAGCCAGAAACTTTTAGCTAAGCACAGAGGGCAGACACACTGAGAGAAGTAGAGAACTCAAACTTGGGCTCACTCTTAAACAAATCAATCTAAGGGAAGTGCTATGTTTTATTTAATTAATGTGAAATAAACACATTTTGGTTTTCTAAAGTTATATATACTAAGCTTAACTGACACATGTTTGGTTTTATTGTTGTGTTTGGTTTTAACATTTTATTAATCTAATCAAAGAGTTTTACCTTTAAGAATATTTTATTATTTTAAACTATTTTAAAAAATAAACATATTTTGATCATATTTTCCCCTCCTCCAAGTCATCAAGATCCTTTCTCGCTCCATACTCACTGAACTCCAAGTCATAAAACAAATACACAATATAACAACAAAACCTCATTAAATAAAGAAAACAAAATATAACCTCACTCAAAAAGAAAACAAACAATCTAACTAAATGAATACAAAACTACAACCAAATAAAAGCACACAATAGTTTGTGAAGTTATTTTCTTTCAGGAACAGAAGGACTATCCTGGAGTAATTGATACTCTGCTGGAGTGTCACTCTATTGGAGAAAATGGTCCCTCTCCCAGCAGGTATAAGTGACAGTTCAGTCATTAATCATTACAACATGCTAGGTTTTTCATTCATTCATTCATTCATTCATTCATCCATGCATGCATGCACTTATTCATTCTTTCGCTTATTCATCTTGTTTAAAAAAGTAAGCTACAATACAGTGAGATAAAACTGAAACTATCACTTCTTATTTGGATAAGAAAACCAGAATAAGGAAAAGAGTTCAAGGCACAAGAATCAGAGACCCTTATGTTAGCACACTCAGGAATCCCATAAAATCACGAAATTCGAAGCCATTACTATGAAAAGTAATGCTCTTAGTGGGGTCAGAATATGGATTTTGTCAAATACATAAGCTAATATGAAGAAACTACTATGCTCTGATCTTTTCCATTTTTATCATTATTAAAAGAAGCAACTAGTTAGCTATAAATTTGATATTTAACACTTAGTGAATACTGGGAGTCATGAAATAGTTTTCACTAGAATTGAAGTAATATTGTAGTTTAAGATAAATACTACTAGGTTTTCCATAAGCATAAAAGTTATACTAATAAGGAATATAATTTTTCTCAGTTCTAAGTAGTAAATCCTGCAATTGAAGTTGGGCAAATAGATGTCAATTTTATACATTTGGTACTTTTGTATGTTCAATGTTCAAGGAACAAGCTTATTTTAAAATGAATTAAAAATGAATTTCTTAGTATCTAAAATTAGTACCCATCATTTCCTATTAAACATAAAGAAATTTGTTTAAAAATATTTTTTTCCTTCGGCCCAGAGAACTACATTGCAGGCATAATTACTGAAGTGGATTAAATGAAAGAAAAATATTTAGGAAAATATATAGTCTTTAATTGATTATGTGGTAATCTAGTCAGTCATGTTCTTGTTCATATTCCTCATTAGGAACATAGAACATTATTCTGAAGATTTCAGAGACATTTTAAGTACCCTTTAGTGAGATCAGACCTTTGGCTGTTGCAGGGTTGGTGAAGATCTTCTCCCAGTCAGTGGGTTGTCTTTTTATCTTGGTGAGAGTGTCCTTTGCTTTACAGAAACTTCTCAGTTTCAGGAGGTCCCATTTATTCAATGTTGTCCTTAATGTCTGTGCTGCTGGGGATATGTGTAGGAAGTGGTCTCCTGAGCACATATGTTGTAGAGTATTTTCCACTTTCTCTTCTATCAGGTTCAGTGTGTTCAACCTGATATTGAGGTCTTTAATCCATTTGGACTTGATTTTTGTGCATGGCGATAGATATGGATCTATTTTCATTCTTCTACAGGTTGACAACCAGTTCTGCCAGCACCATTTGTTGAAGATGCTTTCTTTCTTCCATTGAATACTTTTAGCTCCTTTATCAAAAATCAGGTGTTCATAGGTTCGTGGGATAAAATCTGGGTCTTCTACTCTATTCCATTGATTGAATTCTCTGTTTTTATGCCAATACCAAGCTGTTTTCAATACTGAGGTTCTGTAATAGATTTTGAAGTCAGGGATGGTAATGGCTCCAGAAGTTCCTTTATTGTATAAGATTGTTTAAGCTATCCTGGGTATTTTGTTTTTCCATATAAAGTTGATTAATGTCCTCTCAAGATCTGTGAAGAATTTCGATGGGATTTTAATGGGGATTGCATTGAATCTATAAATTGCCCTTGGTAGAATTGCCATTTTTACTATGTTGATCTTCCCAATCCAAGAGCAAGGAAGATCCTTCCATTTTCTGGTATCCTCCTCAATTTCTTTCTTCAAGGACTTAAAGTTCTTGTCAAATAGATCCTTCACATCCTTGGTTAGAGTTACCCCAAGATATTTTATTCTATTTGTGGCTATCGTGAAAGGTAATGCTTCTCTGATTTCCCTCTCTGCTTCCTTATCCTTTGTGTAAAGGAGGGCAACTGATTTTTTGGAATTGATCTTGTATCCTGCCACGGTACTAAAGGTGTTTATCAGCTGTAGGAGTTCTTTGCTGGAGTTTTTGGGGTCGCTCATGTACACTATCATAACATCTGCAAATAGTGAAAGCTTAACTTCTTCCTTTCCAATTCGAATCTTTTTGATCCCCTTATGTTGTCTTATTGCTATTTCTAGAACTTCAAGCACTATATTGAAGAGGAAACTAGACTTTAAAATGCTAATTAACCCAATTAAAAAATGGGGCACTGAACTGAACAGAGAATTCTCAACAAAAGAAATTCAAATGGCCAAAAGACACTTAAGGTTATGCTCATCCTCCTTGGTGATCAGGGAAATGCAAATTAAAACAACTTTGAGTTACCATCTTACACCTGTCAGAATGGCTAAAATCAAAAACACCAATGATAGCCTGTGCTGGAGAGGTTGTGGAAGAAGGGGTACCCTCATCCATTGCTGGTGGGAATGCAAACTTGTGCAACCACTTTGCAAATCAGTGTGGCAATTTCTCAGGAAATTTGGGATCAACCTACCCCAAGATCCAGTAATACCACTCTTGGGAATATACCCAAGAGATGCCCTATCATATGACAAAAGCATTTGTTCAACTATGTTCATAGCAGCACTATTTGTAATAGCCAGAACCTGGAAACAACCTAGATGCCCTTCAATGGAAGAATGGATGAAAAAAGTGTGGAAGATATACACATTAGAGTACTACGCTGCGGTAAAAAACAATGACTTTGCGAATTTTGCATGCAAATGGATGGAAATAGAAAACAGTATCCTGAGTGAGGTATCCCAGTCCCAAAAAGATGAACATGGAATGTACTCACTCATAATTGGTTTCTAGCCATAAATAAAGGACATTGAGCATATAATTTGTGATCCTAGAGAAGCTAAATAAGAAGGTGAACCCAAAGAAAAACATATAGTCATCTGCCTGGATATGGGAAGTAGACAAGATTCCAGGGCAAAACATGGGAACTTGGGGATGAGGTGGCATGGGGCTAAGGGTGAATGGGGTGAGAAACGTGAGAAGGGGAGAATGGGGGGAGCTTGGGGGAATGCGATGGTTGGGATAAAGGAAGGGTGGACACGGGAGCAGAGAAATATATAGCCTATTTAAGGGAGCCATCTTAGGGTTGGCAAGAGACTGGACTCTAGAGGGGCTCGCAGGTGTCCTGGGAGATGTCCCCAGCTAGTACCTTGAGCAACTGAGGAGAGGGAACCTGAAATGACCCTATCCTATAGCCATACTGATGAATATCTTGCATATCACCATAGAACCTTCAGCTAGCGATGGATGGAGATAGAGACAGAGACCCACACTGGGGCATCGGACTAAGCTCCCAAAGTCCCAATGTGGAGCAGAAAAGAGGGAGAACATGAGCATTGAAGTCAGGACCACGAGAGGTGCGCCCATCCACCGAGACAGTGGGGCTGATCTATTGGGAGCTAACCAAGGCCAGCTGGACTATGACTGAAAAAGCATGGGATAAAACCTGACTCTCCGAACATGGCAGACAATAAGGGCTGATGAGAAGCCAAGGACAATGGCATGGGGTTTTGTTCCTACTTCATGTTCTGGCTTTGTGGGAGCCTAGCCAGTTTGGATGTTCACCTTCCTAGACCTGGATGGAGGGGAGAAGACCCTGGACTTTCCACATGGCAGGGAACCCTGACTGCTCTTCGGACTGGAGAGGGAGGAGGAGAGGAGTGGGGGGAGGGGGAGAAGGGTGGGAGGAGGGGGAGGGAAATGGGAGGCTGGGAGGAAGCAGGGATTTTTTTTTTCAATAAAAAAAAAGAGCTTGGGAACAATAAAGATTCAGTTTTTATGCCTCTTGGTTACTAAGAACAACTATGCATTTTCTACATCTATATAAGCAACTGGTTGGAATGTTTCATGTTTTGTGATTTTGTTATGGATGGTCCCTAACTGTGAGATAATTACTTCAAAAGTCTTTCTATAATGGAAAATGATTTTAAAAATACCTCATTGTTAGACAAAAGTATAGTCTAATTAAAGAATGTAGTGCATTAACAGGTGGTAATCACTTGTCAGATAATTTTATTATTTTGTTTTAGGATAGTTTCCGAAGGGTTATTTTGGGTTTGTGGGCACATGTCAGTGGTTTGCTATGTGCCTCATTTGCTGGAGTTGATCTTCAGATGTGAAAAAAGGTGGGTAGAAAATTGTGTTGTAATTAAGTTCTTAAAAATTTGCAGAGTCATTTCTGAAAAGTATATGCTTTGTTATAACTCTATCAGAAAGGCCTATGGTATCTAACAAAAAGATTATTGCCAAAAATTTTTAAATTGTGTTTTTATAGAGTAATCATAACCTATATTTTCTTAGGATTTGTTTGCCTTTACCAAATCTCTAATGGTAATGGACATTATTTCGTATGTTTATAGATATTTTGTATCTTCTTTACTACATATATTCCAATTTAAATTTTGAACTGTTTTCCTTTGAGCTGCATCTTATATATTTAAATATTTTTACAGAATTATAAGTGTTATCTTATAGTTCTGGGTCATTTTCACTCTCATTTCTCAATCCTTTTCAAATACATTTATTCTGTTATATTTTTGAGAATTTCATATTTAAATTATGTAGCTACTTTATTTCTACTTCATATTCTCTTCCCTCCAACTTCTCTCTTAACACACACGTTCTCTCTATCCTATGATACTTTCTTCATAAATTATTATTGTCAACATGTAATTTAAAAGTTTTAATGTAGTACAATTTACCTACAATTGTCATTCTATTGTTGTATCAAATCTTTGTCTGGTATAAAATCCTGAATCTTACATTTTTCTTTTACAAATGTAGTGTTAAGTCTTTAATATAGATAGTCATATTATTTTGAGACAATTCATGTAGATGTGAGGAAATCATTGAATTTTTATCACTTATAAAGCATCTTCTTCATTGAAATATCCTGGCATTTGTTTTAAAAATCAGTGACCAAAAAGTAAAATACAATATGTCAGGCTTTACCATCACATCAGTTCTTACAGTATACTTAGACAAGCTATGAGATAGATTAGGTGAGTCCTACAATATTATTAATTGCTTTCAAAATTATTTAATCTATCTCAGCTTTGTTGAGTTTCTGTGCGTCTGGTAGTATTAACTTTCTCTTTTCTAAAATAACCTTCACATTTGTTAGAAATCTTGTCTGGTTTGCATCTCCCAATTGGGAATATCATGGGCTTAACAATAGTAAGCCTTTAAATCCATGTGTGACAAGTAATGTCTTAATGTACATAGGTCTAAATTTCTCTCAGTATTACTTTATAACCTTTACAAAATAAATTTTGTAAATTGTTTAAACTATATCTAGTACCTATTAATTTTGAGGTTTTGAAATGAAAATTGCTTTCATTAAAAATCTAGTTTTCAGTTTCTTGTTGCTAATTATCAAAGACTCTTTTTTAATGGAAACTACACTTTTCATTCAACAGATTCTGATTTTGTTTCCTCTCCACAACTCCTCCTAGAACTTTTCACTTTCCTTTCCTCCCATATCAAAAACCTTTCTTTCTCTTTTTCAATAGGATAAAAAGAGACATATTATAATAATAATAACAACAATAATAATAATAATAATAAAATTACATGAAATAAAACCAAACAAGTATGGACAAATCAATTGAACATGAGAAAAATGACCAAAGCCAAAACTCAATAAACATATATAAACACATATTCAAACAAGCTCACAGACAGACTTCTAAAGAAACACAAAATTAGAAACAATAGTATACAAAGAGAGACCTGTAAGGTTTGAAAGAAAAAAGAGATCCCATCAATAGCATCTTGAAAGCAACAAGTCCTACTCTGCCCCCAAAACTTCCTTTCCTCAGAGGAACATTTAAAAACAGGCTGCAACTACAAAGAGAGGACCAAGAGGTTAGTAACTACTGACCCAGGAGGACATCCCACTCTCTAGGCCCTCCATACCTGGACAAAACCCTGGGTCCCTCCCCAACCTGCCTCAGCTTCTCGGTTTATCGAGACAGGGTTTCTCTGCAGCTTTGGAGCCTGTCCTGGAACTAGCTCTTGTAGACCAGGCTGGTCTCGAACTCACAGAGATCCGCCTGCTTCTGCCTCCCGAGTGCTGGGATTCTGACTCAGCTTCTCTAGCCAACCAGCAGACAAATCTCCTCCAGGTAGGCTACTCCAACATCCCCACCCCATTGATCAGACCCTGTAAGCTATATGTCCCACTTTGTCCCCAATCCCTCCTATCCCCGAGTCCTCAGAGGAACTCTAAATCACAGGCTTCAACTACACAGATCCAAGAAGTAGGCTGCTCCAACACCCCCTCATTGATAGCACCTTGTAAGCTACAGGTCACACTTTGCCACCAAACCCTCTTAGCCTTTACAACCTCAGAGATCTCTGACACACAGGCTGCAACTGCACAGAGGACCAAGAAAAGAACTCTGAAGCACAGTCTGTGACTGCACAGAGTGGACCTAGTGAGCAAACCAAGGAGCAGATTAAGAGAGTAGATCAAGAGAGCAAGCCAAGAGAGACTTCAATGGCTTCCTGAGACACAGACTGTAACAGTACAGAGCAGACCAAAAAAATGGTTTCCAAAGGCATAAACAGTCACTGCAAGGATTGAATCAAGAGGCAAAGACAGTACTGGTACCAATTAGAGAAAGAGATGGTTAGGCACCAGTGGAAGAATTCATTTAATAACCTAAAAACCACATGGTTAAACCAGAACCAAATGGTCACACAGCAGGAAGACTTGATCATTCTAATCCAGAAAAAGCAAAAGAAAACTATTTTAAATGTATAACATGATGAAGACTTTTAAAAAGGAAAAAAATCACTTTAAAAAGTGGAAAAAGACAAAAATAAAAAAATCAAGAAATCTTAAAGAAAACCAAGAAAAAAAGCAATCAAACAGGTGAAGCAAACAGTTCAAGACTTGAAGACTGAATAAAATAAAGAGGCAATAAAGAAAACACAAACTAAGGGGATTCTTGACATCAAAAATCTGCATAAATGAACAGGAACTACAAAGGGAAGTATAATGAACATAATACAAGAGATAGAAGAGCGAATCTCAGGTGTTAAAGATACTATAGAGGTAATAGATTTATTGGTGAAAGAAAATGTTAAATACAACAAACTCTTAGCAAAACCCATTCATGAAATCTGGTACACCATGAAAAGATCAAATCTAAGAAGGAGAAGGACTCCAGCTCAAAGACACAGAAAATATATTCAACATAATCATAAAAAAACTTTCCCAACCTAAAGAAGGATATCCCTATGAAGGTACAAGAAGCCTACAGAACACTAGACAGGCTGAACCAAAAAAGATCTATTGCCATATACTAATCAAAACACAAGACATACAGAATAAAGAATATTAAGAGCTGCAAAGGAAAAAGGTCAAATAATATATGAAGGTAGACTTATCAAAACTACACATGACTTCTCAATGGAATCCATGAAAGCCAGAAGGTCCTGAACTGATGTGCTGCAGACATTAAGAATCCACAGATGAACACCCAGATTACTATACCCAGCAAAGATTTCAATCATCATTGATAAAGAAAACAAAAACGAAGGCAATTGATAACCTCACACAAGCAAACCCCAAAGAAGGGAAACACACAAACACTACTACTTAAAAACAACAGGAATTAACAATCACTGGTCAGTAATATCTCTTAGTATCATTAGACTCAATTCACCTATGAAAAGACACAGGGTAAGAGAAGGGACAAAAGCAAGATCCAACCTTCTATTGTGTATAAGAAACATACCTCAACCTCAAAAACAGACATTATCACAGAGTAAAAATTTGGGAAAGGATTTTGAAATAAAATGACCCTAAGAAAAAAGCAGGTATAGCTATCTTAATATCTAACCAAATTGACTTCAAACAAAATCAATCAGAGGAGATGGAGAACACTTGATATTCATAACAGAAACAATTCATCAAGGTTAAGTCTCAATCGTGAACATATATGCCCCCAAATACAAGAGCATATGGGAAAGAAACATTACTAAAGCTTAAATCACACATCAAACACCATAAACAATAGTAGGAGACTTCATCACCCCACTTCCACTATTGCACCGGCCAACCAGACAGAAACTTACAGAGAAATAATAAAACTAACATATGTTGTAACACAAATGTACTTTACAGACATCTAAAGAACATTCCACCGAAATACGAAGAATACACCTTCTTCTCATCACCTCATGAAATATCTATAATTGACCATGTACTCACTAACAAAGCAAACCTCTACAGATATAAGAAATAAAAAATAAAGTAACCCCATGTATTTTATCAGATCACCATGGTTTAAAGTTAGAATTTAACAACAAGTCTGATTGCAGAAACCCTACACACTCATTGACTCTGATAGTGCTCAGTTGAACCACTTCTGGGTCAAGGAAGAAATGAAGAGAGAAATTAACGACTTCCTAGAATTCAATGAAAATGATGGCACAATGTACCAAAAATTGTCACACACTATGAAAACAGTGGTAAGAGGAGAGTTTATAGCACTAAGTGCTTAAATAAACATGTACAGAAAGCTCACAGTCTTTTCTGAGAAGAGACCTCGGAGGCTTTCTAAGACAGACATTGGCAGTAGAGAGCAGACCAAGAAAAACTCCCAAACACTCAGAAACCCATTGTAACAATTGAACCAAGACGCAAAGACATGGCCGGTCTAATTTGAAGGAAGAGATGGGTAAGGTCCAATGCAAGAATTCCTCCAAAACCTAAGAAGCAATATGGTAACACCAGAACCCAGAGGTCACACAACAGGAAGACTTGATGACCCTAACCTAGAAGAAGCAGAAGAAAATGACTTTAAACATAACTTTATAAGAATGATGGAGACCTTTAAAGAGGAGGTGAAAAATTCCCATAAAGAAATGGGGGAAATGAAAAATAAAATAAAATTGCAAGAAGTTAATTAATCCCTCTAAAAAAAAACCAAGACAGTATGGAAAATCAGAAATGATGTAGTAATATTATTTTTCATATCAAATGAGTTATTTATACTACTTAAATGAAGTAAATAAATAAAAAAAGCACATCATGTAGTCCTGTAATTAAGAGCATGGATGAATTCTGGTGTCTTAAGATAATTGTAATGGATTATGAAATCATTTTAGAAAGAGTCAAATTGTCATTACAAAAGAAATAGGGACAAATACTGTCATCCTCAGAGAACCAGGACTGTCCTTTATATTTTGGGGACTCCAACTCATGGAATAGAAAAATTCAAGGTCAACATAGAATTCCAGTTAATTCCAGTAACTATAATTTTGAATCAGATTGGAGATTCATTATACATATTTTAACATAAGCCTACACATGAGTGCTAGTTACAGATTGGTAATTAAGGAGAAATAAAGGCATCTAAAGTATAGTGCAGAGTCTACAAGATATCTAAAATTGTCTTATCATAGTCCTATATGCCATGTGGGTGTCTCCCAACTTAACATCTGAGAGGGTTGCTAAGAAACCTTTGTTTCTCAGTTTTCTCTCTTTTGATAAGTAAGATCATAGGTGACTTTAGAGATAAGTGGATGCAATTAAAGTCTAAGAAGATAAAAGCAGAAGCCAGTAGGGTTGCAGGAAGATTTACTCTGTGCTCCTTCTCTGTGTATGTGAAATGGTATTTCTAATATGATTCCTAGAAAATTGCAGGCTTATCCTTAATCAGCCACTAATTAGGCTGAAATTTTATCTTTCCTCTTGTCAAAAAGATTCACGTGGATCCAGGCTCATGGTATTCATTCCCTCAACACACGTATATAATTTTTCTTATTTATGTGTCTTTCCTCAACATTGCAGTGGAAAGGTTTGAGAAAATACAGGTATATAAAGAAATATATTATATATAGTATGCTCGTAAAGATTCAAATATTTTAAAATAAAACTATTATATAGATATATCTTTTTACTTTCATATATTCATATATACATTCACATATATAAACCATGAAATAGATCTACAGGTGTTTAGCAAAGAGAAATAATTGTAAAAGATAAACTTTAAGAATGAGAAATAAACTTCCAATTATATAGTAGAATGTGCAATTATAATGTGCTAAACTAAAAGGTGAAAAGTTTATAATGATAAAGTGCAGATACATAAATTTAAAATGACAAGTCTCCACTCAAATATTCAAAATTTTCTCCAAGGAATGCTTGTCAACAGTTTTGAGGAAAGGTGGCATAAGAAGCTGGTATTTAAAAATTAAAACCTTTTTATAATTATGCCTTTGTAAATTCTGAACATTTATAATTTTGAAAAAATGAGAAATAAATGAAAGGAGAGCGTGGGAGGCAGAGTGCAACACAGAGAAATTCTTTGCATTTTGAAATGTAATTAACTACTCAATGCAATGACTTGGTGCCTAGCAACATTTGGGTTTTATATGAAGCGCTTTCCTTATATGTTTACTTTATAGAGAACTTTCACAAACCTCTACATATTTCAGCATGTTGTATGGGATTTTTTCTACCACAATCAATAATCCTTTATATTCTTTTTTCACAACTCAGCATTATTTTTAATAATATTTAAATAACAAATTTAATATCCTAGATAGAAAAATCAAATTAAGTTGCTTAACTATGAAATACAGTGATCAAAAATTTATCAAGTATAAATGTCTACTTTATCTTTTTATCATTAAAAGATGAGAACAAAGCCATGAAACCATAATAGTATGGAGATTATACATCAAGCTGAATATATTTTAAATGTTTAAAATGTATAATTCATAGTCTAGAGAAGTGTCTTAGTCAATTAAATGTTTGAGAAAATAGGTTTGGATTTCCAGAACTTTAGTAAAAGCCTGACCCTACTGGTTAGTCTGCAGTCCCATTTCTGGCAGAAGAGAAAAAGGAAATTATTTGAAGAATCTGGTTAGTCAGCTTAGACAATCAGTGATTTCTATGTTCAATGAAAGATATACTCTCAAAAGCAAAGCTGTAAGTTGAGCATTCTCTGAGGATCACTCACACCAAGACTATAGATATATACATACAAATCCTGAATTACAACACACACACACACACGCACACATACACACACATAATCAGAGAGAGAGAGAGAGAGAGAGAGAGATTTAGTACAATGTGCTGTGATTCTGATTACATTTTAAATAGAAATATCAGAATGTAATTTTGATAAATCTGACTAAATCTGAGTAAATACTAGATTTGTTAAGAAAATAAATAGGCAAATAGTCCAAATAGCAAACCCAAGAAGAAATAAAAGTTACATAACAAAAATTTTTGGAACACACGTATAATTTAAAAAATATTAACATAGCTCCAATTTTGACATACCTTCCTTGTTAGGTTGAGAATATAATGATAGGATCTGCAGAAGTAATTATCATTGTTATCTTTAGCTATGATAATTTTCTATGTGCAAAGTACATTCTTAAACATATTGGAATATTTGGAGATATATTTATGTTATACTCAAGGACTTTTAAAACTAATTTGTTTTCATTTATAATGAATTTAAATGGAAATAAAATCTTGGCTAGAAAAAGATCATTGTATTGCATCATTTGCAATATATAAGACTACAAAAACTGACAAAAAACATCTTTATCACTGTATAAACAATCATTATTTGATGGTAATGATAAGATTAAATAACATGTATAAATAAATAATAATCAAATTTTCCTAATTTCATATTTATTTTAGTATGGTAAATTTTAAACATAGAAAACTCTATTCTGAGTCATAATCATAACAACTATATGTATGTGTGTGTGACAATAAATATAATTATACAAAATATATAACATTTACACTATATATAACCTAAACATGATTGATATATATTGTACAACTTATTTTAAATGCCTAATAAACCATTTACTTTAAATAATTCTAGGAATAAATTATGGTACTTAATAAAATATTAAAAATTGAAAATTATAACAAGATATAGTAACAATAATACTAAAAGGGAGAATAGGATCTATCACTACCTTAATATAATGTTTATAAAATATTCTGTTTTCAGAAAATGATTATGTAAATTACAAAGAAACTTTCCTGTGTGACAAACACCCATAGCAAGAACAGTCAGTGAAAACTGTCTCTGCACAGGACATATGATAGCTGGTGCTAGTCAATAAGGCTATCAATGAGTTAATTGTGCTCAGATAGCTAGTGGATACAAAATTTAAGGAATTTTTAATTAAGAAATATCAGTCTGGCAGTGTTAAGAAAGAAATATAGAGATTATCAGGGCTTACTAAGTTGATAATCAAAAAATCAGAATGAGGTGAATTCTAGGGTATTGAAACCTTTTCTATTTGATACTATATTGGTGGATATGTGTGACTGAGACTGACAAAAGCAAAGTGGAAAACATATAATGAAAACTATAAATGAAGATGCCTGAGATACAGGTCAGTAGATAAAAGAGTTGGTGCTCAGTTTCAGAGTTCAAATCCCCAGAATAAAGTAAAAAGCTAGACCTGGCCACATGTCTCTATAACCCCAATTCTGGGTGAAAATACCATGGATACATGAGCATTGGTGGTGATAGCTAATTAGCAGTGTAACAAAAACTAAAACCAAACTGAAACAAAACCAGTGAACTACATGTTCAGTGAGAGATTCTGGTTCGAAGTAAGATGAAGATGAATTCCTATGCTCTCTTGCCTTCTCATGTGCAGACATATATTTAAAGAAGGATGCAAGTACAATTAAATATAAATCAACAAAAACATTGATATGGTTATTGAGTGATAATTATATGCATCTATAGTAATCATTTTTTAAAAATGTTCCACTTTATTGAAGTACATGAAGAGTGAGGAAGTATGCAGGGTGAGGAAGGCATATTTCTATGAATCAAAATTGCTCTAAAAATTATATTCTACTAAAATGTAAGTTAATATGAAGGATATATAGGCCTATCTATGATTTTGAAATGTTCCACTGAGTCATCCAGTTAGTGGCTAGCAGAATGAATGCTAAGTCATTCTATGTACTATACACATAGTATTTACTCAGCCTATTTTATGCATGATTGTCTTGGTGTGATTAAAAATACAAAGGTATAAATTTTTGTTTGTCTTTTAGTATCAAAGATTTCTATTTTATATTTTGAATAAATATAATCCATAAGATGTCATATAAAATTAAAATGATAATGTGAATTATATCTCATTATGTTTATGCTCAAAGTATTAGTGACAAATTTACTTTTATAAATAAAATAATTTTTTCTAGACATATGAAAAGATGTTATCTCTTGTCACCAGATGCTTTCAAACTATGGCATTTACAAAGGATCATTATACTGTATGCTTTGGCAATTTTAAATGCACTCATTCCAGAATAAAAATGAACATATGGATGTCAAAATAGTATGTCTGTGATTAAAATTTCTACTTTAAAAAGAAAATGCCTTGAGGAGTGTAATTTCTTTCAATCTTTTTTATTTTTCTTATTCTTGAAAATTTTACACATGTATACAATCTTAGGTAATTAATTGTATTTATCCCAATTTCCCTTACTATCCACTCCAAATGTCCATTTACACTCTTTTGTCTTTAAAAACAATAATGCATTGTCTTAGTTAAGGTTTCTGTTGATATGCTAAATAATCATTGTCAAAAGTAATGTGGGTATTAAAGCATTTATTTCACTTACTGTTTCATAATATAGCCTATCATCAAAAGATGTCAGGGCAGGAACTCAAAGCAGTAACCTGGAAATAGGAACACAAGAAGAAGCTATGGGGTAAGACTCTTTTCTGGCTTGTTTGACAAGTCTCATTTAGCCTGAGAGTGAGGCACACCTGACCAGGGCTACCTGATCAGGAGTGTCACCACTCACTGGAGGCTGAACTCTGCTATATCAATTACTACTTAAGAAAATGTTTCATAGGCTATCCAACAGTCCAACCTAGTGAGGGTATATTTTTCAGCAGAGATTCCATCTTCCAAAATGTCTTAGCTTTTATCAAATTGACAAAAAAAAACCACCTAGCAGAACACTCATTAAATATACTTAGTGCTGTCCATACATACATGTATGTAGTACCATCCACTGGATTCACTAGAAATCTTACCAGTGTCTTCCCACTTCAAATGGGTACTGCCTATTTGAAATTGAATCAATAACCTTGTATATGTTAGGAAAGTGATATGCTCTAACACTGAGCTGTGCTTCTCAAATATTTTCTGCTTTATATTGTTTTAAGGCAGAATTTTCATGAAGTTGTGTAAGCTACTATTAGATTCATCCTGAATCATAGAATCATCTTCAGTTTCTGAGATTCCTATATCAACCTTATAAATATCTAGAATCATAGGTCTATGTCATCAGGTCCAAGAAAGAGATGTAGTTGTTACAGAAAAAAAAATATTAAATTCATATTGTCTTGCTTACCACCAGAAACATAGAATTGATTAGTTTATATATTTGCAGACCTTACCATGAAAAGAAGAAACAAATCTTCAAAATTCCTAGACAGAGAATGCTTATCAAGAAGTAGCTAAACACTCAACTCATTTCTGTCACAGAAATAATAAAATGATAAATTAGCTTTCAATATTAAGCAAAATGATTAGATTAGGAAATTCATTGTAGCTATTTTAAAGTTTTCTTTTATTTCAACATGTTACTTAGATAACACAAATGTAGTATGAGTTTTCATTTGGTGTCATGTGACTAGCCAATTTACTCTAAGAGGAATGCTTTTTAAATTATTAAATATCTGAATTAATAATAAGGTTTAATGCATGAAAGTTAAATGTCATTTAGCTTGTTTCATTGGAAGGGATAACTGCTTTGTATAATACTTCCAATTACCAAATTACCTACTTACTTATAATTACTTTGGAACTCAAATAGTTCACCATAGCTTACAACTATAGTTACAGTGTGCAAATTTTCTTTTTTATATAATATTTTTTACAGTTAAAGTTCTTTAATTTTGTTTCAGCTGGGTAGTGATGGTGAATGCCTTTAATCCAAGAACTAGGGAGATAGTGGCAAGTGGATCCCTGTGAGTTTGAGGCCAGCCCTATCTACAGAGCTAGATCCAGAACAGCCAAGACTGTTATACAAGAAAACTCTGTCTCAAAAATTCAAAGAAAAACAAAATTTAATAAGAAAAGCAAAAGGAAATTGATTTTATCCTCCAAATAATTAAACATGTTTTAACCAGTTTATCTTGAGAGCCTTGTTGAGTCAACATTATATTACTATTATTTGTTAGGGTTTCATAAATTTTATCTCAGTAATAATAGAACTATAATTCTACATGCTATAGAAATGTAAAACCTTAAGCGTTTTGTCATTGAGTATATGTCACTAACAAAAGTTGCTTTTTCTTATTTTTCAATTTTCGTGTTCAATTGATAATTTTCTCATATAGTAAATGCACGTATACACGCATGCATATGGGTGTAAAGGTCTGAGGACAACATGTAGGAGTTGATCACCATGGCAGTTTCAGATATCAAACTTAATAAATCATGCCTGGCTGAAAACATATTAACAATGTGAGGCCTTTCCTCAATTGGATATTTAATTTTTATGAAATTAAGCATTATTTTGTATGTATGCATAAGTACATTTCTAAATAATTTTAACTGGATACAGTAATTAAAATGCTATTGTTATGTTAGTGAGTATTTATTTCATGTCTTTTTTGGCAATGCAAAATTGTAATCATAGCACTAGGAAAGCTTACATTAAAGGTAAGGAATTTAAGGCCGTTATGGGATATATACTATGACATTGTCTCTGTAGCAAATTATATAAACAATTAATTAATTGTGGAATAAAATGTCAGTTGCATCTGTAGCAGTAGCCATTCAACATTTATAGTACTTTTAGCATGCCCTAGTTACCACTCATATAATAAATATTGCATCATTGTAATTCATTTGTGCAAGAGGACAAAGGTACAATTTTTATCTTTAAAAAGTTAGTCACAAATGAATAATGGAAAGCTTATAAGTTTATTCAAGCAGAGAATATCCATGAAAAAAATGATGTATGCATAGAGATGCTGTGAATTGTATATCAGAAAGAATATCTTTGATTTCTGTAAGTGTATGAACTGGTTTGAAGAAAACCCTAGCACAGAACGCTGATAGAAAGTACAAATTTGCATCTTGAGGTGTTGGTTTCTATCAGGTAAGTAACAGACTGCTGTGTGTGTACATTTGTGACAATGCTTGTATCTCTCTTGGAGCTTCTTAGTTTCTGAACTTGATAGATGCACTTTATACTTTAAAAGGTAACTGTGTTTTTTTCAGATATGAAAACCTTTATGAGAGCTCAAGTTCAATTTGACAATGTGTGTTGCAAATAGAACGATGATTTGATCCAGGCTTAGAAGAGATCTCAGTTTGTAAAGTTCTCACATAACATAGCGGAAGCTGTACACTCCATCCAAATCAATGCATCAGCTGACTAGAGTGGTACATTCCTGTAATTCTAGCAACTCAGGAGTGGAGAAGAGAGGTTAAGAAGCCACAGTTATCCTCAGATACATACCAACTTAAAAACCATAAAAGACTAAGTGAGGTCTTGTCCCCCAAAATATCTAGGTATAAAATAACTTGGTATAAATCCAGGTTAGGAAAGGAAGAGCAACTAGAATTTTTTTAAAACGCAACTACATCTCTGAAGAAAGAGACATCAAAAATTGACAGTTGGTGTAGGAGGTTTTGCTGTTCATGTGTTGCTTTCATTGGTTAGTGAATAAAGAAACTGCTTTGGGCCTGATAGGGCAGAACTTAGGTAGGTGGAGAAGTTAGAACTGAATGCTGGGGAAAAGCGCAGAGTGAGAGATGCCATGGATCTTGTGCCTAAGACAGATGCTGTTTAAAATCTTGCTGGTAAGCCACAGTCACTAGGCGATACACAAATTAATAGAAATGGGTTAAATTAAGATGTAAGAATTAGCCAATAAGAAACTAGAGCTAATGGGCCAAACAGTGTTTTTTTTTTATTGAAAAAAAAAAAATCCCTGCTTCCTCCCAGCCTCCCATTTCCCTCCCCCTCCTCTCGCCCCTCTCCCCCTTCCCCCCACTCCTCTCCCCCTCCCTCTCCAGTCTGAAGAGCAGTCAGGGTTCCCTGCCCTGTGGAAAGTCCAGGGTCTTCTCCCCTCCATCCAGGTCTAGGAAGGTGAACATCCAAACTGGCTAGGCTCCCACAAAGCCAGAACATGAAGTAGGAACAAAACCCCATGCCATTGTCCTTGGCTTCTCATCAGCCCTTATTGTCTGCCATGTTCGGAGAGTCAGGTTTTATCCCATGCTTTTTCAGTCATAGTCCAGCTGGCCTTGGTTAGCTCCCAATAGATCAGCCCCACTGTCTCGGTGGATGGGCGCACCTCTCGTGGTCCTGACTTCCATGCTCATGTTCTCCTTCTTTTCTGCTCCACATTGGGACTTTGGGAGCTTAGTCCGATGCTCCAGTGTGGGTCTCTGTCTCTATCTCCATCCATCGCTAGCTGAAGGTTCTATGGTGATATACAAGATATTCATCAGTACAATTTCTGTGTAGTTATTTTGGGTTTAAGCTAACCAAGTGGCCAGGACAAACAAAGGTCTCCCTCTTTTTGTAATAGACAGTCATCAATATTTGTGGTTGATAAAATTAATATTGTGAAAATAAACATTTTATCAAAAGCTATTTACAGATTCAATATATACCTGATCAAATTCACATCTCATTTCTTACAGACATAGGATGAAAAACTGTTCAAAAACTCATGTGGAATTACAAAAATACACACAGTTTAAAAAAATAAGAGCAAACAGAACTTTTACTGTAAGAGTGGTGAAAGATGAAAGAGGGAGAGAAGAAAGAAAATATAAAATTGTCAGACAAATAGTTTAAATTAGAAAAGACTCTGTTGAATAAAGTAACCAAGATCTAGAAAGACAAATGTTGCTTATTGTTCTATTGGTGGTTAGTAACTGCAGATCTTTATATTTCAGTACCTAGTCTGGAGCAACTACAGAAACCAAGGAATGGATATCAAGAAGCAAAAGAAAAAGGTTACAAGTTACAAGTAATCTATCTGATAGGAGAAATAGAGAAAAGAGTGAGGCTCTATTACAAATGGGAGAGGAAAACAAATACAGAAGAAAAAAGAAGGAGGGTATAATAACAATAAGGATGTTTGGGAAAGTCTAAGGTATACTATCAACTATTTACCTAAAACTTAATCCACAGAAGTTTATGCATAAAATAAGTATATAGTTTCAATGAAATTTTCTCATGTGGGTTGACAATGCTTCTTCTAAGAGACAAAGACTCTCTAATAGGAGCCCTCAAAGACAGGTAAGAAATGCACCTTTTCTTACTTGTTAGTCAATTTACTGCCCTTGCTTTGTCCCAGAAGTGGAAGAAGTTCCTATTGCTAAAGACACCACTCCCTATAAACACAGATCCCAAAGGCCCATTAATGGAAATAACTTAAATGCTTTCCTCTTGAGGATTGGCTTTTGGTGATAAAAGACATCATAGATTTTTTTTAAAAGATTGAAGTACTATTCATCTATAACACCTATGAACTACAATAATGACCAGCATGATATCTTAATCCTAAGGTTAAAGCTGTAGCAAAAATAGCTTTCTACTGAACTTAATACCTGTTCAACAAGGGGGAAATTATTTCTGATTCTAGGAACACAGAGGTAGTAAAGTAAGAGAATTTAGAAAAGAACCTGAAAACACCACTTAATATAATACAGCATAATGCTGAACTGCATTCTGAAAATTTGTCCTTATTTTAACACGTAAGTATACTCTCATCCTTAAACACTTCTCCTTGCAAAAGATGGAGACCATTACAGAAAACCACAGCCAATCAAAATGCAGAGTTGTCAATTCCCATCAGAGATGATACATCTACAAAACAACTCCAGTTCCTAAGATTCAGGAAACAAAGCAGAAGAGGGAGTAGAAAGATTGTAAGAGCCAGAAGATAGGAAGTTAGCTGTGAGAATGTGGTTCACAGTAACATCAAAAGCTACAATCATAAACTCTCACCACCATGTTTGCAAAAACATGAGCTTAACAATGACAACAACACTAGAAATGACAGTTTTCAGGGAAAATCAAAGGCTTCAACTCCACACAAATAACTACAAGTAACTAAGGAGATATAGTCTTAACCAAGGAACAACACTGCGATGGGTCATTTAAAACCAAATCCCTACCCTGAAACATACATACAAGCAACATTACACATATCGAACAGGTTGTACTGAGGAATATATATGTTTGTACATATAAATAAATCTATTCAAGAATAATTAATAAAGGGTTATGAATGTGAAAACAAGAAAAATGAATTTATGGGAGTTAGAGGAAAAAAGGAGAAATTATGTTATTATATTACTATCTCAATAAAGAAAAAATAGCAAAAGCAATATGAATAATGCTTGAAAATGAATTAACACAATCAATAAAATTGTATTTTTATTCAAATAATAAAAAATATTTCATAAAATACTTAAAGCCATAATCTTGATATAATAATGTTGTGAAGTACAAAATGTTAATTGCCAACATGTTATGTGTTTTTAAGTGTCTTTTAAAGTACCTAATACATTAAATGCTCAAAGCTTTGTTGGATAGATGAAGAATCATATTTGTTCAACAATTTTATTTGATCTGTTACTATATTTTTAATATCATCTGTTTTATTTTTAATTTTTGATTTTTTAAGATAAAATACAATTACATCAATTCTCTCTTCCATTTCCTTTCTCAAGTCCTTCATTCAACGCTGCCTTGCTAGCTCTCATATCCATGTTCTTTATGTCTTTAATTATTGCTATTGTTGCAGATTGTTTTAATAATAAAATGTTCATAATAACTTCAATAGGCAACAATCCGTTAGTACTTTCCTTATCACTATGTGATGAAAAGAGTTTTCCTTAAGCATTGTTAAAAGTAGTGTTTTGATTTGAACAACTAATTGGGAAAATGCCAAGAAATTATCTTAGAATAGAAGAGACTAGTTCAACTACATAGAATCATAAGCATGTTATTCTCAATGTAACCATTAATTGAGAAGAAAGTTTCCTTCCATGTGGTGCAAATTGATAGGAAAATAATGAATTCCAGTTTTTTTAAAAATCTGATCATAAGAAAACGTGGTACTCATAGTTAGAGCATTTAACTATCTACTTTCTAGCAGTCAACGACGCTATGAAATATTTTAATCTCCACCCAAATCCCAATATTCATTTACATCTTTTATTACCACAGAGAAAATATGAAATCAGCACATTGAGGCATTAGTATTGTTTATTCTTTGATTTATTTTCACTGTTATTTTGTAGTGATTTTTATGGAAAACAGTGCCTCGTGTATGCTAAGGAAAATCTCAGCTCCATCCTCAACTGAAAACAATAGGTATTTTATAAGGGAAAAGTTACAAATCCATTTCAACCAGAAGGTAGAAAGAGAAAGGGAGAATTCATAGTTATTATGGACAAACAGACACACATTACCATTTCTGTTTGTAGTGAAAGATGAGAATAACTGATAGAAAATGACACATATTCCTTAAATCCTGCATAGCTCTCCTTCTTCTACAAGCATGCTGGTGCAGCACACATGCATGTGTGCAGATAAACACACACACACACACACACACATATATGTCTATATATAAAGGGGGAATGGATAGATGAACAGACACAAAGACATATTACCACAGACAAATTTGATTCAACTTTCTGCACACTTTGTAATACTTGCTTGGAATTCTGTCATCTTAGGTTACTGTGAATCAAATGTTAAAGATACATTTTTAAAACATATTCTCAGTCAGTAAACTTCGAAATTATTCTCTTCTGATTTAATAACTTTCATTGTAACAAATTTTCAGAGATTCCTGATCCTTGTCCCACATTATGATTAACAGTGATTCAGATGGGAATTCCCACTTCTCTTTTATTAAAACATGGTTGGTCTTTGTTCCACAGGAAAACAGCCTTTGTTACTGTGTTTCATGAAAGAACATGGATACACTGGAAGGCAACACTTTAAAGTATATCCTAACACAATATCCAGAGATATTTCCTGATTTCCTCTAGAATTAAAGTATGTGCAGATTTGATGAAACTTGCAGAATTCTTTGTAAAGTATGCAAAAATATTAATTATATTAATCTTTCTGAATTACAGATTTATATGCTTCTGATGTAAATATATTACAGTTGTAAAGGTGCAAAGAGGGGCAGTATTAATTAATGCAATATGTTTTTCAGTGTTAGCTTTGAGGCAAGGAGAACAGATTACTGAGGTAACTTTTTGGCAATTGATTATTTCAACTATATAATTAATGGGATAAACTGAAAAAAAATATACCTGTCAGTGATAACACATTCCTGTCTCCAAACTTTACATAGTAAGTATAAAGTTCTGTTAAATATTTTATTTTATTAGTAAACTAAAAGAAAGGTAAAAGGAAGCTAAAATAAATGGAAGATATACTTGTGAGACAATCCACGCCTTTATTAAATCTAAAGCATTTTCCACAGAGTTGAAGTAGCCAAGTTTGATGATAGAATCTGAAGAATGGAGATGAAAAGTACTTTTTTTCCATGGGGAAGATGTCAAAGCACTTAGTTAAGACTTAAATTATTCTGTAGGGAACAGGGGAGCAACCGCTGAGTTAGTGAGTCAGAGACAGAGACCTGTGAGGATCCAGATGTGAATTGGGGACTTTCAAGGGAGTAGACCTAAGTCAGGACCCCTGTGTGTCTGGACATGAGTCTAAGACTTCTGAGAAACCAGTCCTGAAACAGATCCCCTATGGGTCTGTTCGTGAATCTGGGACCTCTGAGGGAATAGAAAGGAACCAAAGATGTCTGTGGGTCCAGGCATGAGTCGGGGACATTAGAAGGAATAGGCTTGAGCCAGGACTTCTGTGGGTCAGGGCGTTGGTCTGGTATAGTGAAGGGAATAGGCAGGAATCAGAAACCTCTACAGATCTGAGCATAGGTCTGGGAACTCTGAGGGAATAAGCCTGAGCCAGATCCCTGCAGGTTTGGGTACAATCAAGCCTGTGATCTCTGAAGAGAGTAGACCAGAGCCAGAGACTTTTGCAGGACCAACTCCAAGCCAGGAATTTCTTCAGGAGTGGACTCAGACCAAGATTTACAGAAACAGGTCAAAGCCAGTAAACTAGACCAAAGTAGGCCTGAGGCAAGGAAATCCACCTTGGGCTGGAGCCAGCCTGAGGCAAAAAATTCCACAGGAGTGGGATTGAACCAACTACCTAGCCAGAGTGGGCTTGAGAAAGCAAGTTCTACAGGAGCCACAGCAGATTCAGTCCAGGGATATTTACAAAAACAGGTCATATTTCGAAAACCTGTACTCCACAAAATTGGAAAACTTAAAGGAAATGGACAACTTTCTGGATAAACATCACTTACCAAAATTAAATCAAGACCAGATAAGCAAATTAAACAGACCTATAACTGCTGTAGAAATAGAGGCAGTGATCAAAAGTCTCCCCCCCACCAAAAAAAGCTCAGGATGAGATGGTTTCAGCTCAGAATTCTACAAGGTTTTCAAAGAAGAACTAATACCAATATTCCTCAAATTATTCCACATATTAGAAACAGAAGGAACATTGCCAAACCTCTTTTTTTTTTGCCAAACCTCTTTTTTATGAGGCTTCAATTATCCTGATACCCAAACTACAGAAAGGCATTATGAAGAAAGAGAATTAAAGTCCAACCTCATGAACACTGATGTAAAAAATACTCAATAAAATACTGGCAAATTGAACCCAAGAACACATCATAACCACCATCAACCATAATCAAGTTGGCTTCATCTCAGAGATGCAGGGTTGGTTCAATATTCAGAAATCTGTCAACATAATACACCATATAAACAAACTGAAAAATAAAAACCACATGATGATCTCATTAGATGCCAAAAAAGCTTTCAACAAAATACAACGTCACATCATGATAAAGGTCTCGGAGAGAGCAGGGATACAATGAACATACCTAAACATAATAAATATACAGCAAGCCAACAGCCAAGATCAAGCTAAATGGAGAAATACTCCCAGCGATTCCACTGCAATCAGGAACAAGACAAGGTTGTCCACTCACTTCATATCTATTCAATTTAGTTCTTGATTCTTAGCTAAAGCAATAAGACACCAAAAAACGATCAAGGGGATACAAATAGGAAAATTAGAAGTCAAACTCTCACTATTTGTTGATGATATGATAGATTATATAAGTGACCACAAAAATTCTACCAAGGAACTTCTACAACTCACAAACACTTTCAGTAATGTAGCAGGATACAAGATTAACTCAAAAATATCAGTAACTCTCCTGTACTCAGATGATAAAAGGGCTCTGAAAGAAATCAGAGAAACATCACCCTTCACAATAGCCACGAATAGCACAAACTATCTCGGTGTAATTCTAACTATACAGGTGGAAGACTTGTATAACAAGAACTTGAAATCTTTGAAGAAAGAAATTGAAGACACCAGAAAATGGAAAGATCTCCCATGCTCTTTGTCAGGTAGATTTAACATAGCAAAAATGGCAATCTTACCAAAAGCAATCTACAGATTCAATGCAATCCCCATCCAAATCACAGAAAAATTCTTCACAGACCTTGAAAGAATGGTACTCAACTTCATATGGAAAAGCAAAAAAAAAAAAAAAAAAAACCCAGGATAGCCAAAACAATCCTGTACAATGAAAGAACTTCTGAAGGCATCACAATTCCTGACTTCAAACTCTACTACAGAGTTACAGTATTGCAAACAGCCTGGTAGTGGCATAAAAACAGACAGGAGGACCAATGGAATCAAATCGAGGACCCAGATATTAATCCACACACCTTCAAACACCTGTTTTTCACAAAATTAAAAACATCAAATGATGTATAAAAAGACAAGATCTCCTGAGTAAATTGGAAGCATGGGGACCTTGGGAGAAGGTTAAAGGGGACGGAAGAGGTAGAGAGGAGCAGAGAAAAATGAAAAGCTCAATAAAATTAAAAATAAAAATAAAGAATAATATAAGGAAAGAAAAAATTATTCTGTAGGAATTGAATAAAAATAACATTTACCTATGCTACAATAAGGTAACATTACTGTATTGTTAACTTTGCCTAGCATAATGCATAAAATTTTCTGATAAGAAAAAATAGTTAAAAGACACTGAAGACCTTTCTATGAAGAAGAAGTACAAAGGAAGTTTAGTATAAAATATTAAGAGTAGCATTTACTTGAGAGATCTCATCAATAAGAAATGACAAAGAACAGACTGTATGTTACAAAATGTGTTGAAATATGATTGCCTGGAGCCATAGGCAAGTTAGTGAATACCCAAGGCAGATAGGGAGACTCTAACTCATAAAATAAATTTAATACGATTTGTTTAATTTACTTATTGGAAAAATGGTGTTGCTTATATATGTTCTTGTGTTGTAAGATTATTATAAAAATCTATATGCACTTTAATTAGGTATTTTCTCAATGAAATATGTTTTGTGACGTAATCAATCATGCTTATAAAGTCTGTAGCTGAGTGTTTTATCTGTAACAAATGCTAAAATTCTTTTGTTATTTTATTACTTAATCTTCCTAATCAGGTTTCTTGACAAATCCCCAAGACAAATTAATGTTATCTAATTTTACATTTCCAAAATTGAGGAAAGTACGCTACTCACTAACAAATGTTAATATAATGCAAAAGAAAACAAATAGGATTTTATCTAAAAATATGATTGTCCCTGGAAATGAAATGTAGGTTAGAAGTAGGTAATTTATTCATTATTCCTCTCTGTCTCTCTATCTGTCTGTCTGTCTGTCTGTCTGTCACTTTCTGTGTCTCTCTCCATGTGTATGTCGGGGTCACTTTTAGACCAGTAATATGCTTGAAGTTTAGAACATAAATAGTGAATTTCACAAGATGATCATAAAGATAAAGAAAGCACTGCAAATATTGGACTAACTGGAATCTTACAAGGATAGAGGATTTGTAAAACAGAGGTTCAGTGATGATCTGTTTAAATATTCAATTCATGCAATACAAAGCTCAGGCTGGTGGCAAACAAAAAGAAGCCCAGAGAAATTAGAATCACACATGCTTTAGATCCAAGCTTTTCAGTTGGGAAAGAGAGAACCAGATGAATCCGTCAATAGAGAGGAATAACAGAGTTGACAGTGATGGGAGAGTTCCTGAAATACCCAATCACTAAACTGTTGTGCAGATCCTGGGATGACTTTTAAATTGTCACCAGGTTTAGGTAGACAAATCCACTGGTCTGACAACGGATTATTCCAGAGGAAGAACAGAATAGTGGTGAGATAGCATTATAATTTAGGAAAATGATTTTGAAGTATCTATAAAAATTTATCCATTTCTATCATTCTCTTTTGAAAGAGTAACTTAGGCAGCAATATACATGGGAGGTAAAATTAGAATAAAGCAGATGGAAACTATGGAAATCTGCTCGGATGGCAGGGGGAAGAGGCACTCTCAGGCTGACAGCACTGTGTGCCTGCAAAATCAGTTTCCTCTCAATTGCATACTGAGATTCTAAGGAATCTAACAGCATGGAATGTGTAAAATTAAAAAGATGATAAAATGGAAAGAAAGTAAAATGAGAATTTTTAGTTCTCTTCAAAGATACCAGATATGAAAACCAGCGTGAAGGTTTTTAAGCTACTAAGTTATACTTGTATCAAATTTCTAAAAGAAATATTGATGACACAGAGATCTTAACAAAGATGGTGAGGGTAAAGTTAGGCTACAAATTTCTTGAGCCTTTTCTCAGAAGTGGAGTTGAATGTCTCACATAAAGGTAATTAAATACTGCAGAAATCATATATTTTTGCTCTATGACTAACATAATATTGACAAGTAAGCCTGACTCAACTATTGATCATTTTCTCTAGTGCATTGGGAGAGATGAGAGATGCAATACGGTGAAGATACTAAAAATTCCTCTATTACATCTACAGATGCAATAAACATCACTTTATTGCATAAATAGTATAACACTTTTTTAAATATCTATCAAAAATTTACTTTATTAAAATTCTATCCA
Source organism: Neodon shergylaensis (assembly GCA_025134845.1). NCBI lineage: Eukaryota > Metazoa > Chordata > Mammalia > Rodentia > Cricetidae > Neodon > Neodon shergylaensis. Next base: position 10,641,007 of record JABTXL010005416.1, on the reverse strand, counting down.
TTTAAAAATTACATTTTGAGATTATAATTACATCATATCCCTTTCTCTTTTTTCCCTCCATATCCTTCCATATATCCTTCCACGTTCTCCTTGAAATTATGGCCCATCTTTTAAAATTAACTGTTATTACATGCACAAACATGCTTGTACTTATATATTTCTTAATACATGAATAACCTGCACAGACTGTAAAGTACTAACTTTTATTTTCCTTTTTTAAATTTTATCATTTATTATTCTATAACCAACTAGTGTTGGGTAAAGCTGTTTCCACAATTCCCAGTATTCCTTAGTTGCATGTTTGTTTGTTTGTTTGTTTTGTGTGTGTGTGTGGTTAAGGATTTTCGGACTTTTTCTGTCCTTGTTAGTTAAAATAACTAATTGTCATATTGGGACAAATTTTATATTTAATATAAAAGTAATCATGATAATAAAAACTGAATAATCAACCAAAATTGTTGTAGCCATTTTAAAAGTAAAAGTAAAGACTAAAATTAATTTGCATTTAAAGTATTCTTTTTATTCAATATACTTTCTGACAGCAAAACTTTTTGCCAATTCCCTCCTGTACTATCATTCTCCTGCTAAAACCCATTACACTTCAAATCCCATTAGCTTTTTGCATTGTGCATATCGCCTTGGCATTTTGGTGGAGAACTATGTCCTTTCAACATTTATTATAGGTACAAAATATCAAATTTTCACTATGAACCAAAATTTTAGATTCTAAGAAACAAATCATATAGTTGAACTAATAATGTAGTCACAATATCAGATAGATATCTGGCAGCAATGAAGAATATATTGAGTTTAACTCAGCATAGTATTTACTAAAATATTTATTTTCAAGGTATTGCCACATATAATTAATAAAAATCTTCAGAATGATGCTGTCTCATACATAAAAAAGATACTACACCAGCAAAGAAATTACTTTCATCCTTAACCTCAGTTAGACTAAATGTTATGTGCCCTTTCTCTGGTTATTCTTTTCATTCTGGTATAGATTTGTATCTTTTTATGTCAATATTTCTAGAACATTATCTGTAAAATTTTAATGATGTCACATATTTGTATGTGACTACAAGCCCTAGCAATACATGGACTGCCTTTTCAGCATTTAAAAATAAATTTTACTTTAGTGTGGGAAAATATTTCAAAGATGTGATATTCCAAAACATGTTTACATGGTAATCATTTTTTTATAATCAAAATATGTGAAATCATCATGTACAATGTATAGTAAATTATAATCATTTACAGCCATCATATCTATTTCAAAACCACAACAGAAGAGATGACACTCATCTCATTGTAACTGATAGTCCACTCATGAAAGTTTTCCATTATTCCATCACACCCAGTTCTCCCTAGCTGTTGTAAATAACATTCTCCTCTTAACTTCCATGAAATTGATTTGTATAGATTTGGTTTATGAATGAGATCATGGGGTTCTGATCTTTCTCTACCTAGTCTTTTGGTTTAAGATAATAATCTTTATTTCCATCAATTCAGTAATGTATATGCTACAGTTGCATATCTGTCAATCAGGTTTCCTTAACTTCTTTGCTATTCTGAATACTGATAACATTTAATTTAACACAGCAGGCATATAAACACTTCTATTAAATTTCCTTTATACAGAAAGATATTTGAGCTTCACAGTGCTTGGTTAAACAACACAGTGATGCTTTCCTAAGGCTAGCAGAATCTGTGGTTTTTCCTTTCCCTCTGCTTTCTTCCTTGTGGTGTTCAATGGGCACTGAGTTTCCCAAAGCTTCAAATTTTCAATGTGTTGTTATGTTATTTATTAGACCCTTCCCTATGAGCACAAAAACCTAAATCCATGCTCCCTGGTGCTTGTAGTCTGTTTATGTCATTTTCTCACTCATAAAAAGCACAAGGGTAACAGAAATGAAGGAGATTTCTTCAGGAAATTGCTCAAACACTGGCATTTCTCTACACAAAATTCTAACAAGATGGGTGTCTAGTGCTTTCTTTTCCTGATGATTATTTGTGTTGTGCTATTTTATAAAAATCCCAGGTATTCAGCATATTACTTTCATGCTCCATACATAATATTTTCTGACACTTTTGAAAAAAGTTACTCAAGGGCAAGAAAACCACGTAAATTTTCCTCACATACCTCTTTCTATAACAAACAAATACATTTTTATATTTTAGAAATTATTTGATTATTCCTATTAAGACACAGTCTCTGCTTGTTTTTTTTATAAATCTTGTACCTCAAGTAATTAAAATGTTCTAATATGAACACATTTTCTTACTTATCATAAAACTCATTACAGAATATAAATATCATATAATTGATCTGAAAATGAAAATGATAAACACTTCCTCTAGTTTGTAGATTTGTTTTGCTTTTGTCTAAATAAAAATCAGTTATTTTAATCTTTTACAAAAAATATGCTATATTATGTTTTAATTCACCATAATATGATAAGAAATACATTTTAACTTTCATATTATTTTTAACAATAATTTTGGAATAGTTATCATTTCTGATCTTTATATATTTTCTAATATTCACAGTATATATTACCACTCCCAGTTACTTAAATTTTGAGATTATTTCTTAAAGTTTTACATGTTATATTACATATCTCAAATAAAAACAAATTAAATTATGCTGACTAGGAATATTATTACTAAAGTTGATTAATGAAGTATACAAGAAATTAATGGATTTATTCTACTAAGCAGGTATTGATGCATCACCTGATCTGTTTGGATTTCACAAAGAGAAAATTTCATCATAAGTAAATGATGTTGAAACTTAACATCTTGTGGTGTACTTAGTGTGATGCTTAAAATATGCTGGTCCTGCAAAATAAGCTTGTAACTCAGTTTTCTTTTATCATTGCACAATTTAGTAAGCTATTCAGTTCTGCTGAACAGCTGTACTTCCCTTAATATCATTGCTAAACATGTGTTTCTTACCAAGCATTCTTAAGAAATCTGTCATATGGGGGGTCATGATGAGGGAATCTAAAGAGTCAGAAGCTCGTGGACGCTAGACTAACAGGGTAGTGGTACCCACCTAGGCCCTCTGCATGTCTGTGAAAATGGTATTGCTTGGTCTCTTAGTAAGACTTCTAACAATGAGAATGGGACTTCTCCCTGGCACTTAGCTGGCTTTGGGTAAACTTTTACCCATGCTAGATAGCCTGGCCTCACCTCAGCATAAGAGGAGGAGCATGGTCTTATCTTAACTTGATGCTCCATGCTTTGTGCAAGCCCATGGGAAGCCTGTCCCTTTCTGAATGCAGTTAGAGGAGAAGTGGATGGGAAGAGGATTAGACGGGAAAAGGGAGGGATGGGACAAGAGGAGGAAGGGGAATCTGGTTGGTATGCAAAATAAATTTAAAAATATTATTTAAATAATAAGAAAGCTTGTGATTTATCTAGTTATTTTCAGTAATTAAGTTTGAAGAAAAATATTTTTTTACTTTTAAGGATAAATTGCCATTCAGAATAAATAATTCTTTTCTGATCTCTTCAGTAATAAAAATGAAATTAAAATTTCTAATTAAATCAGAAATAAGCTATAAATATATATTGTATTCTTTATTTGTAATAAGAACTGATAATCCACATATGTTTATATATAATAAGATAATTAAATTTTATCTTAATAAATAAATTATAAATCTGTCATCTATTTGTGTATAATTTAGGTCACATCAGCACATCTAATATGATTAATATAAAATGAGGGAACATTTTAAATTCACCAAAAAGATTAACAATTTTTTTTATTTATACAAAAGTAATATTGGTAAACTTCTAATGTGGTATTTTGAAATGTTCTATTTCTTAAAAATGTCGAATTTTGTTCTAAACCAAACAATTTTATACATTTTTCTTCTGTTATGATTACTATAATGAGAGATAATATGAATAAGAAAGTGGAGTTTTAGAGTTAATAGTAAAATATAACTTTGTTAATTCTTTCTTTCATTCTCTAAACACTGCTGCAGCAATGTCAACCTTGCCAAAACATTCAGTACTCAGTTTATTGGCACTATATATACTACCTCTTTCCTAGAACACTTTATTGAGTTCTTAAAGACTTACTCTTTTTTTTTTTTGAGTTATTTTCTTTTTGGGGGGAAGGGGAGGGACATTGCATCCCAAACTAGAAGCTATTCATAATTCATGGTTGCTGAGGGATGGGGAGTCTTTTACTTCAGGGATGTGGCCATTGAGAAAATACATTCCTGTATATTGTCCTAGAGTCATACACACACAGCTAGCAGCAAGTGGATTCTGAAAGTTTTACAAAAGAACAAATTTGAAAGTTGGAGGAAAATAGGGGGTGGGAAAAAGAAAATAATGAGGAGGTGGAGAATGAATGGGTAAAAATTCGATCAAAATAATGTATTTCAAAATGAAAAAATTATAAACATTTTAAGCCACATCTTCTTTGGGATCTGGATTAGATTTTTATATATCATAAGATTTCCTCAAGTTGTATTATTATAATGAAATGGATTTCCAAGAGGTTGTAACTTTTCAGGAAAGTTAATAAATGTTATAAAGAAAATCATAATGCCAACCAAGATAAATATGATTCATGTAAATTGGAAGTAATCTGATGATGAAGATGAGATGAATTAAATGTATTATAAAGCAGTTATTAGTCACTGCAAATAAGAAATACACTGAAGTTTAAGATTGAGATAAAAACACAGATCTCAATATGATGATTAATATTTTTAACATAATCTAGAATCACATGAAGCAAGTCAAAATTATGTACAATCTAGAAGGGTCCCCCTGTACATTTGTGGAAAACATCCTTTTTATATTAATTGAGGAACAACATCATGGCCAGAGTTTGTAGACTCATTTCCTAGGTAAACTATAGATATTAGACTATATAAAACTGGAAACAGAAAGCAGAACACTAGCATTGCATGCTGTAATTAATTATTCTCCTACATGGATTTGAGATTAAATGTGAGTAGCTCCTTGAGTTCCACTGTAGGTGGACTTTAAACAGAGGCATTGCTTTCACTTCCCACCTGCCAAGTCCCAACTAATATCAGCGAAACTTAATATTTTGTTGGTTTTTTTCTTAGTTTTGTTTTTTTTTTTTTTTTTTGTTTTTTTTTTTTTTTTTTTTTGGAGACAGGGTTTTTCTGTAGCTTTGGAGCCTGTACTGGATTTAGCTCTGTAGACCAGGCTGGCCTTGACTCACAGAGATCTGCCTGTCTCTGCCTCTCAAGGAAACTTAGTATTAATTTAAAAAAGTTGGTCTATCACTCAGGTTTATTGCTAATTAGCTCCTACTTTTAAATTAACCTGTGTATTCATCTATTGCCCCGTGACTCGTGTTTTTACCCGTGGTCTAATACATCTTGCTGTTTTGGTGCCTGGCTGGCATCTGTTCTGACTCTTTTTTTTTTCCCGGTAGGTCCATTTGGCTTTCCCACTTAGCTATATTCTGCATTGCTATAAGCCAGAGTAGCTTTTATTTATTTATTTATTTTATTTATTTATTTTTATTGAGAAAAAGAAAAAGAAAAAAAAAGTTTCCGCCTCCTCCCAGCCTCCCATTTCCCTCCCCCTCCTCCCACCCTTCTCCCCCTCCCCCCATTCCTTTTCCCCTCCCTCTCCAGACCAAAGAGCAGTCAGGGTTCCCTACCCTGTGGAAAGTCCAAGGTCCTCCCCCCCTCCGTCCATGTCTAGGAAGGTGAACATCCAAACTGGCTAGGCTCCCACAAAGCCCGAACTTGAAGTAGGATCAAAACCCAGGGCCATTGTCCTTGGCTTCTCATCAGCCCCCATTGATCGCCATGTTCAGAAAGTCCTGTTTTATCTCACCAAGGCCAGCTGGACTGTGACAGAGTAGCTTTTATTATCAACCAGTGAGAGCAACATACATTCACTGCGTCCTGAAGAGTTATCCCACAGAAGTATACTGTAATCTGGAATTGTGAACTAAATAGTCTTTATTCTTTAAATTGATTTTCTTGTGGTATTTTGTCACAGCAGCAAGAGAAAGTAAGATGACCAAAGAAATGTTAAGAATAGACCATTCTTGATATGAGAGTTTCACATTCTATAACATTTTACATTTTTAAAAATAATTTTTTTTAGTATTTTATTGTTTTATTCACATGAAGGTTATAACTAAATGTATGTCTGTTTACCAGTTACATTTAGCACTCTGGAACACAGTGTGGAATGGCTAATAACACAAAAATGAAATTGCAGATGGTTGTGAAATATCATGTGGGTACTGGTTATTGAAATTGTTCTATTATAAAATGGCCAGTCTCTCTGATCAGTCTCCCCAGTCCCCTTATGGTCTACCTACTATTTTAATAATTATAGAAATTCAGATGCAATTTCTCATACAAGAAATATATAATGTAGTTAAACATTGCACTTCAAGATAAAGAAATAACAAAATGTAATTTTAAGAGAACCATTTGTTTTCTTTCAATAATTTGTTTCTTAATGAAACAAACATACCCCCTTTAATAAATACTGTGAAAAATAGAAACATAAATCAATAAGTAAAAGAATTGCACTCTGTCTTTCTTGTTTCATTTTTTTCTGTGTAATTATGTACCTGTATGTCTCTGCACTTGAGTGAGAGACTGTGGGTGTCCACAGGATGGGGCAGGTCGCCAGGTAGCCTCTTCTGTTTCATTATGCCTCATTCCTTCAGCTTAGTTCATGTTGGTCTTATACTTTGAGGAAGCGGGAGGGGAAGGCCAGGCAGAAGGCCAGCCATTCTTCTATATTCTCTCAGCACTGGCTCACAGGAATGCATCCTCCTCAGGGTTTTTTGTACTTTCAGGTGGTAAGGATAAGATGCTGGTCTTCATGCCCGCAGGTGAGTTTGCTTACACACTGAACCTCCCATTATGTCTTGTCTCTTCCTGACTTCAGTAAAAGTTATCAGGTTTTTTTTTTTCTGTATTCTTTACTATTTTTGCCAAATGTATTTAGGTGGTAATTTATTTTCAGTGTTTTAAGTAGTATTCATTAGTTTACGAACATACTTACAAGGAAGTATGTTCTGTACATTTAATAAAACAACCAAAATAATTGAGAGTCCCATATTATATCAATAAACAAATTAAGTCAATATCTTTCCATAACTTCTGACAGATGGAATCTAGATATATCTTCAGTGGTCTCATTTTGTGAATGTACTGCTCATACACTATAAGTGCCCTTTTAATTTCCATAATCCTTATATATAAGGCCTCTCTCACTTCCGCAAAGCTCATGCCCTAGTCCTATTTCAATGTGGTGGTATGAATCAGGTCTCTCTTGCAGTAATTGAGCAATCCTATTTTCTTCACAGGTGTTTTCCAACTTAATCTAGTTTCTTCTTCTCCACTAGAGAAAATCAAATATTTATCTTAAGTTATACTACAGAAATACATCCAATTTTAACAGTCAACTAATCCCCACATGTTATAGGTAAAATGATTAATTTTTAGTCTTCAAAAAATGTTTATTAGCACAATGACTCCAATTATAATGAAAATAAAGATGAGAAGTATTGCAGGAGGGGAGAGCCACTTGGTTCCTGGCCGCTTAGCCCGGAAATAATCACAAAGAAACTGTATTAATTAAATCACTGCTTGGCTCATTAGCTCTAGCTTGGATAACTCTTACATATTAATTTACCCATTTCTATTAATCTGTGAATGGCCACGTGGCTGTGGCTTATCAGCTAAATTTCTGGCGTCTGTCTTCGACAGGGTTACATGGCGTCTCTCTGACTCTGCCTTCATTCTCTTAGCATTCCACTTACTTGTCCCCACCTAGCTCTGTTTCCTGTGCAGGCTCAAGATAGTTTCTTTATTAACCAATGGTAATCACAGCATACAGTGGGAAATAACACATCACCTCCTCTTTTCTGTAATGAAAAGGAAGGTTTTAACTTTAACATAGTAAAATTGCATATAATAAAACAGGTATCAAGCAAGAATTACAGTTACATTATTTATATCTACTTGATCTTTTATGATAACTAAGTAAAACTATAACTATAAATTCTTCAACTCCATCAAAGACTCCAGAAAGATATAATATTACTTATGTAAACAGGAACTGCATTGTAAGCAACTTCCAAAACTCTAGAATTGACAGAGACATCTCACTGCTTTCACAGTCACCCAAAGTTTTCTGTAACATTGGGGTAGCCATCTTCAGCCTATGGGCTCATAGTATCTGGCAGACATTTCTACTTTCTCTGCTTCCTGGCAGCAAGGATCTAGGCATTTTTGCTCTACCATGCTTTTCTACCATGACAAAGATGCCTCATTTTGGCCACATTTCAATCGAATAAATCTTCCGTAGGTAGACATAAACTTCAGAAATCATAAAACCAAAGAAACCTTCCTTCATAAAGATATTTATCTCAGATATTTTGTTATGTTGATGCAAATTTACTAGTACAGTTACTTTAAAATGTTCCTGTTCTTTATAGAAACAATGAACTTTGTAAACAAAACAATTTGTTCATCCCTTTTGAGTGATATTTGTACCTATTTTCCACATATCTTACTTCCTTCATGAATATTCTCATGCTATTAATAATTACTTATTTTATAGTGTTTCAACTGGCTTCTGAGCTTTTTGAGAACAGATGCTATTTCTTTAAATCTTTATCCTTAGAAGCAGACACAAGACTTCTATATCTGTAGCAGGTCATCTGTAACTTCCAGAGTAAAGGAAAATAGAGAGGACAGAGGATGAGGGGGGAAATGGAGATAATTAGTGGTCATTAGTCCTAAATGTCCTCCACAAAATTTCTTTAATCTTTGTAATAATTTTTGAGGCAATATTTTTACCTCCAATTTAAATAGGAGAAAGCCGAAGGTTGAAAGAATTTAATTTTTTAACAGAAGACCACCCGCACTTTCGAAATTAGAAATCAGCGGACGGCTCATGGACCTGTCTCCTGCTAAAGTTCATGCACTTTTCAGGACCCCTTGACTGACTGAAAGATGTGACTTCCGCTGCATTTAAAGAAGGATTTTTGGTGTCAGTGAGCATTATACACAGACTGCTAAAGAGCATGGTGAGACACAGAGGAAGAAAAGATTATCTAAGGATAGAAGAGCCATTTCGGGAAAGAGTGGGAGGAAGAAGGTAAATTAAGGGCAAAACCAAATAAGCCAGGAAAGAATATGGTATGGTTGAATTCTGAAAGAGCTACAGCATAGAAAATTCACTTTGGAGATAGTATATTGCTTATACTAATACTATATAAAAGATATTCTCTTCATTTAACCACCAATAACAGAAGAGTGCACTTATACATATACTGTCACCAAGTAAACTCAGAACAAATCACAGATATATTTATTTATTAAACTACCAGGTGAATAAGATGAGGGAAGGTGCTGGTTAGTGTTAATTGCCAGGATCGTGGAACTTAGAATAACCTGTGAAGTGGGTTTCTGGACAAGCATATGGGAGATGATCTTGATTTCACTCACTGAGGTGGGAAGTTTTACCCACTGTGGCTGACACCATTCCCTGACTGTGATCATGGATCTTAGGAATGGAGAGAGGAACAAAGCCACAGCAGCCATCCCTCTTTGATTTCTGATGGTGAATGTGATGAGCCACTCTAAGCTCCTGTTGCTTTAAGTTTCCAGACATGATGGGCTGTACTTTCAACTATGAGTTTAAATAAAGCTTTTAACTCTTAATTTGATCTTGTCAGGGTATTTCATTACATTAAAAGACTAACCAATACAATACATAACCTCTGGGCTGCTTAGTGTTAATTTTCAAATTTTATTAAGAAGTATAAATTACATATACCATAATATCTAGTATATCAAGTGATGGCATATTCTGTGTGCCAATTTCAGTGGATTGAAGATGCACAGGCATTTTCTTAGCCTCATGTTGGTGTCTCTGTTAAGCTGGTTCTTAATGAGATTAACATTTCATCCCATTACTTGTAAAAGCAGATTGTTGTTAATGGTAAGGATAGGCCTCACCCAATGATTTGAGGACATAGAAAAGGAAAAAAAAATGTCTAAATTGAAAATGATTTTTTTCCTTTTTGGTTTTACTGTGTTCAAAATACCACCCAAATTAAAGCATAATTTAGTCAGGGCCTGAATCTTAGGGGCCTTTGTTTAGAAAGTACACCATTGAGTCACCTGGTTTTTCAGGCTTTCTGAGAACGGATCTTGAAGTTTGCATAATATAGAAACTGTGTAAAAACAAATTTATTATCTATCTGTCTGTATGGACTCATTATCCACCTAACTACGATTTGTTCATATCTGTCTATTACTCTAGCATATCTTAAACTCTACATTAAGTATATTACTTTAACCAAAAAGAATAAACACATTAAAAAAAGAAAATCTCAGAATACAATTGAAGGCTTTCCTCAGGTGCACAGTCATTAATATGCAAAGAGTGCTACATGCATTTGAAGGAAGTCATATACAAACTTTGCAGCTTGAAGAAATGGGCACTTTTCGCTTATCTATAAACACAAGAAAATGTGATTAAATGTATTTCAAAGAATATAGTTATAATTAATTTATAACTTTAAAATATAAGAATAACCAGCAAACCAATGCTTATAGCATTCAAAACATTAAATATACGTAGAAATGTTCCCTTTAACCATGATATGGTAACAGGCTATTCTCAATATAGTAAGTAAAAATAAAAATTGATAATGAGAATAAATTTGCATTCATACACACATGCATATCTGTCTATAAATATGCATATCTTGATGTATATTACCGAGATACTTATTTTATTTTTCATAGTGCAGGGCTGAATGTCTATATCCATTCTTTTGCTAATATTCTAATTTTCTTTCGCAATAAAAACTTTATAAATTGACAGAATACATTTGATCCTAATTGTTTAATCAATTTGATAGTCTTTAATATTTTAATTATATTAATGCAGTTCAGTGTAATCTAATAATTGATATTTTTTATATTATTATATTTTCTTATTTATTCATCTAAAGTTTCTCACTATCTTGTAAGCACTGTTACGAGGAAATGATATGTATCAGTGACTAGGATAGATCAAGCTTTAAGCTCTGGTCTTAGAACACTAAAAAATTCTAATAAGAATTTCTGTTTGTTGGCTGGTTAGTTGGTTTTGCTTTTGTTTTCTCAGACATGGTTTCTCTGTGTAACCCTGCTGGTCCTAGAACTTTCTGTGTAGACCAAGCTGGCATTGAGCTCACAGAGAACTAACTGCTGGTGCATTACTAGTGCTTAGATTAAAGCCATGTATCATCACTGTCCAACTTACTTTATAATTTTTAATCTTAATTAGCAAAAATAAAATGGGCATATTTATAAAATTGTGTTATTTTAATATATAGATAAATTGGAGAATAATTAAAATGCAATTATTTTTATATTAGATGTTTTAAAATAATTATCTTTTTTATGTGGTACATCCATTTAAATCATACCTTTTTACCTTGCCCTGTTCTTTATAAACATAAAAGTGGTTAATATATGGCAAACATTGGAAGGAAATACTGATAGATGTTATAACAGTAAGTTTTAAACATGCAGTGATTACATTATTCATTTTTTTGAAAAAGTTCCATATTTTTCTCATGACAATGTAAGTAATTTGTGATTCACCAACCATATTTAATATTAAGAGGTCCTAGCTGGCCAATGATGGCACACACCTTTAATCTCAGCACTCGGGATGCAGAGGTAGACAGATCTCTGTGAATTTGAGGCCAGCCTGGTCTACAAGAGCTAGTTCTAGAACAACCAGGACTACACTACAAAACCTTGTCTTTAAAAACAAAACAAAAAAAAATAAATATTAAGATGTTCTCATCAACACTAGTTTATCTTTTATTATTTTTCAAGACGATATTTGATTTGCTGTAGTTTGAATATCATTTATTTCCAGAGGCTGTCAATAGATACTGTTTTCAGTACTGACACTGTCATTAATTCATAGATTTGGTCATAACAATTGGTAGTCACATTGTATTCTGTCTCTTTATTCACAAGACTGTTCATCAGTTATTACAACTGACATCTCATGCATCTGATTTTTGATGTTGAGGTATTAGCAATAACAAACAAAAGTTCTCTTACATGATCAGGATTATCAACATTTACAAGATTATCCATGATCATAGATAAGAAAGGCATAAAGATTTACATTAATTTTAACATTTTACCATAGTTTTTAGAAAGTATTCTATTATCCTTATTAGCCACATATCAAAATTGGCACTACCAGTTGCTATGTGCTCCTCTTAGGTGTCCAGGGTAGAATGGGCATTTCATATTCGTGTAGAACTGCCATTGTTTTCTGGTTACAAAGGAATGTAGGAATTTGCAAAGTACCCTTGGCACAGAGAGTAGCTGGATGAGGCAGGACTTCTTCTCAATATATACAATATATATATTGTATATATTTGTATAGGCATCTCATATCAAATGTCTAGTGAGCTATTTGCTCATTCCTGTAGTTTATATTGTATTATTAATAAAGTGGGATATGCTTCTGCGTATCTGATACTTTTATTGGTTAATGAACAAAGCTGCTTTGGCCTATGACAGGGCAGAATATAGCCAGGTTGGAAGAGATATTTAGAGAGAGTAGGCAGAGTCAAGGAGATACCATTTGGCTGTCAAAGGAGACAGACACTGGAAGATTACTGTTAGGCCACAGACTCGTGATGATACATATATTGGTAGAAATGGGTTAATTAAAGATGCAAGAGTTAGTTAATAAACAGCCTGACCTAAAAGGCCAAACAATGTGGTAATTAATATAGTTTCTGAGAGATTATTCATACCTCATGACTGGGAAAGAAAGAGTAATCTCCATTTACAAAATGTTGCCCACCATCTGGGGAATGGATTTATATAAGACCTGAAATAGCTAAATAAATAAATAGATAGATAGATGATAGATAGATAGATAGATAGATAGATAGATAGATAGATAGATAGATAGATAGATAGATAGATAAACAGATCCACAAAAAAAATGGGAGTCAAACATATTTTGGTCGCCTCATTTATTTTTTTCAGATGTGCTCAGTTTGCTGGTGTTGAACAGAGGCACAACTCCTTTAAAAGAATGCTTCCTGACTCAGCATTAAGAGTCAGCTTCCTGGTTCTGGCTATGACAAACAAAGCTGCTATGAACATAGTTGAGCACATGTCCTTGTGGCATGATTGAGCATCCTTTGGATATATACCCAAAAGTGGTATTACTGGGTCTCGAGGAAGGTTCTTTCCTTGAGAGGAAATCATCACACTGACATCCTAAGTGTTGTACCAGCTTGCATTCCCACCAGCAATGCAAAAAAGTGTTCCGTTTTCCCCACAACCTCTCCAGCATAAGTTGTCATCAGTGTTTTTGATCTTGGCCATTCTTAGAGGTGTAAGATAGTATCTCAGAGTTGTTTTGATTTGAGTTTCTCTGATGACTAAGGATGTTGAATATTTCCTTAGTGTCTTTCAGCCATTTTAAATTCCTCTGTTGAGAGTTCTTTCTTTAGGTCTGTGCTCCCTTTTTTAAATTGGATTATGTGTTCTTTTGGTGTCCGATATCTTGAATTCTTTGTATATTTTGGAGATCAGACCAGGAGATCAGGGGTAGTGAAGATCTTTTCTGTAGGCTGCTGTTTTGTCTTGTTGACCATGCCCTTTGCTTTACAGAAGCTTTTCAGTTTCAGGAGGTCCCATTTATTAATTGTTTCTCCAAGTGTCTGAACCTGGAAACAACCTAAATGAACCTAAATGCCCCTCTACCAAAGAATGGATAAGGAAAATGTGGTACATTTACACAATGGAGTAATACACAGCATAATAATAATAATAATAATAATAATAATAATAATAATAACAATAACATCTTGAATATTGCAAGAAAACGGATGGAGCTAGGAAACATTATTTTGAGTGAGGTAACCCAGACACAGAAAGACAATTATCACATGTACTCATTCATAGGTGGTTTTTGGACATAAAGCAAAGAAAACCAACCCAAAAACCACAATCCCAGAGAACTTAGACAACAATGAGAACACCTGAGAGAGACTTACATATATCTAATCTACATGGGAAGTAGAAAAAGACAAGATCTCCTGAGTAAATTGGCAGCATGGGGACCTTAAGGGAAGGTTGAAGGAGGGAAGGCAGAGGCAAGGAAGGGAGCAGAGAGAAATGTGGAGCTCAATAAAAATCAATTAAAAAAGGAATTCAGTATTAAAATTGTCTACTATAGAAAAAACAAGTCAGCTTCCTGGATCATGCTGGTATCAAGAATTTTAAAGACAGTAAAAGTAATATAAAATAGTAATAACAGTAGTAGATTAAAGCAGAAAAGGAAAATAAGTGATGGAAAGATGGAATATACACAGAGAGTCTGGATTATCTGTATTATTGTGTTTTATATGATTTTTTTGATTGCAGAGAGACTTTTGATTATGAGGACTGGTAAGTTAAACTAACATATATTTTAAAGGTATTTTGACTTCAAAATTTGAGTCTAAAGATATATTTCCTTGGAAAAGAGGCTCATATTATGTTTCTACAAAAGATGAGAATCTGTGAATTCTTTCAACGCTAGTGTGGCATAATGAAATAAGACCCCCAACAAAAGGTCTCTTTAAACTGTAAGAATACTTCAAACAAATTGCTTGAAGCAGTTTGAAGAAAACCATGCCCAAATTCCCAAAAATATTGTTTATAAATATTTATTTTAATTTAAAGGGGGTTGATTATAAGTGATTAATAGTAATTTATTTTTCTAAAAAACAATAAGGGGGATATGATACAGAGATGAATTCTTTTCATTGGTATGAATCTTGGTCTATTAATACAAATTTAAAGTTGATTTATTTGCTACTCTGCATAAATTTTTGCTGTTGTTTAAGGTATTATGTTTGTGTAGTTCATTTAAAAATGTAATGCATGATTAAGAAATACAAGTTAATAAAGAATCATTTATATTAATAAAACTTTAAATATGTTAATTAGGTATTCTGGATATACAGAGATATATTTCAATTAGATAGTCTTCAACACTTCAAAGACCTACAGACTATGGCATTTAAAAGGTTTTAAGAACATAGACTTTTCTCAACAATGAGAAATTTCTGCTTCTGGCAGCACCAATTACTTTAGAGAGGTTGATGGGCATTGAAGAAACTTGTTATGAATTTTGCCTTCAATGTGAAAAGGTTTGCCATTAGGGCAAGAAACTCCTCTTGCCTGGATTGCTTAATGATATGTTGTACAAACTAGATATGCAGGACTCACATAAAATGGGCAGCTGAACTTGCTGAAATAATCCTTCAGGGTTCCTGCTCCATGAAAAAGCCATGTCTGTTGTTGGAGGCAGCGTATTTGTTCCTAGCTCCCCAGCCTTCCAAAATAACCACACAGAAACTGTGCTAATTAAATCACTGCTTGTCCAATCACTTAAGTGTATTGCTAGCTAACTCTTATATCTTTGTTAAGTCATTTCTATAAATCTGTGTATCATCACATGGCTGTGGCTTAACAGCAAAGTTCCAGCTGGCAGCTCGTGTCTTTTCCCTCTGGTGGCTCCATGGAATCTCTTTGACTCCTCCAACTCCCTCTATATTTTTCAGGCCTAGCTACACTCTCTTAAGCCAATGGCTGAAAGAAGCTTCTTTATTCATTAACCAATAAAAGCAACGCATATACAGAAGGACTTTCCACATCATTTCCCCTTTTCTGTTTAAATAAAAAGGAATGTTTTAACTTTAACATAGTAAAATTACATATAACAAGACATGTGTCAAGCAAGAATTAAAGTTACAACATTTATTTTGACTTTATCTTTTATCATAACTAATGAAAACTATAATTATCACTATTCTTCATCACAACCCCTTCAAAGATTCCAGAAGGATATACTATTACCTAAGTAAACAGGGAGTACATAGTAAGAAATTTCCAAAACCTTAGAATTGACAGAGGCATCTCACTGCCTGGACAGGCACCCAAAGTTCTTCTGTATCTGTGGGATATCTATCTTCAGTCTACAGGCCCATAATATCCAGCAGACTTTTCCATAAAGCAGGAAACTTCAAAGACAGTTACGCCAATATTGGCAGTTCATCAGTTACATTTTTTTTCTGTGTTCTGCAGAATGTCTGGCAGTTTTTTTTCATGAAGCAGGAATCCTGAAGGACAGTCTGACCTTGAGGCAAGTTCAGCAGTCATTTCTCTGTGGGTCCCGCATGTCCAGTTCATACAGCATATCATCAAGCAGCCCAAATGGCTATTAAACTCCATAAGGAGCCTCTATGATGCTCATCATCCTCTTGAAGTAGATTGGTGCTACCAGGAGCAGATATGTCTCATGTTGTAAAAATTTCTAAGTTCTTAAACATTTTAAATGTATTATTTTGTAGTTTTTGAAAGGTTTGAAGAATGCCTATCCATCTAAAATACTTCTCTGTACATCTAGGAAACTTAACTAACATTACTACAAGTTTGATTATTATAGATGATTACATATAAACCTATATTTCTTAATTATACATTACTTTTAAAAATGAGCTACACAAATGCATTACCTTAATCAAGACCAGAAATATATATATAATAAGATTGACCTAAAATTTGTATCAATAGAGTAAGATCCATACTAATGCTACTCTCTATAGCATTACCCCCTTTAAATGTAAACAAACATTTATAAACAATATTTGGGAATTTGGGCATAGTTCTCTCCAAACTGCTTTCTGCTTTTTTGTTGGACGAAGTAATTCTTTGAGGGTGTTCATATCAACTTTTTGGGGACTCTTGGTCCATCAAACCATGTTATCCTGGAATTAATCCATATGGTTTTCATTTTCTGTTACATATTAAAACATTCTGAAGAGCAGAAAACAGATGCAAATTGTGCAAAAGAACATTTGTATCCTAACACAGACTTCCAAATCCTATTTCATGTAAAAACTCAAGAGTAATATTGTTTTTCTATAGAAATAAGAATTGAGGAAATTTTCCTAATTAGTGGTAAGTCTAGGTGTGGTATTCCACAGAGGAAGCACTCATCTGCTGTATTCATGATGTTTAGAACCACATTATGGGTTAAAAAAAGGTCTCTACCAAATTATTACTTTCAAAAATCTGTTTTATAAGTATGTCCAGTTTTATAAGATTTGGAGATTACATTTTTATAAATATATTACATTTTCTAAAAATTAATGTTGCATAACACTTAACATGGGAAATGTTGCAGATATATTTTTCTCAATATCTCTGAGGTAGCCACTATATGTTCTAATGACAGTAAACACTTCAAATTATTTTTCATCCAGTTATGCTGGACTTCATTTTTAAAGTAAAAGCTGTTTTATAGGCTGTATTATTCTGAATAATCATGATATCCTTAAAATTAAGATTATAAATCTAGAATTTAGCATTTAACTGAAATAACAGGATAATATTAATCAAATAATAATGATGCCTTCTTGGGCTGTCTTTGATCAGAGGAAAAAATTGTTGGTTCAAGAACATATTGAAAAAGACTGTTTGACAACTGCTTTGTGAAAAGAAAAGGTTTATGTGTTGTCATACATTTACAGAAATGTTTGTCTTTTATTGGCTCCCTTTGTTGACTGGAAAGATCATCAGAGTCATTGGAAGTTCAGCAAATCCAACGTAAAGCTTTTATTAGTTGGTGGATACCTGCAGAGGCACAGAGGCAAGAAGGATATTGGATAATCTTGATATTAGTTTGGCAACAGAAAGAGAGAAATGTGTGCCCTTGTGAAAATGACAGGAAGAGATTATGTAAGAAAGTGCTTGATTTATGTATTTCAGGGACTACCTTGAGCTTCCAAGCTTGAAAACAGTATCTATGCTTGACTAGACCAGCGGGAGTGGCAGTGAACTATGTAAGTCAATGAAAGGATTATTTACCTATGATGCCTCATTTCCCTTTTGGCATTGTATATGAATAAAACACTAGAGTGAAAGATGTGACATTTATTTTCCGGGAGAATTTTGTAAAGTGGCTATTCTTTTTAAAACTCATAACAGCCTTATGGACTTTGCTTCCTGAAATGAATTAAAATGGGCAAGAAATTAAAGATTGTATTTAACTTGCAAATTATCAGAGAATATCTAAAAAATATTAGGGATTAAATAATTTGAAAACAGCTTCCAATTATTCCTGACAAATATCTGAAAATAATTTTACTTTTATAGTGGTTACTTTTTTAACAAGCAAATTTTGAGTTTGGATAATGTTGATACATTGAATTATATTTATTTTGCCAGGTAATTATTCATGATGCTATTATATTTAATCTAAAAGATTACTTAAAGTATCCTTTAGAAATACATCTCATTTGGATTTTTCTTTAGACATTTATATTTATTTAAACATATGCCTTATAGATTTTGCTCATGTGTCTCTCTCTCTGTGTCTCTGTGTGTGTGTGTGTGTGTGTGTTTGTGCATGTTTGTAACTATGTATGTGGGTTTGTGAGTGCTTATTACATGAGTGCAAGCGAGCTGTGCTCAGTGGTGGGGTAAATGTAAGACCATAGGTCAATAGTGGTTGTCTTTATGATTTTCCACCTTATTTTACTAATTATTTATTTTTGAAATAGATTTTTCTCTTAATCTGAAATTTGCTGCTTGAGTTATGCAGGCTTAGCCAGCAAGCTCATGAGAGTGTGCTGCCACCAGATTCCAGCCCTGGGGTTACAGATTCCTATTACTGTGTCTGACTTTCTAGGTTTCTAGGCAACTTGCCTCAGTCCCTCATGATGCAGACACAAGAACTTTAACCACTCACCCTTCTCTTCATTTAAGAGAATATTTTTAGTGTAAATATAAAAATAATTGCATTGCATAGATTAAGCCATAGTTAGATTTTAGGAACATATTCTAAGTTTGGTAGAAACTGTCACTTGCAATTTTTACTTTATTTTGGATTAAAAACAAATAGACTACCCCCCTTCTTTTTTCCTTGGTATTAGTGATGGCTACCTGAAAAACCAACTATAAACTTATTATATATATATAATATATTTTATATACTTATATATAATATATATAATATATATTAAGATTTATGTGAGATTAAAATTCAAGGCAAATCAACAGTACAAACACTAGAGAGTTGAGCCTGCCTAAGCAATCATAACTAAGATATGCTTGCGAGGAGCACAAGTCACCATATGCCATAAGCTGGCAAGAGTTTTCAAACAGTACATTTAACAAATGCTGAAAGTGGAGTACAGACACGAGACTGAAAAACCTTTGGGAGTTGTATTTTGGGGATTTCCCACACAATGTCAGGTTTTTCCTCCAGATCTCCCAACACATTCTAAAGGGAGATTCAGAGAACACATCCCAAAGAGTGGTGCAGGAAAAATAGAAAAAATAGCTAGAGTCAAACCTGTTTGAACACAGTCCTGATCCCTTGGAAAGATTTTCACCATACTGCAATCTATAAAATTAGGCTAGGTTTCAAATTTTAATACCACATCAAGGCTATGGATTCTAGTCTTCTTGCCTCCAGTTGGCTAAATAAATAAATAAATATTCAAAAGGAAAAGCATTTTAGAAAGAATATCTGGAACAATGTAGCCAGGGAAGATACCACAGATAAAAAGAAAATTTCTACTTGTGGAAGGAAGACAAAACACATTTCAAACAGAAAAAAAATCAAAACAAATCAAAAAAATAAAAAAAAAAACAAAAAAATCAAAACTATGAATAGTTTAGATAATTATATTCCATTTTATAAAATTATACTACACTTACAAATGGTGGACACCGCTGTATACTGTCCAATTATAAGATGCAAGCTGGAAATTTCAACTTTTCTACAGAGGAATGCTGTTTGTATGTTTACTATTTATTAGATAATTTCAAGTTTTGATCCTTTCTATTCTAAGATGTTTAAAAAGGAGGAGGTGGAAATTTTTAATTAAAAATATAAAAAATAGCCGGGCGATGGTGGCGCACGCCTTTAATCCCAGCACTCGGGAGGCAGAAGCAGGCGGATCTCTGTGAGTTCGAGACCAGCCTGGTCTACAGAGCTAGTTCCAGGACAGGCTCCAGCTCCAAAGCCACAGAGAAACCCTGTCTCGAAAAACCATATATATATAGATAGATAGATAGATAGATAGATAGATAGATAGATAGAGATAGAGATAGAGATATAGATATAAAATATCAAAAAGGTATTTATTTTCTAGAATTCAGAATAAATTTACCATGTATTCTATTATTTTAAATGTATAAATTCTTATCACAGAAGACATAATATCATTTGAGTGGTTCCATAACTTAAACATGATATATACACACATATACATATGTGTACATATGTCCTTGTATACAATCACACACACATATATATATATCATTGCTTAAATAAGACAATGCTGTTATACATTTCATAAACTCATTCCATCATATCGGGCTTTAAAGATCTTATCTGAACCAGACTGAGGGAAAAGGAGGAGGTGAGAGGAGCAGAAAATTAGTGATCCTGTGTCAGAGCAGTCAGATAAAACACCCAAACAAAGAAAAGAATTAACCAAAAAGTGAGTGATAGAGATAGAGTAGTAACTTTTAAAGCTGGGGAAGACAGTGATTTTGACATTTTTTTTCTCCTAAAAAAGCACATCAATGGCTATTGTGGTGGATTAACAGACACAGGAGGCTTGTTATTGTTTCAGAAGAGCAATGACCTCAGCAAAGGAGGAATGAAAAGAGTAGTAAAGATATGGTCCTAATTAAAGAAGTTCAATGTATCTTCAAAGTTTCTCTTCCTACATTCTACTTCAGAAGGAGTCCTTTGTATAGAAATCTAAAGACCTCAGCCTGAGATTTGACATTAAGAGGAATGAAAACTATATGCCAGGAGTATAAGTGCCTGAATATTGAACTGTTCTAAATCCTGTACCGTACCCACACAGAACCTGACATGGGGTGTTGAAATAGGAGCGGCCGGGGCTGCGTCCCCAACACCCCAGCTGCCTGCTCAGCTAGCTTATGCACGAAATAACAACACACAAACTATATTCTTTTAAATGCTGCTTGGCCCATTTCTATCTAGCCTCTTCTAGGCTAACTCTCACACCTGGACTAGCCCATTTCTAATCATCTGTGTAAGCACCCCAAGGTGCGCTTACCGGGAAGATTCTAGCCTACGTCCACCTTGGATTGGAGCTTCATCGCTCACGTCTGTCCGGGAGACTGGAGCATGGCTTCTCTGCTCCCGAGAGCAGAGCTGTTGAGTCTGAGCTCACTTCCTCTTCCTCCCAGTATGCTATTCTGTTTACTCCTCCCACCTATGTTTTAACCTATGAGGGCCAAGCAGTTCCTTTATTACTTAACCAATGAAATCAACAGATTGATATATGACACTCCCACATCAATGGGGAGGGCTGCTTTCCACTGAGCCTGCTGGGAAAAACTTCCTAACTTCTGCTGCTGGACATAACAAAAACCAAAAGGAATTCTACCTAGGACTCAGAATACCAACATGAAATTTATTCAGTAAGACTAAGGTTTTGTAATCAAAATTGGAAAGCATTAACTTTTATACTATTTAATGAACTCATATCAAATAAATTTCCTGTTTTAAAGATTAGTTAATTGTGACATTCAGCTTGTTGAAATGCCATATGCTCTGAAATGTCTATCTATACTTAACTAAAACTTAACTATGGGAGCTGAAAAGAAAAACAGAACAGACTGTAATATTGGCAGAAATGTTAAGGATTCCTAAATAGAAATGTTCAAGGATATATGTTCCATTATTTAATTTTAGATTTGTATATCATCTGATATACCAAAGCCAACCAACTGGCATTAAACAAAGCACATATCCTTATAAGTAGAAAGTTTTAAAGTTTCTTGAAGCTCACAAATTTTATAATGGTGAATCTTGACGTAAAACATAAAGCTGCTGTTTTAAGAGCACATTATCCGTTCTCCTAATCTATTACTCAGAATTTAGGATATACATTCTTTAGTGGTACAGAACTATCACAAAATGATTCTCAACAGTGGATCATGGAGTAAAATTTTTCTATAATAATAAGGTAGATGCTTCTAGTGAAAATGTGATAGATAAGAATACAAAATATTAATGTATAATACTCAGAAATAGTTGGCATAATCCATTAACCTATATTAAAGAAGCTGTTTCTATTACAGTTGACATTTTTAGTGTGCTGATACATGTCTACTGAGTAAGTTTTCATGATTTCTTCATCAAATATCCTAAGCTGTGTATCTCAAAAACATATATTTTTTTTCAAAATATTGAAAAAGTGTTCTCTAATATCAATTCAATGGTGACCACACTCTGCATTTTCTTCTATCTTGAAAACAAGTTCTTTCCCATTTAAGCTCTTGTGGTCTTTCTAGTAGATTGGCTCCTTATCCCATGGCTTTATTTATATTTAATATCAGACTATAAGTGATGTCTTCAATACTGTCATACCTGAGATCAAGCCTTCTAAAAATGCATTTTGCTGCAATACAGTTTAGTACATAACAGTCCTCTTAAAAATAAAACCTAACTAACAAGACCACATGAAGCACTTTTACCACCTCTTTGCAAAAATGTGCACAAAATATTCAAACCTTATAATACAACATTCAGTCTTTAAAAGTTGGGTCTGAAGAGCTGGCTCCTCAGTCAAGAGAAGTCACTGCTCTTGCAGAAGACCACAGTTCAGTTCCCAGTACAGATATAAGACAGCACACAACAGCCCCTAAGTCTAGTTCAAAAGGACCAGACACCATTTCCTAGAGATTTTTACACTTACACCGACATTATGACATGCACACATGAGCTCTTTCTCTCTCCCTCTCTCTGTCTCTCTCTCTGTCTCTCTCTCTCTTTGTGTGTGTGTGTGTGTCACACACACTTATAACACACCTTAAAAAAATCACCTATATATAAAGACCATGCATGGCTACATTCGAGAAGACCAAGAGTAAATAAAAATTTCAACTACTACTTTTATTCTTTTGATTTGTAATTCCAAAGATTATATATATATATATATATATATATATATATATATATATATACACACACACAATATCTTTCCTCTGTCTTCCAAACAGCTTGACCATAACGTATTTCTTATTTTCCACCTATTTGGGTTTGCATAAATACTGAAGTTCTTTTAACTGTTATTTTTGATTTCTTGAGAAATACTCTTCTTAGAGAAATTTTATATTTTTTAATAAATTATGTAAAATTAATATCCATATTTCTCATAATATTATTACACAAGATATTCTGACCATAAAGTTGCTTTAAAAGATTCATGGAGTCTATGTCAGCACACAGTGTCAGGGTCAAAATCAACGAGTTACCAGAAGTTGTTTGGTATAATGATAAGGTATAGTTCAAAGAAACTATGGATTTATCATATTTATCATTTGTCTACACACATAAATTCTATATGAGAGACAGTTTACATGAAATAACATATAGAAGTATACACTGCTGATTAGAGTAAGCCTGAGATATGAACTTGTAAGTAGAAAAATAACAAAACATGAATAGACAAATTTTTTGCCTGCTCAAAAGAGAAAAATCCAACAATAATAAAATTTTGAATTTGCTTTTATTTCTTCTGTACTAAAATAGTTTTTCAGAAAACAGATGTAAACAGTATTTTAGTCCAATTTAATTTTACCATATTACATTCATTGAGATAAGAGGTTCAAGTGAATTTTAACTGGACTAAAATCAAGAAGTTTACCTGTAGAAGAATGAAAATAGATGCATATCTATCGCCATGCACAAAAATCAAGTCCAAATGGATTAAAGACCTCAATGTCAGGCTGAACACACTGAATCTGATAGAAGAGAAAGTGGGAAGTACTCTACAACATATGGGCACAGGAGACCACTTCCTAAGCATATCCCCAGCAGCACAGACATTAAGGACATCATTGAATAAATGGGACCTCCAGAAACTGAGAAGATTCTGTAAAGCGAAGGACACGGTCACCAAGAAAAAAAGGCAACCCACTGACTGGGAGATCTTCACCAACCCTGCAACAGACAAAGATCTGATCTCCAAAATATATAAAGAACTCAAGAAACTAGACTTTAAAATGCTAATTAACCCAATTAAAAAATGGGGCACGGAACTGAACAGAGAATTCTCAACAGAAGAAATTCAAATGGCCAAAAGACACTTAAGGTCATGCTCATCCTCCTTGGGGATCAGGGAAATGCAAATTAAAACAACTTTGAGTTACCATCTTACACCTGTCAGAATGGCTAAAATCAAAAACACCAATGATAGCCTGTGCTGGAGAGGTTGTGGAGTAAGGGGCACACTCATCCATTGCTGGTGGGAATGCAAACTTGTGCAACCACTTTGAAAATCAGTGTGGTAATTTCTCAGGAAATTCGGGATCAACCTACCCCAAGATTTAGTAATACCACTCTTGGGAATATACCCAAGAGATGCCCTATCATATGACAAAAGCATTTGTTCAACTATGTTCATAGCAGCATTGTTTGTAATAGCCAGAACCTGGAAACAACCTAGATGCCCTTCAATGGAAGAATGGATGAAGAAAGTGTGGAATATATACATATTAGAGTACTACTCAGCGGTAAAAAACAATGACTTTGCGAACTAAGCATGTAAATGGATGGAAATAGAAAACAGTATCCTAAGTGAGGTATCCCAGTCCCAAAAAGATGAACATGGGGTGTACTCACTCATAATTGGTTTCTAGCCATAAATAAAGGACATTGAGCATATTATTTGTGATCCTAGAGAAGCTAAATAAGAAGGTGAACCCAAAGAAAAACATATAGTCATCCGCCTGGATATGGGAAATAGACAAGATTCCAGGGCAAAACATGGGAACTTGGGGATGAGGTGTCATGGGGCTAAGAGTGAATGGGGTGTGAAACGTGAGAAGGGGAGAATGGAGGGAGCTTGGGGGAATGCGATGGTTGGGATAAAGGAAGGGTGGACACGGGAGCAGAGAAATATATAGCCTAATTAAGGGAGCCATCTTAGGGTTGGCAAGAGACTGGACTCTAGAGGAGTTTGCAGATGTCCAGGTTGATGTCCCCAGCTAGTACCTTGAGCAACTGAGGAGAGGGAACCTGAAATGACTCTCTCTTATAGCCACACGGATGAATATCTTGCATATCACCTTAGAACCTTCATCTGTCGATGGATCGAGATAGAGACAGAGACCCAAATTGGAACACCAGACTGAGCTCTTAAGATTCAAATGAGGGGACAAGGAACTACTTCCTGCAGGGCCTATACTCCTGCAAACTGCCTCTTTCTTCCTATCTCACCCAGCGTGCATCCAGAACCCTCCCCACTTCTGCCTCCCTGCCGTCTTTGGGCACATAACATCACCCAGCTCAGCCTGTCTGGGTGCTGGGATCGAGTCGGGAGGGCAGCCGGGTGGGCAGGAATTCCTTTGTTTCAATAGCCTGCCTGCAGCAAGCAAGGTAGGCGCTTTGTTTATTAGCTACCCAACCAGCATGGAGATCTGATCTCAGCACCAGGAGAGCCATCACTGGGGCACCTAAAGAGCCATCACGGGAGAGTGCCATCACTGGGAAGGTACATCAGTGGGCAAGGAGACCTGATCCTGTAAAAGAAGATGCTTAGTGGAGCATTCGGAGGAAGAGATGGTCAGGCGCCAATGCAAGAATTCACCCAACAATCTGAAAAACAACATGAAACCACTAGAACCCAGTGACCTCACAACAGGAGGACATGAACACCTTAATCAAGAAGAAGTAGAAAAAATTGATTTTATGAAAGTGATTGATGTCCTTAAACAGCATGTAAAAAATGCACTTGTAGAAATGGATGAGAAGTATAACAGAAAGTTTGAAGAATTGAATAAATCAGTGAATGATACCCTAGGAAACCAAGGAAAAACAATCAAACAAATAATGGAAACAGTTCAAGACTTGAAAACTGAATTGGAGACAAGGAAGAAAACACAAACAGAGGGCCGGCTGGACATGGAAAATCTAGGTAAATGCATAGAGACTACAGAAACAAGCATAACAAGCTGAATACAAGAGATAGAAGAAAGAATCTCAGATTCTGAAGATAACATAGAGAAAATAAACGCACTGATCAAAGATAACAGCAAGTCCAACAAACTCTCATCACAAAATATTCAGGAAATATGGGACACAATAAAAAAGACCAAACCTAAGAATAATAGGAGTAGAAGGAGAAGAAGTGCAGCTCAATGTTCCAGAAAATATATTTAATAAAATTATAGAAGAAAACTTTCCCAACCTAAAGAAAGATGTACCTATGAAGGTTCAAGAAGCATACAGAACACCGAATAGGCTGGACCAAAAAAAAAAAATCCCTTCGCCATATAATAATCAAAACACAAAGCATACAGAATAAAGAAAGAATATTAAGAGCTGCAAAGGAAAATGGTCAAGTTACTTATAAAGGTAAACCTATCAGACTTACACCTGACTTTTCTATGGAAACCATGAAAGCCAGAAGGTTCTGCAGAAACTAAGAGACCATGGATGCAAGCCCAGACTACTATACCCATCCAAGCTTTCGTTCACTATAAATGGAGAAAACAAAATTTTCCAGGATAAAAACAAATTTAAACAATACGTAGCCACAATTCCAGCCTTACAGAAAGTAATAGAAGGAAAATCACTAACCAAGGAGTCCAACAATGACCACAATAACTCAGGTATCTAGAGACCCTTCACCAGCGCAACTCAAAGAAGGGAAACACACAAACTCTACTACTAAAAAAGTGACCGGAGTTAACAACCACTGGTCATTAATATCACTTAATGTCAATGGACTCAACTCACCTATAAAAAGGCACAGGCTAACAGATTGGATACGAAAACAGGATTCAACATTCTGCTGTTTACAAGAAACACACCTCAGTCACAAAGACAGGCACCTACTCAGAGTAAAGGGCTGGGAAAAGGCTTATCAAGCAAATGGACCTAAGAAACAAGCAGGTGTGGCCATACTAATTTCTAACAAAGTTGACTTCAAACTTAATTCCATCAGAAGAGATGGAGAGGGACATTTTATACTCATAACAGGAACCAGTTCATCAGGATGAAGTCTCAATCCTGAATATCTATGCCCCTAATATAAAAGCACCCACGTACATAAAAGAAACATTACTAAAAATTAAGGCAGCCATCAAACCGCACACACTAATAGTAGGAGACTTCAACACTCCTCTCTCACCAATGGATAGGTCAATCAGACAGAAACCTAATAGAGAAATAAGAGAATTAATGGAGGTAATGAATCAAATGGACTTAACAGACATCTATAGAACATTCCACCCAAATAGGAAAGAATATACCTTCTTCTCTGCAGCTCATGGAACCTTCTCGAAAATTGACCACATACTCGGTAACAAAGCAAACCTTCACAGTTACAAAAAATATTATTAACCCCCTGTGTCTTATCAGATCACCATGGATTAAAGTTAGAATTCAACAACAATGCTACCCCCAGAAAGCCTACAAACTCATGGAAACTGAACAGTCAACTATTGAACCACCCCTGGATCAAAGAAGAAATAAAGAAAAAAATTAAAGTCTTCCTTGAAATCAATGAAAATAAAGAAACAACATACTCAAACCTATGGGACACTATGTAAGCAGTCCTAAGAGAAAAGCTCATAGCACTAAGTGCTCACTTAAAGAAAACGGAGAAAGCACACATTGGAGACTTAACAGCACACCTCACAGCTCTAGAAAAAAAAGAAGCAGACTCACCTAGGAGGAGTAGAAGACAGGAAATAATCAAACTGAGGGTTGGAATCCTCAAAATAGAAACAAAGAAAACAATACAAAGAATCAATGAAACAAAGAGCTGGTTCTTTAAGAAATTCAGAGAATCATTAGGTCATTCTACCAAAACCAGTACTCCACAAAATAGGAAAACGTAAAAGAAATGGACAATTTTCTAGATAGATAGCATATACCAAAATTAAATCAAGACAGGTGACCATTTAAATAGCTCTATAAACAGCAAAGAAATAGACTGTCAACAAAAACTCTCAAACAAAAATATCCCAGAGACATATAGTTTTAGTGTAGAATTCTAACACAATTTCCACTAAGACCTAGTACTTATACTCCTCAAAGTGTTCCACATAATAGAAACAGGAGGAACATTGCCAAACTATTTTGGCAGTTTCATCTTTTGATGAAACTACAGTTACCTTGATACCAAAACTTCGCAAAGACCCACTGATGAAAAAGAATTACACTTCCATCTTACACATAACATGGATACAAAAATAATCAATGAAATACTGGCAAACTGAACCCAAGAACATATCAAAAAATTATCTACTATGACCAAGTCGGCTTCATCCCAAAAATGAAGAACTTGTTCAACATATGAAAATCTATCAATGTAATTCATCATATAAGTAAACTAAAAGATAAAAACCATATGATCATTTCATTAGATGCTGAAAAATTATTTGACAAAATCCAGCACCCCTTCATGATAAAGGTCTTGGAGAGATCAGGGATACAAGGAAGATACCTAAATATAATAATATCAGTATATAGCAAGCTGACAGCAAACATCAATTTACATGGATAGAAACTCAAAGTGATTTCACTAAAGTCAGGAACAAGACAAGGCTGTCCACTGTCTTTATATATGTTTAACATAGTTCTTGAAATTTTGACTATAGCAATAAGATAACAAATGAAGTTCAAGGGGATCGAAATTGGAAAATAAGAAACAAACTTTCGCTATTTTCAGATGATATGATAGTATATATAAGTGATCCCAAACACTCTACCAGAGAACTCTCACAGCTGTGAGATTCCATCAAAAAGCATCTTAAAGACTTATCTAAATGCTAGTTGACATTACATTTTGTATGCTTTCTTTATTGTATTTCACACCACTTATTTATTAATAACAATTTTGTCCTGTCTGGGATCAAACTCAGGGCCTCATACATATTAATCAAATATCCTGCATTGAGCTCCACCTCAGACCTGAAATTTATAATTAATTTTACTACATATTTATTAATCACAAAATTATGTTGTATTCTCAAACTCTTAAGGCCTGCTTTCAAAATGTAGTTTTTTTAAAAATATACATTACATTCTAAAGTATAATATAAAAAAATGTACTACAATGACTAAGGGAAAGACATTTTCATTTGTCTCAAAACATCAACCTCAGTATGTATTGTAAATTATATACCCCTGATCTCGAATTCTCATCTATTTTCTGTGAATTCCATTGGTGAATCAAGAAACTGTCTCAGCCTGTTGACAGGGCAGAATTTAGGTAGGCGTGGAAAACTAACTGAATGCTGGGAGAAAGGAGGCAGAGTTAGACAGAAGCCATGGATCTGCCACTAGAGACAGACACACTGAAACTTTGCTGGTTGGCCACAAACTGGTGGTGATGCCCAGATGAATGGAGATAGGTTAAATTAAGATGTAAGAGTTAGCCAATAAGAAGCTAGAACTTATGAGCCAAGCAGTGATTTAATTAATACAGTTTCTGTTTGGTTATTTTTGGTCTGAGCTGCAGGGTAGCTGGGAAACAAAAAAGTGGCCTCTCCTACAACATATGCCTTCAAGTGTGGATAGAATGCAAATGATAAAATGTGTGTAAATACCTTAGTACTTGTCCTTGGATACAATGCCTTGATAGATAACAGCAAATGCTGTCATTTCACTATGACCATTATGGTGGTCACCAAGGTAACAATCTGTCCTGCATGTGACCCTTAACACAAACACTCTTTGCATTAAATGCTTGTTGAGTCAAATCCTCAAACATCCAAGTGTAAAATAAGAGGAGTGATACACTTGATATATTATTGATCAGAATTATATATTTGTTAGTTGTCATAACCTTTTTAGTCACATTATTTATAGTTTTGAATAATTAATATACTTAATCTGTAACTATACTGTTCCTTGTACAGGAAGAAACTGCAGTCATCAGCTTGGAACAGTGTCAGTGGCGGGACCTTCAGCTGGGCATCGGAACTCAGTGCATTTTAATACTACTTTGTCCCATCAATTATTAATTTTCAAAATCAAGTTGTTAGTAACCAAAAATTTATCAAAACACACGTGATTAATTTAGAGCTATATGTTTTTCACTTTAAGAAATAAGATCTTCTCTGCTCAAACTAAGTTTATCACCACATGTAAACTGGGATGGTTTTCTGAAGCATTGCAAACTGAACAGCTTTTAGGACTGTGTTGACAAGCACTCTCCTCCCCTGACATTTTGCTATTTTAGGAGAAGATGCAAAAATGTGGGGGTTTTTTTTGAACCACTTAAACTTGAAAGGGCAAAGTTTAAAAAAATAAAATTTCAGGAATAAATCACTTCTGATAAAATATTAATCAGAAGATTTCTTTGAAGTAAAATATTTTGTAGAAACAGATATGAAATTGCTTTGACCTTTCACGTGCAATAAGGAGCAAGCAATTGCTCTTTCATCAATAGAATGTCTCATCCATATTTGACAGAATATCTAGGGAATAAAAGTGAACCTCAGCTAATACATTTAGAACTTAATCTCAGATTTTAAATGCAGACTAAGGTTAAGCACCAATTGCACAATAATATTTTCTAGATCTCAAATGGGAAACTAAAACTCATATATTTCATAATAACAAAAACAATAGATCTATAAGGTATTATTCATTTCCACCATTTTTACAGGAACTTGACATTATATTTTATATTTAATTGACAATAGACAATGGTAAAAGATAGTATATTGTATTTATAGTAATAGCTAGGTATCTATATGCATAAAGCAAATAAAATTTTATTCTAATGGCATCTCTGGATTGAAGTTCTCTATAAATCACATTTAGGGAGAAAGATTAGAATATCAAATTGATTCTGGGAAAATACATATAAAACACATACTTCACTCCTAATTATTTTTTAACTCTGCCCTATTTCATTTTATGATTTTATCATACTATAAATTAGTTTTAAAATCTAAATTTGAAAAAAAAAGATGTGGCAACTCCAAAACCAGACATTATGCAGAGACAGATTCCTTGGTGTGCATAGCACAAAATCCTGTGTCTCCATCAGATCCCCCTTCTCAGAGGACAGGAAACACTGTTGGAGAGGAGGCAAAAACAGCTAGCAGAGGGGCTGGAGGATACCAGGAGAACAAGGCCCTCTTAATCAGCTAAGCAAAGCATAAAGGAAATCACCAAGGCTGAAGCAACAAGCAAAGGACCTCTGCATATATATATATATATATATATATATATATATATATATATATATATATGTGTGTGTGTGTGTGTGTATGTAAGTATGTATTACATTATAGTTATTAGTTTAGTGTTTTTTATGAGACTCCTAAATGTATTTATGAGTGAGTTTCTGATCCTTGTGCCCCCATTGAGATCTTTTGGTTCTGTTAAGTGTGTTGTTCAACTTCTGTGTGATGGTTTTTGCTTCATCTAATGTTTGATTTTGTCATATTTTGTTGTTATCTTTTAGAATCCTGTTCTTTTGTAATGAGAGATAAAAAGGGAGTGAATCCCCAGTGAAGGAGAGATGGAAAGGATGGGAGGAGCAAAACGAAGGGAAACTGTCATCAAGATGTATTGTTTGGGAAAAGAAACATTTCTAAATAAAAAGAAAAAAATAAAAACCACCACCCCCAAATCAAAAGAACTAAAAATAGTGGGAAAAGAGTTTGCTGTAACTTGATTTATTTTTAATTAAAACTTGAATAAAATAATAACTAACATTGAAAGTATTAATGTCCATTATTTTACAATTTTAGTGGGACTGCTCGATGTATGTTTTCCAAGATTTTTGTTTAGTCATTGTTTTTAGTTTTTAATTAATTTATTATCTCATATATTACAGTCCAACCACAGCTTCCTCTCCCCTGTCCTCCACCCCATCTTGGATATTACCATATAACCAAATGATAAATATGGGATTTAACCCTTGGTTGTTAGAGCAGTATCTATATTTTGCATTATCACCAAACATAATTTGAGATGTTTATTTAAACTCAATTTGAGTGAGTTTGTGTGTGTGTGTGTGTGTGTGCGTGTTTGTGAGTTCACACAATTACAGGATGACTATGAACCAATATGACTATTGTGATTGATAGGGTTTGGTGTCAATCATTGTTTTTATCACAAACAAAGAATATTAGTATTTTTAAAATTTTTAAATGCTATAGTCAGAGTTCCTCATCCACCATTAAGATTAAAATTCCTCCATTACTTTCCTGAAAATACAAATCAGTGAGTGCATAAAAATGCACAGAAAGTTAATTTTCTGTCATCTTTTCCTTTGTCTTTTAACTGTGGCTTCAGAAGTGATAATGCAATTATTGACTAATACTTGCTTAATTTCAGTTTTGGCTTAACATTTTCTCTTTTAAAAAATTGACAATACCAAACTCATCCGAGGAACAGGAATTGGATATTGAAAGGGGCACAATAAAGGGTAGCAAATAAGTTTTCAGATTATTTCTTTATCCAATTACAAAATTATTAATATTCTAAGACCACAGGAAACATAAATATAAATAATCCACCACTAAAAAGAGAGGCAAAGTGTGTGCAATTAAAAAATAATCGATGCATATACTTTGAAGTGTTGTACTTGTTAATTACCATGGATACTAAGTATAGTGGCACTTGCCTGCAGTATCAATGGAAGGAAGAAGAAAACTGTAAAATCTGAGAAAAGGTCAAGACAAAAGAGAGAAGAAAGAAAGACCAAAAGAAGAAGAAGAAGAAGAAGAAGAAGAGAGAGAGAGAGAGAGAGAGAGAGAGAGAGAAGAAAGATAGATAGATAGATAGATAGATAGATAGATAGATGATAGATAGATAGATAGATGATAGATAGATAGATAGATAGATAGATAGATAGATAGATAGATAGATAGATAGATAGATAGATGATGATAGATAGATAGATAGATAGATAGATAGATAGATAGATAGATGATAGATAGATGATAGATAGATAGATAGATAGATAGATAGATAGATAGATAGATGATAGATAGATGAAAAAATCAGCCAAAGAAAGAACAAGGGATCACTGAAATGCTAGACCACTCATTTGGAGCGATAAAGTAAACAAAGCATGACAATGAAAACCAATATAACACTTTGAGTGCTGGGGAGGACATGTGGGGAAGAGTGGCTAATCATACTATGTTGAAGGAAACGTTGGTTCAACAGTTACTATAGAAATCAGCTTAGGGAAGCCCTGAGACCCTCCCACAACTCCTTCAGCTTTTCTAGACAGCCAGCAGATTTTTCTGCAGGTAGGCTCCCACAAAACCCAACCCCATCCACCAGACCCTCTTAACTTACTAGCCCCACCCAGTCCCTAAACTTGCCTGTCCTCCTGCAACCTAGGAGAAACTCTTAAACAAAGCTTGCCCAATACTGAGGAGACCTGAGTGCTTACTACAGTACTGATGGGACAAAGCTTGCTACAATACTGAGGGGATCAAGAGCTTGCTACAATATTAACAGGACCAAGAGAGAGGACCAAGAGAGCAAACCAGGAGAGAAGACCAAGAGAGCAGTCTTAGAAAGAACTCAGAGTCTTCCTGAGACACAAACATTGACCATACAGAGCAGACCAATACTCAGA
Organism: Neodon shergylaensis; assembly: GCA_025134845.1. Taxonomy (NCBI): domain Eukaryota; kingdom Metazoa; phylum Chordata; class Mammalia; order Rodentia; family Cricetidae; genus Neodon; species Neodon shergylaensis. The sequence continues at coordinate 10,607,298 of JABTXL010005416.1, read as the reverse complement.
TACTCAGATAGCCCCAATTCTCAGATAGCCACTGCAAAGACTGGACCAAGATTGAAAAATACTGCCAGCCTCATTTGAAGGAAGAGATGGGTAGGTGCCAATGCAAGAATTCATCCAAAACCTAAAAAGCAACACAGTAACTCCAGAACCCAGTGGTTATACAACAGAAAGACTTGATCATCCTAACCCAGAAGAAGCAATTAAGAGCTCCGGCTTCTCTTCTACAGCATCTGTATTTGAATCTCATTTGTATATAGGAGGACTACTGAATTTTTTTTTTGAGTTGATCTTGTATCCTGCCACATCAGTATATGTATTTATCAGCTGAACCTGATAGAAGAGAAAGTGGGAAGTACACTACAACAGATGGGCACAGGAGATCGCTTCCTATATATAACCCCAGCAGCACAGACATTAAGGGAAACATTGAATAAATGGGACCTCCTGAAACTGAGAAGTTTCTGTAAAGCAAAGCACACAGTCAATAAAACAAAAAGGCAACCTACTGACTGGGAGAAGATCGTCACCAACCCTGCAACAGACAAAGGTCTGATCTCCAAAATATATAAAGAACTCAAGAAACTAGACTTTAAAATGCTAATTAACCCAATTAAAAAATGGGGCACGGAACTGAACAGAGTATTCTCAACAGAAGAAGTTCAAATGGCCAAAGACACTTAAGATCATGCTCTACCTCCTTAGCAACCAGGGAAATGCAAATCAAAACAACTTTGAGATATCATCTTACACCTGTCAAAATGGCTAAAATCAAAAACACCAATGTTAGCTTATGCTGGAGAGGTTGTGGAGTAAAGGGAACCCTCATCCATTGCTGGTGGGAATGCAAACTTGTGCAACCACTTTGTAAATCAGTGTGGCGGTTTCTCAGGAAATTCGGGATCAACCTACCCCTGGACCCAGCAATACCACTCTTGGGAATATACCCAAGAGATGCCCTGTCATATTACAAAAGCATTTTTTTTCATTTATGGAAGAACTTTAATGAATAGAGATGCGTTTTATCTATAGGTGGAATTAGAATATTACATGTTTGTGACACCTACTAAATTCTAAATGAGGACAGCAGTTGCTAAAGTCTTTTTTTTTTTGGTTCTTCAAATGGGGAAAAATTTATTTTTCTTTTTTTTATTTATTTATTCATTTATTAAAGATTTCTGCCTCCTCCCCGCCACCGCCTCCCATTTTCCTCCCCCTCCCCCAATCAAGTCCCCCTCCCTTGTCTGCCCAAAGAGCAATCAGGGTTCCCTGCCCTGTGGGAAGTCCAAGGACCACCCAACTCCATCCAGGTCTAGTAAGGTGAGCATCCAAACTGCCTAGGCTCCCACAAAGCCAGTACATGCAGTAGGATCAAAAACCCATTGCCATTGTTGTTGAGTTCTCAGTAGTCCTCATTGTCCGCTATGTTCAGCGAGTCCGGTTTTATCCCAGGCTTTTTCAGACCCGGGCCAGCTGGCCTTGGTGAGTTCCCAATAGAACATCACCATTGTCTCAGTGTGTGGGTGCACCCCTCTCGGTCCTGAGTTCCTTGCTCATGCTCTCTCTCCATCTGCTCCTGATTTGGACCTTGAGATTTCAGTCCGGTGCTCCAATGTGGGTCTCTGTCTCCTTTCATTGCCTGATGAAGGTTAATATTCAAAATCATTTGTTCAACTATGTTTATAGCAGTATTATTTGTAATAGCCAGAATCTGAAAACAACCTAGATGCCTCTCAACCAAAGAATAGATAAAAAAAAGTTGAACATTTACATAATATGGTAATACTCATCAGTAAAAAACAATGGCAACTTGAATTTTGCATGAAAATAGATGGAATTCAAAAACAGTATCCTGAGTGAGGTTACCCAGACCAGAAAAAATGAATATGGTATGTATTCACTCATAAGTGGATACTAGTTATAAACAAAGGACATTGAGCCTATGGTTTGTGATCCTAGAGAAGCTAAGCAATAAGGTGAACACTAAGAAAAATATATATAGATCCACCTGGAAAGTGGAAACAGAAAAGATTGCCTGACATAACTGGGAGCATGGGTGTGGGGAAAAGAGAGGGTGAAAGGAGAAGAGTGGAGAAGGGGAGGTCTGAGGAGAACTTGAGGGAACATGATAGTTGAGAAGGAAGAAGGACAGAGATGAGGGCAAGAAAATAGTTATCTTGATTTACAGAACCATTATAGGGTTAGCAAGAAACCTGGCACTAAAGAATTTCCCAAGAATCTACAAGGATGACCCCAGCTAAGACCCTAATAAATGAAGAGCGTGCCTGAACTTTTCTTGCCCTGTAGTCAGACTGATGAATATTTTAAATATCATCATAGAATTTTCATCCAGTGCCTGATAGAAACAGAGGCAGAGACCTATATTGAAGCACTGGACTACGCTCTCAATGTCCAGTAGAAGAGTGGGATGAGTGAGAATATTAGCAAAAAGGTTAAGACCATGAAGGGTACACCCACTGAAACAATTTACTTGAGCTAATGGGAGCTCACCAACTCCAGCCCGACAGGGAAGGAAACAGCATAGGTCTAAATTAGTCTGTTTGAATGTGGTTGACAATTGCCTGGCTGTGGCAGACTGTGTGGTCACTGTAGTGGCACCAAGATTTATCACTACTGCATGTACTGGCTCTTTTGAAACCTATTCTCTTTGGATGGATACCTTGCTCAGCCTAGATATAGTATGGAGGACCTTGGTCTTTCCCCAAAGCAATGTGCCTTACATTGGGTGAAAGTCAGCTACTTCGAAGACAACTAAAAGCACTTCCTTAGGCACTTCCTTCTGGATTCCATTCTCATTCATCCAAAAGTTATTTTAAAAGTTTTTTTTTTCTCACCATCTCAGACGTGAGAAATGCTACTTTGGAGAGAAAATAGATTCTGGGAGGATTTTTTTGGCATTTCTTTAGAAAATGCATATAATTCTATTTTAATATTTTTAAAACTTTATTTTATCACTTATATTTTTGAATTTTGGATGATACAGTCTTAAATATTCTTTGCTGAGGAACAATCCCCATGATTAAGGGAGAGCAACACTGAAGACTGAACCATACCTTCAATCAGGAATTTACTGTCAGTGTTGCCCTATTTTCTATTGGCCTGTGAGCAGCAAAGACCTCATTTCTTATGCATGTCTTCTGTCCTCTCTTGTATGCACAGTTAACTGACCAATGCAGATATAGACATAAAAGCACTGGATCCAATTAGAATCAAGAGACAGTGTTTTGCAACTCATATTAAAATCTTATTATGATTTTTGTCCTTTATTCGAAAAGTATGAAAGCATCCATATGTTTAGAATAAAACATTACGGTTAAGAAAGTTTAGCCTTACTAGGTTGATATATAATATCATCTTTATATCTTCAAATGTAAACAAGGGAAGACAGGAAATATTCATGATTTCAAATTACCTTTTCATACTTCCAAATTAAAATTATTATATTTTTCTTTTTCCATATTTTATAAAATGACATTTATCATCTTTATGGTAGAGTCTATAACACTTAATACTGATTTTCCTTTATTATAAATCTTAGAAATTAAATGCAGAATATATCTGTAAATAAATGGCTGACCACACGGATTACATGTTTTATTTTATTATTTTTACTTTCTTAGTAGTTCAATGACATTTTAAACACAAACATCCCTCAAATTGACATTTTACTCTTATCAGTGAATGCACAAAAATTTACAGTGTGCCTGCACTGAGAATTTATAAACATATAAGCTGTATGGTCTTGAGTTTTAACTATTACTGAAAAAAAAACACGTGTATTTTTATGTTGTAAATAGCTAAATGGAACATTCATAAACAAATTATTCGAGTCATATTATATAAAGTAAATAATTTGCAAGGTTAGAATTGGATTTATAGAGCGCAGAGTCCTCTGCATTGATTTTCTTCTATGAGGGTGTTTCAGTAACAGTTTCCTGCATGATGCTATGATTTGCATAATCACATCTATTTGCTGCACTGGGGGATTTGCTAGAAGGTTGAATGGATTTGTTGCTTTTTTCCCAAAAACAGAGTACACAAATTATGAAATTTGTGTCAGTGTACTTACTCATCAAGATGTGAAGGATTGTTCAAATAGCTGCGTGAATGTTTAACATTCGTCATCAGTTACCAATAGAGCTGTTGGTCTCTGCTACCAACTGTGAGTTGAAATGTAAACATAACATTTATTTATAGATTTAGAACTGAGAAAACTAGGGTAGCCTGGAGCAGTTTACTACAAATCTTCACGATCTATGTGCTCTTCTGCTTCTCATTATGAGCTTATGCCTGCACTCCACAACACTCAGGCACAGAAACTGCTCTTCCAGATTGAAATCACCATAAAACATTAAACATTGTTCAGTGAAATGGTATTGCTACATTGAAAGTGCCATTAGAACATACATTGAAACTTAAATATTGATATTTTAGACTATTTTCTGTAAGTTTTTTTCTTACAGTATGTATAAATTTCATATAATTGAATAAAAATCCACTCAGTCACAAAGCAAAATACATAGTATGTTGGTTCATCTGAAAAGGAAAATATTAAAGAATGACTACCTTCAGTTATTAAAACCAAGGACTATGTTATAGTATTACGTGATGTTTTTTAACTATTTTTTTTACTTTATAAAAATGTTTGGTCCTTGAAAATTGCTTACAAATTGATATTGTATTTTTTGGTTTAAAATCAAAAATATAACGTTCTCAATAGTATTTATAACCTGTAAGGATTAATTAATTGTTATTGGGAAAATTTTATGGAAAGTAATTCTGAGAAAAGGTATATAAATCAGCTCCATAGTAGCAGGCTGAGAATATACAAGTGTTGTCCATCATCTCCTTCCTTCAACATCTGCATTTACTCAATGTGAAAGCAAAGTAAAACATTTACATTTCATTAGTTGGATGTTCATGTTAATAAAAGATACTATTAAGAGTAATACATATTTGTAAGCCAAAATGTGGGAAAGAAAAATAAATATTATTTTAATATCTGAAACGAATACAGGATTTATCTTTTCAAAATGAAATAAAAATGAATTTGAAGAATGATAAGTAGGCAAATATCTTGAGAAGGTGATGGTATTCAGCTGTCATTATGTTCTTTGACTCCTTAACCCCTCCACCTATGAGGCATTAAGGGAAATAATAATTTGAAGAACCTAAACACCGAAGGTTGTAAGCGGGTTATCACATAAATTGTCAATTAAGGTATTGTAAAGACTAAATTCGATTTTGAATTGCAAAGTTAAAACAAAGGATTCATTAATATCTTTGAAGATAAGATTGGAAATGTGTTAACTGAGAAGGCTCTTGATGCTTAATAAAATAAATCAGCTGAAGCTGTGTGCAGTTGCCGTGTTTCTAATTCCATCACTCAGATGTAGAAACAGAAGGATTTGGAATTGATGATGGTTCTCTTGGCTGCATAACAAGCTTTGGGCAAGCCTGAGGTATAAAGGAGACTGTCTCAAAGAAGAAACAACAAAGTAAATAAATAAATACACAAACTTCAGTGCATTCTCTGTTATGTTTTCCTAAAAATAAGTCTGTGTGAATTAAAATATTTCAAATGCATTTTAATTATTTACTGTGAATTACAGTACTGAAGGAATCCAGAAGTAACATCTAGTTACTGAAATTAGAAATGAACATGACTGTGTGAATTGCTATTCTTTTTTTTTTCCCAGCACAACGACATATATAAGAGAGAAAGACTGCTTACAGAAGAAAAAGTTAGCAAATGGCCCTATTTGATCACTGGTGAAAAGCCGTGGTTGTATAAAGAACCTAAAATAATGGAACGCCAGGAGATTTTCTACATTAGTCCTCTTTTAAAATCCCTTGTAATTGTGTACTTTTCTCCAGCTGAAAATAAAGAATATTGATCAATGAATCAAAATGTATATCTGTACTTATTTTAAGATACATTTTAAAGAATTAAATGTCTTAAAAATATCATTAATTTTTAATTACTCTCTTGATTTATATCCCTAACAAAATGTAGCTCCCTTCAATTAAGGGAAAATTTAATATCCTATTTATCCTTTGAATCCAATGGCTGGTAATATTCCAGCATTAATTCTTTCAGTTTCACACTAATGAGCTAATTAGTATTTTACAAAAAGTACTTGCTTTCAAAATATACATGTGAAACCAAAATTTAGCCAATTATCCATATACATATTATGCTTCGAAATATCTGGTTATTTAGAAAATTTGGGTTGATTAAGGTAGCATTTAATATTCATCTAGAGCACTTTTCAGAAAAATTTAGGGCCAAAGGACTATTTGCCAATATATGATACTTCTAGGATAAATTACTTCTTCACAAATGCACAAAATATTGCTCATGATTCCAGGTGAGATCATTTCCTATTCTTATATAATCTCAGCACTGAATATACCTGACCTTGAAGTTGACTGCTTTATATCCAGATTTTAGAATGGATTATTTTTACATCATTTTTTTACCTCCATACACTTTTAATCCTAATGTTTTCCAATAACTAGAGAGTGCTGTATATTTAAGAATATCCCCATATAGTATTGTGGAATAGAAAACTTTTCCATTTATATGCTTCCCAAGTAAGTAAAGGATTGGCAGTTTTGCTCACTACTTATCATCAGACCCTGGGGTGTTTCCAGATTTACAGAAATCAGTTGCTGAAGTAAGCCACCAACATTTTAAAAAGTAGAATATTTTAGCAACTTTATAGTGACTGACTCTCTCTCTCTCTCTCTCTCTCTCTCTCTCTCTCTCTCTCTCACACACACACACACACACACCTATCTACCTATCGATCTTTATTCCTATCTCTCTCTATCTCTCCCACTGTGTGTGTGTATCTTTCTCCTATTTTCCTCATGAACGACTTATCTCATATAAATATCCTATGAGAATGGACATTGGCCAAGGAAGCAATATAAATAATTTTTTGAGATTATGGAGATAAAATATAAAGACAGATTTTAAAGATCAGATCAGAATTTTCTCTAAACGATTCACAGAAAAGGAAAAAGATTTGTATGTCATATGAAAGTAAGATATCCTAAATGGATTATGGTTTGAATGTGAAATGTTCTCACAGGCTTGCGTATTTGAACACTTGGGTCACAAACAGCTACACTGCTTGTAAAGACTATGGAATTTTTATAAGGTGATTTCCTGGAGGAAGTGGGATAGCAGTAGTAGGGTATGGATCTTTATAGGCCTGCCACACTCCCAATTTATTCTCTGTTTCCTGACAGCAAATGCAATGTGTTACTACCATGACCTCCCTACCATGGTGTAGTATATTACCTACCTTTTTTTTGGGGGGGGGGGTTTCGAGACAGGGTTTCTCTGTGGTTTTGGAGCCTGTCCTGGAACTAGCTTTTGTAGACCAGGCTGGTCTCGAACTCACAGAGATCCGCCTGCCTCTGCCTCCCAAGTGCTGGGATTAAAGGCGTGCGCCACCACCGCCCGGCTATTACCTACCTTTTTAAGAATACATAAACATTTGCTTTCCTACATTTCTTCTTTTCGAATATATGGTGGTGAGTACAACATGGATATTATCTAGTAGTTCACCCAATGACAAGCGTGACAGTTTGAACGGGAATCAGATGCTCTAAAGGTCCAAGTTTTCAATGCTTGTTTTACACTTGGTGGAAATATTTGGAGAGGTTCTGAAAAATGTACATGGTATAGGATGTAGAGCATTGAATGTATATTTTTGGCTTGTTTGTATTATTTTTTGTTTTTATATTTACTGCATTGCATTCTCTTCCCTCTTCCCTATCCTCCTCTCTACTGCCTGTATTCCTCACATAAAGTGTTCTTTTCCACAGAACCATGCCACCATGATGTTCTTCCTGCGTACCTAGGGGAAAGTGGTAGAAGTAATATTTATTTTATTAACTCTTCTGTTCGGACTATGGAATTAGAACTCAGGGCCTCATGTCTACCAGTTAAATGCTCTACCATCTGAGGTAAAACTGAGCTTCCAAAAGGACTTAATCATCTTTAGCTTACTCTATTTTTCTCAGTTTAATTATCAAACCATCACTTTTTAGCAGACCAGATAATTTAATTGCTGCTGACACACAGGTCAATTAACAATCTGTTCTTACATGCAAACCATGAGAATTTGTCTTGAAGTCAGAGAAATGTTAATTTAATTACTTAAGGATTGCTGTGGTAAAATACCACAACAAAAGATATTTCTAGTAGAAAGACTTTATTTGGGCTTATAGTTCCCGAAGGTTGTGTAAGTCTATGTTGGGGAGGAAGGCATAGTAGCAGAAGTGCTAGGCAAAGTGGAACACTGATGTTTTGAACTGCACGTATGAAACGTAATGAATTAACAATAATGTCTTCAAGCTCTAGAACCTTCCTCACCACATACTTTCTCCAGCAAGACCATACCACTAAAAGCTACTAAACAACACTACCAATTGAGGAACAAATAATCAAATACACAGTACCACGGGTCATACTTACCTTTAACACCATGACTACAAATCTATGGGATGCTATTCAAGTAATAAATAAGTTGGATTTTACCATGTCTTTTTAGATCTCTAAGTACCTACAAGAATTTGGTGAACATTGGTTCTGTCTTAGAAAATATTCTCCTGCCCAAATGATGAGAACCATAGCAAAATGAGTGTAGACTAAAATAGTAAATGCAAAAAGAATTTTAATTAAGGATTCAGATGTGATTTTAAAAATCTGTAGCTTTGTATTGAATAGCAAGAAGACATTATATCAATTAATTTGCTCAGTTGAGTATTGGAACAATGCTAACAACTTTCTTTTTATATGGTGTAGTGGTTACTTTCCTATTGCTGTAACAAAAACATCATGACCCAGGCAACTTATAAAAAGAGACACTATTCTGTGCTTGATTTACATGCACTAGTTGTGCCTGAAAATTAAACAACCACTTATTGTCTGCGCTCTGAGATATAGACTTCTGCTTAAACCACCATTCATGGCACAAAGAATAATTTCTGGTGAGGTCTGAGAGTACTGTTTTATTCTTCCCATGTCTATGATGACAGAGCGTAGGAGGTAGACAGCACCTGGAGGGAGCAGATGATAATACATCTCAAATTGCAAACAGATTGAAAAGAGAGTTAATTCCAAATGGCCTGATTTTTCTAAACATTTAAACTGGCTCCCAGTGACATACATCTCCTGGCAAGGTTACACCTAGTGACATTCCCCCAAACAACCAACAACTGTGGACCAAATATTCAAATGCCCGAACTTACTCAGGACATCTCATTTGAACCACCATGCATGATTCCTAGCAAGACATTAAGTTATTTATGGAGACATATTAATGTATAAATGGAAACCACTTATTATAGATAAAGGGGACTTGAGAGGTAAAATACAGTATAATAAATGAAGATTTATAAAAGGATATCAATTTAAATGCACAACTAAGTTTTCTTTGAATTGTTCCAAGATAAAATAAATAACTAGGTAGATTATAGGGAACACCTGTGTAATACTTAATTACAGTCTAGGCTTTTTATTTTAGAAAGAGAATTTGAAATTGTATGTAAATAAAAGGTGAATAGAAGAATTGCATATATACACAGAAAAACAGTAATTTTTTAGTAGTATTACAAGAGCCTGTTTTGATTAAAATAGTGAAAGTTGATATTGCTTGTATATGATTTTTGAAAATCAATTTAATCATTTTAGTTAGTGGAACATGTAAATGTCTACTAGGAGAAATCACTTTGTGTTTAGTGGCAAATTTTCTGTTTACTTAAACATTTTTTGTAAGAGTCTTCTTGGAATAAAAAAGAAAGGAGAATAAGACATTTTCCAAAATATTATGCAATTTTATTTATAGTGTTTAACAAATTTATCAGATGTGGAGCTCATGAATTAATAAGAGAGTGCTATGACTCATATCCAGGACCTTATACTGGGTGATGGTGTAAGGATAGTACCTATAATTTTGTCACTGAGGTGATTTGTAAGGTGTCAAATAATCTTATCCTGTCCCTCTTATCAATATTTTATGGTTTAATAGTAGAAAATAGCTGTCTTTTTAACTTTGAAGCTGAAGTTTTCCATCTGCAAATATTCAGTCTTCAATATTGTAGATTTGGTGGTATTTGGAAATAGTCTTTGAAGATATAAGTGAAATATGTAAGATAAATAAGAAATCCCTTTTGATGAATATTCAAAATGTCAAAATAGTCAAGTACACCTACTGAAGAAGTGGCTAATGCCATCTTTAAGCTGATTTTTCTATTTCCAGTTTTAGTTTTCTCAAAACTTACTAGTTTTTAATATAACATTATTATTAACTCTTTGAAAATGTCATATATTCATGTATTATATTTGATCATTTTTATACCCCAAATTCTCCTCTAATTTCTCTCACCCACTTCCAAACTCCCTATCATCTTTGTTTCCAGTTTTAATTGTTAATGGACCCTTAAGTCCAATTTGTCCTGCCGTATATTCATAATTATAGGGTCACTCACTGAAGCATGGTGTACTCATTAAAACTCTGAGTTAGAAATGACTCTCCTTTCCTCAGAAATCATTGGTTCTTAGTAATTACTCAATTATACACGAAGCAAAGTGAAATACTGCATTATTCATGCTGGAATATTTCCTGGCTTGTTCTTTTACAGATCTTGAGAAAGTGTCCATAGAAGTTGTAATTTCATGAATACAAGATCCAGAATAAATTGTCTTACCCAGGTCTTCCCTGGCCCCTGGCTCTATAGACAGTCTATCCCTCTTCTGTAATGGGCCATGGTCCTTTGAAGGGAAGGACTTGACATGCATTCACTACTTATGGCTTAAATCTAAACAGATTTATTCTGTGCACTCTGAGATATAAACTTCTATTTTAAAAACCATTCATGCCGGGCGGTGGTGGCGCACGCCTTTAATCCCAGCACTCGGGAGGCAGAGGCAGGCGGATCTCTGTGAGTTCGAGACCAGCCTGGTCTACAAGAGCTAGTTCCAGGACAGGCTCCAAAACCACAGAGAAACCCTGTCTCGAAAAAACAAAAAACAAAAAAAACATTCATGGCACACACAAAATAATCTGGTGATGTCTGAGAGTATTAATCTATGGGTATAGATATGAGTTTAGAATGCGATCTTTATTTAACAGAATACTTACATTGTATAAGGTATATAAGCTCCTTAACCATGAGTTCCTGGCTAGATTCCTGCTGTGGAGAAGGACTCAAATCTAATCCTAGCACTGTTCATTACCCCCATAAAATTGGCTCTAATGTTGCATATATGAAAACTTCTTGGTACTCTGTCACTATGGGTGACATTATCCATTAGAGGCTCATGTAGTACCTTGAGGTACTATGAAAACTAGCCAGAAAGTATGAAGTTTCCTTGTCAGTAGCAATTTAATTTCTCCCTGTCCTATGGCCAAAATGTGCAATGTCTTCAGCCTTGGGATCTTACCATTAATTATTGCCATCAATCAAGAGCAATAATAACAGCCTATACTGGGACACTACGACTAATAACTCAAAAGGAAGTATCTATTACATGTAACTAGAGTTTCTATTTGATGACTATGACTTTTAGGAAGTGTAATATGCTTTGAGTAAGGCATTGCCAATTAAACATTTTAGGTGACTGTATAGTTATACTTAACAGACATATGTAATATGTAATTTTAATAAAAAACAAATTTATGTATTTAGGAAGTTTATAAAAGAGTTGATATTCACATCATTTCTCAACAATTTTAAAATTAGTTATCCCTCCCCCTACTCCATTTTTACTCTTTCCCCTGTTATAAACAAATATAGGTTCTTTTCTACAGTAACTAGGACTACACAGGATTATAAAACAATACAACTGAGCAATAATATAAATCTATATTGAAAATGTCATATTCTAAAGGTCAATTTCCAATATGCAAACTGATTTTTATTTTAAGGTATTCATTTTCACAGTGTACTGTAGCTTTCATTAAACTGTTCTTTACCAGCATGGTTTTAATCGGAATATTTTTTGATGACTCTGTGAGTGAGTGTGGCAAAGAGAAATAAGTAAAACAATTAACCTGAAAACATGTAAAATGCTAAAATATATTCAATTCAAATTTTCAAATTTTGTGAGGAATTTTTAATTGATTTTGTTTTTTTCTTAATCATTAATTATACTGAGTCTTCTATTATTTGAATATAGCAATCTGTTTATCTGTATTGTGATCAAATATATTGCTCAAAACATTTTTCCATATGTTTACTAACTTTGAACTATTTTTTAGTAGAAAACAGTATATTAACACTAGGAAGATAGCAGAGCACTGGGAGCACATATCTTTAATCCCAGCACTTAAGATGCAGGCAGACATGTGTTAGTTCAAGACCATCCTGGTCTATAAAGTCAGTTCAGGATAGCCAGGGTTACACAAAGAAACTGTGTCCAGAAAGAAAAAAAAACTGGGAATATTAAATACAAAATTCCTTATTTACAGTAGCAACAAACTATTTTAAGGATTTCTCTAAAAATCCATTTATTTTTTTACTTAACTTATCTGGGATCATGAACTATATCAATATCCTTTGCTTTACAGGTAGTAACCCCTATGAGTGACTACATACCATGTCCTCTTTCTGGGTCTAGGTCACCTCACTCAGGATTTTTTTTCAAGGTCCATCCATTTGCATGCAAATTTCAAGATGAAAAACATACATAGATCCACCTGGAAAGAGAAAATAAACAAAATTGGGACTATAGGGGTGGAGGGATTAAAAAGGGTGGAAGGGGAAGAGGAGGGGCGAAGCAGGAGGGAGGAGAACTTGAAAGAACAGGATAGTCGAGATGGAGGAAGGACAGAGATATGTTGATTGTGGAAGCCATTATGGGTCTAGCAAGAAACCTGGCACTGAAGAATTTCCCAGGAATACACAAGAATAAACCCAGCTAAGACCCTAAGCAATAGAGAAGAGTATGCCTGAACAGACCTTGCCCTGTAGTCAGACTGAAGAATATCTTAAATATAATCATAGAACCTTCATCCAGAAACCTGCATTGGAGCACTGGACTGAGCTGCCAAAGTCCAGTTGAAGTGTAGGAAAAGTGAAAATTTGAATTAAAAGGTCAAGACAATGAAAGGGTTTAAACACCAAAACAGTTTACCTGAGCTAAAGGAAGCTCACCAACTCCAGCATGACAGGGAAGGAAACAGCATAAGTATAAACTAGACTGAATGTGGTTTACAGTTGCATGGCAGGGGCAGACTGTGGGGCCACTGACAGTGGCACCAGGATTTATCCCCACTGCTTGTACTGGCTTTTTGGGAAACTATTCTCTGAATAAGATACCTTACTCAGTCTAAATATAGTAGAGAGGGTCTTGAACTTTTCCTAAAGCAATGTGCTTTACCCTCTCTAAGAAGAAGATAGGGAGTGGGGTGGGGGTAGATAGAGGGAATGGGAGGAGAGGAGGGAGTGGGAACTGGTACTGGTATGTAAAATGAAAAAAAAAAGAGTCTTTGCTTTCTTTTAAAAAAAAACTAGAATTTTTTTTTTTTTTTTTTTGCTGTTCAGTGAATATCGTGCAAATACTGCTTGGGACAGATATAGATACACATACAGACAAACAAACACACATATACATACACACACTCTCACATACACACACACACTGTCACAAACAAAAGCTGTGTCACAGCACAGGCTTAGACAAATACAGATACAGACAACAGAGAGATCAGAAGCACACAACAAGGAGACTGCAGACTGGCCAGTAACTCACAAAATACTGACAGACAGAAGATAGAGAAGTAGAGAATTCATATTTGTGTTCCCTTCTTTTAAAACCAATCCAAAGAAAGTTGTTTTTAATTTTTCTCTCTTTAACGTAACATATACAAATACATGTGCTTGTGGATGCCCAAAGTCGGCATTGATTTATACTGAAGTAGGGTCAGTTGTGGAACATTTGCTCATAGTTTAGGCTTGTATAAGTAATCACGCTTTTCAGAGTAATTCTGGTCTGCCTTATACATATTGAGATTACAGTTGGAATGCTATGTACATCTGGTATTTAAAAGGGTTTGGGGGGTTAAACTCTGGTTTGCATGCTTGCAAACCAGTGATATGCCAAACAGTTCTGCCCCTAGGCCTTACTCCTTATAAAACAATAGATTCAGTGTCATGTGTGATTTATATGTGAATTTTATTAAATGAACATAGAAATTTTAAATGAATTAACATTCAATAATTTCAAAATATATCTTTTACTTTTAACTTTCTTAATTCCAAAGCACAATATCCTTTACAAAAGTATTATATAAAATTTTGGAGAAAAACTGTATTTGATAATAACTGAACATACTGTAGCCATAATAGAAAACCTGACAGAAATTCTTCAGTAAAATAAAAATATAAAATAAAACATAGCATGTGTCTCTAATAACGCTGGGTATATACTCAAGGGAATAGGACATAAATTAATTAGAAACAATTGCATCCCCAACTTATTGTGGCACTAGTCACAATAAATTATGCATAAATTTAAGCTAAATGTCCATTAATGAGAAGATGGATAAAAACAAACAAAGAAGGGCAGAATGAAATTATGAGGCATTGAACAGTAATTTAATATCACAAAAATTGATCATATGTTATATGTTGCAAATATAAATCTACACAGAATAGAAGCACATGAATCCTGAATACTACGAATATATTCCAAAACAACAGAGATTTTTGCATTGTGGGGATTGAGATATGAATTTGAGTTTAAATTAAGTCTGAAAGTCCTTATTAATAAGGCATTTTCTTTCCAGTTACCAGTTAGGTAGTAATGAGGACTGAACTAGAAGTGTTTTATTGATGTTAACATGTGACTATTTCTAGTACCTAGAAATAGCTTTTCAACCTATCGATGAATAATTGCTTCCACCATAATATGTTGAAAAAAGGGTTGTTGAAATTGGGTGTGGTAGAAACACACCTGTAATCTCAGCTATCAAGAGTCAGAGGCAGGATGACCATGAGTTCCAAATCAGCCTGGCATAGAAACCTTGTCCAAAAATGAAAGTATTTCTGGATGGGCCTATAAATCAGTGATAGAGTATTGGTCTATCATGCACAAAACCTTGGAATATATTTGAATTATCTAGTTGTGAATATATTATAAGTAAACATGCAAACATGGGTATGCACATATGAGTTGTATGCATATTTATTTAATGTTCAAACCTAAATTAATGCTCTTTAGATTTCATAAGAATCTTTAATAAGTTGTGAGAAATGAGAAAATGAAAACATTTTATTCATAAATTTAAATATAGCTGGCCTTCTCTTAAATAATGAAACTTGGCTTATCTATAAAAGCTCTAAAAGAAACTTTTAAAACCTACAAAAGTGTAGTTTCATGGATAGTGAAAAGTACAGCTATATGGGGGTAAAGAAAACAGACACACATTATATTTTTATAGATGACATAAATATGAATGCTGCATGTCTTGAATGTGTTTTCAAAATCTGAGTATCATGGGCATATGCAGTCCCACAAGCACATCATGAATATTTTTTCTCAGTATTAAAAGTCGCAGCATCAGTCAACTACCTACTTTGTTTTCAAAGTTATGAAGCCAATAAACCTTCCCTCACGGCATAACACAGTTAAATAGTTTTCCAGAGGCAAATAAAGTTTCAGAGTGCATCAATCCACAAATATTTCAAAGTGCATCTGGCAGTGAAATAACTTGTGGTTCAGACAAATAATGCTCATGTTTCAAAATCATTAACTGATGAAGAAATTGAAAGAAAAGAGAACACATGCCTCAGGAAGTCCATAGATTATCTCAGCAATTGCACAAGTTTTGGATGTGGTTAATGCAATGTTGATATTTATTATCACCAAACACAGTTTCATTACTTGATAAATTCATTATGCCTCATTGGTATGGTCAGATAAAACAGAAGGATATAAAATACACATATGTGTTTTTGCTTTGTGAACTAAGAAAATAAAATCACTTTTCATCAAATTATTGTAAATCAAGGGGGTGACTGTGAAACCATATTTTAAGTTATTATTAATAACAGTGAATAACATCATAGCCAAACGTCAGACCTTTTTATTTTTATTTTGTATCTTATTCTTTTATTATTTTCTTCCTTAGGTATTGTTTACATCCTCAGGTATTGTTTACATATAAGCAATGTTTGTTTTTTATACAAATCAAGTATGTGTGAACATATGTCTATATTTTCTTCTTATGCTCTTCCATTGGCTCTTTTTTTCTATTCTGTAATTTTCTGACTTATTTGTTTTTATTTTATTATTTTATTTCATTTTATACTTTAGATGCATGTTTGTTTTCTAATGAAATCAAAAGAAGAAAGAACCAGATGGTAGAGATGATGGAGAATATTTTAGAGAAGTGAAAATAGAGAAGGCTTCAATCAGAATATCTTGTATGAAAATCAATTTTTGATAAAGAAATATAAAATAAACATAAATATATCTATTGTTAATGACTAATTATGCAAATAACTCATACCTAACAGTATTTATAGACTGAAGTTTACTTTTCTATCCATATTACTGCATCTCTGAAAATATAGTTATGAACAATGTTTTATAATAAGTAATGGGACTCCAGAAAGGAACAAAAGGGAGCTCACTTAAAGGTAACAAATGAAGTTCACAAGACACAAATAAGCATGTGTATATGCAAATATGTGTGTGTTTGCAGGTGAATTTTTGGGTGTCTGTATATATTTACATGTGTACATACTTGTATGCAGTTTGTTTAGAAACATATCAAATACTGTAAAATATCCACTTCAACAACAATATTAGGTTTCATTGTTATAAACCCAATAATGTGTCCTTTTAACATATACAACTTCTTTTCTCTGTTATTTATCTTTTCAAAACTGTAAGTATTTATTACATTAGTGCATTATAACATAACTATTTATGCCATGGGAATAATTAATTTAAATGTCCTTATTAGTATAAATCACAATAGAATTAAATATATCATTGTAAAATCACAATATATTCATAGATGTTATAGCAGCTGCCAAAAATGTCCAAAATCTTAGGTCACTGTGATTATATATTATGCTCAGTTTTAACAAATTTATTCAACTACAATTTATTTAATTTTGAAGAATAAATTTTATCTCAGAATCCATTCTAATAACTTAAATAATAGAAAATAATAAAACATTATCTATTATAACTTTGTTTTTTTGTCCAAGAAGAAAACAACTCTCATGCCCTGTGTAAACAGTTCTCCTTTTGAAATATAAGAAAACCAAATTTGTGCAAGGAAATATTACCTTCCATTTTCACATAATTGAAATAAAGCTTAGCTACTTAAAAGACACAAATCATTTCTACATATATGTATAACTTCAGTTTTTAGAGTTTATATAGGTAATAACCTTAGATTCACTTTTAAGTTATGTTATTTGCAACATATTTTCCTTTGATTGAAAATAATTTTTCAGTTCTCCTGCAACCTGTTATAACTCTGAAACACAGCTTGCTACAATAAAGAAGGGACCAAGATATGAGTAACAGCCACTCTCTAGGATCTCCATTATGAGGCAAAACTCTGCCCTCTCCCAACTTCCTTGGCTCCTCTAGCCAGTCAGAAGGACAGATTCCTGCTGGTTGGCTTTCCCAATACCCATATCCATCGACTGGGTGCCCCCAACAAACTACAAGCCCCATTTCACACCCAAACTTGCCTATCCTCCAGCATCCTCAGTGGAACTCTAAAACATAGCTTGCTACAATACTGAGATAACCAAATGGTGAGTGACCAGCCACAAAGCACGATACCCCACTTTCTAGGTGATCCATTGTAGGGCAAAACTCCAGGACCCTACCCCACTTGCCTCAGGTAATATAGCCATCCAGAAGGAGAGTTTCCTGCTGAGAGGACAAGGGAGAGGACCAAAATCCACATATTTATGAACAAAACAATCACTAAAGAGGTGGAGATTTATAGATTATAGATTAACTCTAGAGTAACTCTAGAGAAATTAAAGACTTTCTAGAATTCAAAAAAAAAGGAAGGCACAATGTACCCCAATTTTTGGGACACTATGACAGCAGTGCTAAGAGGAAAGTTTATAGCACTAAATTCCCACATAAAGAAAATAGAGAAAGCTCATATCAGTGACTTAACAGCACACCTGAAAGCACTAGAAAAAAAAAAGAAGCAGATGCACCCAGGAAGGGTAGAAGATAGGAGATAACGAAATTGAAGGCTGAAATCCACAAAATAGAAAGAAAGAAAACAATACAAAGGATCAATGAGACAGAGAGCTTGTTCTTTGAGGAAAAACTACAAGACAGACATAACCCATCCAAACTAATCAAAAGGCAGAGAGAGAACATCCAAATTAACAAAATCAGAAATGAAAATTAGGAACATAACAAGAGACACTGAGGAAATTCAGACCATCAATAGGTCATACTACAAAAACGGGTACTCCACAAAATTGGAAAACATAAAAGAAATGGGCAATTATCTAGATAGATACCATATACCAAAATTAAATCAAGACCAACTGAACATTTTATGTAGACCTATAAACAGCAAGGAAATAGAAGCTGTCATCAAAAGCCAACCAAAGAGAGTCCAGGTCCAGGTGGTTTTAGTGCAGAATTCTACCAGAACTTCCAAGAAGAGCTGATACTTATACTCCTCAAAGTGTTCCACATAATAGAAAAAGAAGGGACATTGCCAAACTCTTCTTATGAAACTACAGTTACCCTGATAACAAAACCACACTAAGACTCAACCAAGAAAGAGAATTACAGAATTACAAATCAATCTCACTCATGATCATAGATACAATATCAACTCAAAAAAATCAGTAGCCCTCCTATAGACAAAGGATAAAGAAGCTAAAACAGAAGTCAGAGAAACATCACCATTCACAATAGCCACAAATAACATAACGTATATTGTGGTAACACTAACCAACGTAGTAAAAGACCTATTTGACTAGAACTTTAAGTTTTAGAAGAAAGAAATTGAAGAAGATACCAGCAAATGGAAAAATCTCCCATGGTCCTGGATACGTAGGATCAACATAATAAAAATGGCAATCCTACCAAAGCAATCTATATATTCAATGCAATCCGCATCGAAATATCAACACAATATTTCACAGAATTTGAAAGAACAACAAAAGTTTCATATGGAAAAACAACAAAAAACCCACAAAATAACCAAAACAATCCTTTATAATAAAGGAACTTCTGATAACACCATCACTGACATAAAGCTCTATTACAGAGATATAGTAATGGAAAGAACTTTGTATTGGCATAAAAACAGCGAGGTTGACCAAGAGAAATGAATAGAAGACACGGACATTAATCTACAAACCTATGAGCAAAACAAATAATAATTAAAAAGGTGGAGATAGATAGATGATAGATAGATAGATAGATAGATAGATAGATAGATAGATAGATAGATAGAGGAATATAAAGAATAAAATAAAGAAAGATAAGATACGATATAAAGAAACAAAACAGAAAATGACTAAACAAAGAAACAAAAAAAAAACAAGAAAAGTGTAAAAAAAAATGAAATTATAGATGCAGAGACACATATATTCTGACACACAGGAATCCCCTAAAAACACAACACCAAAAGTCACATTATATAAAAAAGGAACTGTAAGGGAAAACAAGACCCCAACAAAGCATTATGAGATAAAGAACATCCAAAGATGCCATTGATTTTGTTTTGTATTGGCAATCTATTTTGGGGCATGTTGCAAAGTCTTCAGAGTTGTTTGTATGCTAGTGAGACTCTGTTGCAACTAATTGTCATATAATTAGAGATAGTGTCAGGATTAATGTTTGGTGGTGTGTCTGCTCATCATTTCAGTAAAGGGACCCTAAATGGGCTCATCGTGCCATAGTTTTCTGAGTTCATAATTTTGCCAATGACTTTGAGTTTAGAGGAACATATCTCCCCATGACTCTTCGAATACTTATGTCTATTCTTCTACAGGAGGGATTTATAAAATACATACCACTTGGGGTTAAGTGTTCCAAGGACTCTAACTGTCAACCCACTGTCCAGATCTGTATTTGCTCCCATGTACTACAGGAAGAAGAAAATGACTGAAAAAGACACTAATCGAAAAGTATAACAGAATGCCATCAGGAAACATTTTAATGCTAAATTCATTTAGAATAGCAGCGGGAATCGATTTATTTTTTGTCCTTGACTTATCTGGTCTCATGTTCTTGACCACAGGAGCAGTGTCAGGAATGGATCCCATCACATGAATAGGACCTAAATCCAATAAGATACTCTTTGGTGTATTCACAGACTTTGTGCCACTATTGTAGTAGAACATTTAGCAGTTAGGTCATCATTGCAGATTGAAGAGTTTTCAGTTGGCTTAATGTTTACATTAGTCTTTTGGTAATATGCTGAATAACTTCAAGTACAATGACCATAAGTTAGAGTAAACCCTCTAAGTAGGCACCACCTTAATTCCTCCTTATTCAATGAGTTGTATAGGTGTTCTCTTTAGCAATAGTTTGTGAAGAGCTAACAACAGCCATGGAAATAGACTGAGGAGTTTGAGGGTTCCTATGGGGATCCTTGACCAACCACTCTATTAGATGTAACTTATTCACAGAACCGGAAACTTCATTTGGTTACCAGAGCTGTCCATTATGGGTTCTTTTTCCTCCATTATTTGGCAATTTCATTTAGAGCTTCTTCAAACATGTATATATTTTAGGAATGTCGTACTATATTAGTCTTTCAATAAGACCCATCAGTGGCCCTTAATTTCAGCCTTCCTGTCTTCAACCTTTTTATCCCTCACCTGCCCCCAATTGATCATCCCCTTCCTATCCACTGTCTCCTCCATAACTGCATGTTCTGTTTTTCTTACTAAGGAATTCCATCTCTCCCCACTATTTACTTATTTAATACCTAACTTCTGGGGTTCTACAGACTGTATCTTGCTTACCAAAGACTTGAAAGCTGACATCCTCATAGTAATAAATACATGCCATACTCTTTTTTCCTGGTGTGTGTCACCGGTATCAGATTCTTTTGGGTTTTCTAATCCAGTAGCGTTCTATTTATTTCTTTTTACTTGTAATTCATAACTACGCTAGCTAATATCATTTTATAGTGAGATATGGTCTGTCTAGCTAAGATATTTGATTTTATTTTGACTCTGAATTTTATTGTAAATATCAAAATGATGACGTTATGATGATTAGAAGATAGACTAACAATATTACCATGGAAATTATTTGATTGGTATCCCTGTAATTTTGATGTGTCTTAATAGTTTGTCACATCATCAGTGTTATTATTTGAGATGTGCTCACGGAATCCTTTTACAACAATACTTCTTGATTTCAAACTTTTCCTAGGTTTTCTTTTTTTTTTTATTGAAAGAAAAAAAAATTTCCGCCTCCTCCCAGCCTCCCATTTCCCTCCCCCTCCTCTCTCCAGTCTGAAGAGCAGTCAGGGTTCCCTGCCCTGTGGAAAGTCCAAGGTCCTCCCCCCCTCCATCCAGGTCTAGGAAGGTGAACATCCAAACTGGCTAGGCTCCCACAAAGCCAGAACATGAAGTAGGATCAAAACCCAGTGCCATTGTCCTTGGCTTCTCAGCAGCCCTTATTGTTCGCCATATTCAGAGAGTCCGGTTTTATCCCATGCTTATTCAGTCACAGTCCAGCTGGCCTTGGTGAGCTCCCAGTAGATCAGCCCCACTGTCTCCGTGGGTGGGTGCACCCCTTGTGGTCCTGACTTCTTTGCTCATGTTCTCCCTCCTTCTGCTCCTCATTGGGACATTGGGAGCTCAGTCTGGTGCTCCAGTATGGGTCTCTGTCTCTATCTCCATCCATAGCCAGATGAAGGTTAAGCATCATTATGCTCATTAATTTCCTCAATTTTTTAGATGTATTTTCTATTTGACATGCTATCTTTTCAATAAAAAAATCAAATGGATATATTAAAATTATTATTGTCTTGAAGACTTTAAACCAATGGCATGCTTAATTGCTTTCATGGTAAAAAAAATGGGTTTTACAATATCTTTTTGATAGTTAAAATTCCTGTACCTCTTTATAAAAATCGTGATCACAGAGTAAACACAACACAGGATAACAGTGTTTTTATGATTACGAGCTTATATGTAAATTGTAAAATGTATTGACAATTAAAACATGATTATCAGTCATTTGTATGCGGGTCAATTGTAATCTAAAAACTTTTCAATGCACATATTATAATTATAATATACAGTTAGTTATGTTGTAAATGTTATTGTTTCCAAATCCTTCATCACTTTCCTTGAACAGGAGCAAATTGTAAACTTCAACTGTACTGGCAATGGTCTTACTATCTGCAGTCTTCTGTGCGCCACTTCGTATGATCCACCTATACATCCATATATTTCCTCAGCCAGTATTATACATAGTTTGGCCTTTCTCTAGCACTAGGGGAATAAAAGGCTTAGTAGCTACCAATTATGGTGATTTATGCCTCTCCAAATGTTTCTTTTTTCTTGTATGAATATGTTAGAAGATACTTTTTTTCTTGTATAATTAAGTTAGGATATTACTTTAAAGAAATAATCACTATTATTTAAAATTACAAAATTTTCTTTTTCATGAATTGTACATACTAAACTTTTTCAAAAAAATAAATCCTTATATGTGAATTAAACGGCTGTCTATTCTCACCTTCATGTGAGTTCATATAATAAGACTGTTTGCTAGCTAAGATCAAGGTGATAATGTTGGAGGCTTTGATTGGTGAGTAAGAAATATTATAAATGTGGACAAGATTTAGCTTAGCAATTTTTTTCAGAAAATAATTAAGAATACACTGATAAAGCCCAAAAGCACAGAAATGACTAGCTGGGACAAGTAGAAATCTGAGGGATGTGTTAGAGCATAAACTTAATATGAATATCTTCAATTGTACTCTACTGTTAAATGAAGAATCATCTGAACTATAGAAAATATGTGTTGTATAGGAACTACTTTTTTATCTCCCTGCTAGGCAGACTCCCAAAATAACCATACAGAAACTGTATTAATTAAAACCACTGCTTGGCCTATGAATTCTAACTTCTTATTGGCTAACTTTTATATATTAATTTAACCCATTTATATTATTTTATATTTTACCTTGAAGCTTTTGGCCTACTGGCAAGGTTCTGGCGTGTCTATCTCCAGTGGCAGCTCCATGGCTTCTCTTCTGACTCTGCCTCCTTTCTCCCAGCATTCAGTTTATTTTTCCCAGCCTTGCTCTTTTCTACCCTGTCAGGTCAATCCAGTTTCATTTTTAACCAATGGTATTCACAGCATACAGAGGGGAATCCCACATCAAATATGCATTTCAAACTGCAGTGCTTCAAACCTAAGTCTATCTTGAACTACATTCTATGCATAGCAGATTAAAAAGTGAGCTAAGATGATTAATTTTAGAATAATACAAATTTCTGTTCTTCTAAAGCTTACTTTTAAAACCACATCTTGTCATTTATGTATAAGGATATTTTATATATTAAAAAGAAAGATGAGGAGTTACCTATATATGGTGTTTTCCTTAATGTGTGATATTTAGAAATTATTTTGTATAGCCCCATTCACTTGAAAATTTTAGAGATGCTTATGTAATTTATATTTATGGCCTAAGTATTTTATTTCACTTATTTTAGCTTATCTTTAAAAAAACGTATACACAGTAGTGGAAATCTGTAAAATAAATAAAATACCATTTTTTAAATGTGAAGGCCATATTACAATAAGAAGTACCTACTCTGCTGTATTACATGTATATGAAGATCTAATTTTTCCCTGTACAAATCCCTTTGAAATGAACAATTTTATAATCTCACAAAAGCATATGACCTTATTTCTTTCATTATCCTAGTAAATCTCTCTGTTATTATTTAATTTCTGTACAAGTCAAGGGTTACAATATTTTGATACTACTCATTTGTAAAATGGGGATACTGATACTGCATAGACAGGATATGAATGTTCTTTAAAGTCAATATATGATAGATAACAACAATGTACTGTAGGTGTAATTTAATGAAAGGGATTATCCAGTACTAAATGAAACACTTGAAATGCCACTTAAAGTAGAATGTAGTTATTGACAATCAAAAACATATCTCTGTTTTGCTTGACTCAGAAGTAAATTAAATCCTCATTAAGATATACTACACCCACATGTACATTTAAAAGTGTGTTGACAATATAAACCAATCAATTTCTTTATCTACTAATATTTTATGCTATGGTTTACAGTACACTAAAAGAATAAGAATACAGGCTGGGCGGTGATGGCACATGCCTTTAATCCCAGCACTCAGGAGGCAGAAGCAGGCAGATGTCTGTGAGTTTGAGGCCAGCCTGGTCTACAGGAGCTAGCTCCAGGACAGGCTCCAAAAACTACAGAGAAACCCTGTCTCGAAAAACAAAAACAAAAACAAAAACAAACAAACAAAAAGACTAAGAATATATAAACTGACATCCTTGATTTCTAAGATAATGTAATTTAATTTGAGTCATTCAAATCCAGAATTAAACATATCTATTGGTTAACAGAGATTTTCATCTAGAGTAAATGGATATGAAACTAGAAGCTTGCATTTAAGCTGTTTTATAAAATGAATAATCCTATTAGGTTAGTAATAGCAACGACTAATAATTGAATATGACAAGGACTAAAATGTATAGTTTCAATATATTTAAGATTATGCTCCTATAAAACTTATAAAGAACATCTTTACAACAAGTAATCTAATTATGTTTTAGTTATATTATAAGTGAATATTAAAATCATATATGTTTATTTAAAACTATGCATATCTTTATAGGAATGCAAATATAAATTTGCTATCATAACTTTCAGGATGTGGAGGGAGAGGCATCAATTATACACAACTTTGGATATATAATGAGATACAATCACACACACAAACACAAAGTAAAATAATAAAACAAAATTGGTCCATTTCATGTAGTAAGTTTATGCTTACAAAAAATTTGCCACAACAGTCTTTTTTTTTAAATTTATTTATTTATTTATTTATTAAAGATTTCTGTCTCAGCCGGGCGGTGGTGGTACACGCCTTTAATCCCAGCACTCAGGAGGCAGAGGCAGGCGGATCTCTGGGAGTTCGAGGCCAGCCTGGTCTACAAGAGCTAGTTGTTCCAGGACAGGCACCAAAAGCTACAGAGAAACCCTGTCTCGAAAAACTAAAAAAAAAAAAAAAAAAAAAGTTTTCTTTCTCCTCTCCTCCCCTCCACCGCCTCCCTTTTCCCTCCCCCTCCCCCAGTCAAGTCCCCCTCCTTCCTCAGCCCAAAGAGCAATCAGGGTTCCCTGCCCTGTGGGAAGTCCAAGGACCACCCACCTCCATCCAGGTCTAGTAAGGTGAGCATCCAAACTGCCTAGGCTCCCACAAAGCCAGTACGTGCAGTAGGATCAAAAAACCATTGCCATTGTTCTTCAAAAAACAAGGACTTGAATTTTGCAAGCAAATGGATAGAAATAGAAAACACTATCCTGAGTGAGGTAAGCCAGATCCAAAAAGAGGAACATGGGATGTACTCACTCATATTTGGTTTCTAGCCATAAATAAAGGACATTGAGCCTATAATTAGTGATCCTAGAGAAGCTAAATAAGAAGGAGAACCCAAAGAAAAACACAACAGTCTTAATATATGCTAACAAAACAAAGACTAAAATGTAGCACATGCATGTACTGTAGTGATACTCTCTGTATGAAACCTGGTATTAAAGTAATTTATGAAGAAAACATGCACATCTTTAAAATTGATAACTCATAAAATTTCATTCTAAGATTTGCAATAATAAAAGAATCTTTTCAAACCAATATATGTAAAAATGACCATAGCATATGGGACAATAAAGTCTCACCTAAGTAACCCATGATATAATAAAGATCTTCCTTTGCAGCAACATTTAAAATATAGCATTGCAGTGACAGAAACCACTTTTGAAAGAATGGAAACATCAACATGAGAGCCCTTTTTGGGACTGTAGGTGGATATAATGCAACATTTTATATTTTCAACCTTAAGCTTACAGCAAAATATGATTTTATTTGTAGTAATCAAGTCAGACTCCCCAGGACTTGTAAAAAGGTGTTGGGAATGCATGACCTAGACTAAAACCAAGGAGGTAGAGCAACAGTATTTACCTGGTTAATGAAAACTGTGTGAACAACTGGACTTCAGCATATATATATATATATATATATATATATATATGCATAGCTACTGAAATTTGACACATGATTTAAGCTAAGTCTGTAAGTGGTTCCATGAATTATTGATAGTTGAATCTAATAATATAATTCACTGTTGGAAGTATTTTACTCTTTTGAAGACAGTGGGAACAAAGACAATTTACTCTAATAAAGACTTCAATTTTAGTAAGTATTTAAGAACATAATTTTAAGATACCATTTGCATTTTGCAAAACACTATATTAATATAAATTTTCTTTAGTAAGATAAAAGAAACACTGTACTGGTTAGAACAAGACAGGCAAGATTGTTTCATAAGGAAAGATAATTTGAGATTTGTATTGGAGATTTTATTTTGACAAACAGTTACTGGAGGTAGGAGTAGAGAGAAAGAAATTTTCTTTTTTATGTGTTTATGTGGTTAATATCAAGCAGAGAATATGTCCTTTATAAGTAAGTCCAATTTTTCTAATAGTTATAGCATATGGCTATGTCAAGTGTGTCTGTCTGTTAATTATACTGAATTGTTTCTGTTTTTTGTTGATTTGTTATTTCTATAAAAAATGTTGACTAATTATACCCCAGAAAGGGATTGTGCAATTAAATAAATCACAACCGAATGTATTGGGAAAATGATTTATAATGGAATGATTACAGTACTGGCTGATAATCATCCTAAAATAATAGTGTTAGAATTTAGTACAGCAACAATAATAACAGAAAGAACTGAAGAATTGAGCTATTTTGTTCTGAATTGCAGTTACCACCTGACATAGAATAGCCAGTTTCATGTAAATACAAAAGTGGAATGGAACGCAGAGAAAACTGAACATACAAATTCAACTCACCATTCAAATCCTGGTTTATTGATTGCTTGCGGGAAGGAATCCAGACAACTTGTATAAAGTGTGGAGTAAAGGCACAGAGTTTGTATTTTATTAATCAGTAACTGGAGCCTTAGAACTTGTGGCTAACTAAGCCATAAGCAAGGATATAAGCTAGGTATTCTTTACATATAAATGTCAGGGTATTACGACAAAATTTGTATTTTATATAAAAGCTAAAATATTAAATTAAATATATTTAGCTAAAAATTGGATATGATCAGATTATGTAAAATAATCTGTTATTACACTTTCATAAATTTTGTCATTAAAATATTTGCTCTAAAATATCAAAGCAAGAAGTCATTTTGTATTACTTTTTATAATCAGGTTATCTATCAGGGAATATACTCATTTGTTTGTTTACTTACTATTTTGAAGTAGGTTGTCATTGGGTCAAGACATACAAGTACTTACGACAGAGGTTTGGTAGCCTTGATCATGTGATCCTCCCAAGTTCTTCTGAGTCTTGGAGTTAGAGACTTATTTGATAACAAACTTAAGTCACTACTTGCATTATATAAGTTCTTTTTGTGATCATCAAATTTGTACATGTTTCTTGACTTGATTTTATAGTTATTCTTAAATATTGCTTATGAAATAAATGCAAGACATATTAAGATGTTCCAGAATATAATATTAAGTCATAATTATAATCACATAAAATTAAATGTATATATTACCCTCCTAACTTTTCCTTAGTACTATAATGTAGAATTATGAAAAAAACAAAAAATGATTTACTTTTTTTATTATTTTCTGACTCTCAAAAATTAAGCACTCTCACTTCAGACTGCAGGGATTTATGGACTCTTTTCTGATTTTAGCTTCTGCTAAAGGATGCAACATTTTAACTGATTGCTTCTGACTTTCAAATTTTCCCATCTAACTAATACAAAGCCCCTCTCTATTTCTGTAGGCTAGCCCCATGGGTCCTCAGCAGTATCTGATCGACTCAGTTCAGTCCCAAACTGAAAGGTGACATGAAGTACATCCGTCTTGGTATTCACCTTTTTTATCTTCAGAGCACAGAAAGAACAGTGCAAATTGTACTCTCAGCCATATTCAACTGTGAGAATCAAAGAGAATAATATTTGATTGTGCTTTGAAAACTCTGAAACATGGTTAAAATGTAAGGTGGTGCTCTTGTTATTAGAATAATAATATTTTCAGTCTTTGTTGTGTTTCTCTTCATTCTGTAAAGTTGTTATTTAAAAGTGTGTCCTCATTGACTCCGATTTCTATTTATTGCTGAAAATGTTCATTGGATTGAGAGCAAGTTTCAGCAAAACAAGCTCAATCAATGTCCTCTAAATTTCAGTTTCAAACATGGTGTTTATCTATAACTTTTCCACAGTGCAGTAGACCAAATTGATTGAAATCTATTGCAGTTTACTTAGTGTGACTCACTGATCAGTTTGGCAGAGCGGTCTCTACAGGATCTGTCAGTGTGACTTAGGTGTCTGTCATAGCACAGAATCATGGGGCTTGGTTTAGGAGATGCTAAGACAATACTTAGGACAAAAAAAATCCATAAAGACATGGTCCTTAAGACCAACTGACTGTATTTAACTTACCTCAAAACACTCATTAGGAAAGTTATAATGGGAAAGTTTAAAAAGTTTATAAGACCAGAGTTTTAATAAATTGTGTGTACAGTCTGTTTGATTACAGATATCTTGTGTGTGTGTGTGTGTGTTCAAATATGTGAATGGCAGAAGTTGACATTGGGTACCTACCTCTAGTTTTCCCTTCCTTTTATATTGATGAAGGGTGTCTTACTTGAATCAAAATCTCACCGAGTTCATTTAATGTAACTTGCAATTTTGCTGAGGGTTTCCATTTCTAGTCTTTAAGCCCTGGAATCATTGGTGGATCATTACATCTGCCCAGCATTTACATGGGTACTGAAGATCTCAACAGTGGAATTATGTTTGCCCAGAAAGCAATCTTTCTCCTCACAGTGACATCTATCTCCCCAGCCTCTCAAATATGGGTTTTGATTGACACATTATTAAAGTGAGAGGTTGGTAGATGTAAATGTGGCTGTTCTTCCACAGTGCTGTGTGCATCAAATGGGCAACATTGCAAGAGTGCTGCTTCAGTAACCAGTTTCCACTGATCTTCTCAAAGCATACTACCACTGCTTCTCTTCCACTTTCCAAATTATGCAAACACAATTTTAATCAATCCCAGTTTACCAGCAAATAGTCAAAAAATTGTTTAACTTTTCACAATAATGACATGATTCCCTAGTTTCAAATACCAATTCCCCTTTCTATGCAACATAATTACTACTATCATCTTCAATAGTTTATAAGTTAAACAAAAGATGGGAGGAGTGAGAGGATGGGAGGGAGTGGGAACTGTAATTCATAGGTAAAATAAGATTGTTTTAAAAATAAAAATATAAGCTTTAAAGAAAAGAAACCACTAAGTTCCTTTCCACCATTTTATCAATATTACTTTCTGTCGATGGTGGTGTTATAAAATCATGACTCCTAGTGGGCTAGGACGTGATTTGATTGATACAGTTTCTGTGTGATTGTTTCCAGGCTGGTCAGCCAGGAGTCAATGAGCCACCCCTTCTTACAACAGACACAGTCTTACTATGTAGACCAAGTTAGGTACAACTCCGATGCCTGCCTCTGCAAGTGTGAGGGTTGAAGCTGTGTGCCATCATGCTTGGCTCAATTCAAGTACTTATTGGACACTTACCATGTACCAAATACCCTTCGAAGTACTGAGAGGCCATCAGTGAAGAAATAAAGTTCTTTATTTCAACAACCTCTAAGTTCACCTCAAAGCTATTTGCTTTTTTCTCATTCTCTTATCTCCAATCAACAGCTGTCTTATGCCAGTCTCTAAAATAGAAGATTAACTGCTGATGAACATGGAGGATTTACCAATTTTCAGTAATTAGTTAAATATTTATGAACAACTGGAAATTAAGTAGTATCCTGAAATATATATGTACATTTTATCAGTTCTGCTTTAAAGATGTGGAAATAATAATGAGAGAGATTAATATTATTAAGGGAAAATCATGGAATAAACTTGTACAGGGATTATTTCATATGTCAGTTTTATTTTAAATATAACTTTCTGGAAATATGTGATAGACAGGCATGCTTATGAAAACTTCTTCCAGGTCATAAATACAAAATTCCAGAATAAAAATTTAATTGGTATTAAAATACACATGTACTAGATAAAGAAAATGTGGTATATGTACACTATGAAGTTTTATTCAGCCATGAAGAGCAAAATTTTCATATGCAAGAAAAAATGAAATTAGAGGTCATAATGTTAAGTAAACCAGATTCAAAATGAAGAAAAAAAAAACAATGACTCCTATGTTTTCCACATTCATTGTGTGGACATTTTGTCAGATGCTATACATTACATAATTGTCTAAGAATTATTTTATATCCATAAACTGCAAGTAACCAAGACACTGAGCCATGAAAGGAAATTATATGCATTCCAATGAATTGCTTATTAAACGTCTACACCGATCTAGCCCTTCTGTGCTATAACTAGATCTGCAATAAGAAATATTAACCTTCATCAGGCGATGAAAGGAGACAGAGACAGAGACCCACATTGGAGCACCGGACTGAAATCTCAAGGTCCAAATCAGGAGCAGAAGGAGAGAGAGCACGAGCAAGGAACTCAGGACCGCGAGGGGTGCACCCACACACTGAGACAATGGGGATGTTCTATAGGGAACTCACCAAGGCCAGCTGGCCTGGGTCTGAAAAAGCTTGGGATAAAACCGGACTCGCTGAACATAGCGGACAGTGAGGACTACTGAGACCTCAAGAACAATGGCAATGGGTTTTTGATCCTACTGCACCTATTGGCTTTGTGGGAGCCTAGGCAGTTTGGATGATCACCTTACTAGACCTTTGGACTTCCCACAGGGCAGGCAACCCTGACTGCTCTTTGGGCTTACGAGGGAGGGGGACTTGATTGGGGGAGGGGGAGGGAAAGGGGAGGCGGAGGTGGGGAAGAGACAGAAATCTCTAATAAAAATAAATAAATAAATAAATAAATAAATAAATAAATAAATAAAAAGAAATCGTGGACATGGTGTTTCTTTGTAATGTTGACAAGCTGGGCTCAAAATTGTCATGGCAGCTGAGGTGGCCTTGGAAATATAAAGTTGTTTTGCGACATTCATGTATGAAATATACCCCTGCCACCATACATACTGTGCACCAAAAGCAAGCTAACAAAATATGCATTATGAAAATTTGTTTCTCATAGACTATGTTTTGTTTATATTTTAACCGTTTTGAGGAAGTAATTCTTTCTTGATTATTTACATAAAAAAGCATTGCCTGGATCTCCAGCATATATGCTGAATATGTTATACTCATAAATTGTTGCCAGGCCAAATTGTTACTGATCAAGTCCATGCCAAATCGTTAGGTCTGTACCTCTGGTCAGCTCATCATCCATGAGGATGAGCTGGACAAAGGTACACACTACCCAGACACCTGCCCATTATATGAGTTAAGACTACCTGCAATTATGGAAAACTGGTTCAGTCAGGTCTGAGCAGTACTCACAGGGTCCTGGCAGTTAGAGTGAATTTACATACCAGCTGCTATCCCATAGGAATAAGGATAGCCAGCCAATCAGTGGTGATGTATAAGTCATAGAAACATGGCGTGGTGTTGATTTTCAAAGAATAAAAAGAGATTACCTTTTATATTTAAATATTTTGTCTTTTAAATCTCACAGAAATTTCTGTAAGGATCAAATCTGGAGTGTTTTCAATAGAAAGAACTCTGGGAAACATGTTTGAGTTCTTTATATATCCTAGTAGGTAATTTTCTTGTCAGAAATATACTTAGTAAATATTTTTCCCATTCTATGGCCTCCCTCATCATCTAACTATTTCTTTGGTGTGCAGAAGCATTTTAGTTTTATGAAATCTTTACTGAAAATACTTGATATTAATTCTTGACCAAATGGAGAATTATTTCCAAGATCATACAGAATAATGGCTTGGTTTTCTTCAGGAATTTTATTATTTTGGATTACAGATTTAGATTTTTAATCCAATTGGAGTAAATTTTGTCCAGGGTGAAAAATGTGTGTCTAATTTCACTTTTCTGTGTCAGGAAATCCAGTTTACCCAGTACCATTTGTTGAAAGTGCTGCCTATTTCCCAGTGTAAGATTTTGGCATACTGTTAAACATCAAATGTCCCAAGTTATGTGTACTTATGTTTTGCCTACTATGGAGTATCAGGATAGAACAACTAAAAGCAAAATCATATCAAATCACTCTGATGACTACAAATTTTCCATAAGTTTTATTTAAAACCAGAATAAAATATAAATTTTCATCTCTGTAAGTAGTCTTATAAAATTTAAGTAGTACTAGTCTTGTTCTGTTTAAAAGTTCACATTAAACTCTGCTGCCCTGCTGTTCTTCAGTTTTCGGCACCTTATTTCTATTATATACCAAACATATGCTAGTCCTAACCCATGGAATTTTCTTTTGTTTCATCATGCACTTTAATCAGAATTCCTTCTTTCAGAGTTAACTCTAAGTGTCACTAATGTGGAAAACAGTCTTCTGACCAATGATGATTTATTTTCTACAATTTCTGATAATTTTAGTTCAGGAAACTTGAAAAGATAAAATTATCTTTGCAGATTTGATGTATTGCATTTATTGTCTGTGTTTATCACGAGAATGCAGACAATATATGTATTAAGAGATTTTTATGTTCTTCATAGGTCTACAATTAGTATAGTTGTACAAAGAAACTCTAATACAGTCTTATTTAACAAAAAACACTTTTTCTCAAGAGTGGGGATCATGTCTATAATCTTAGTATTTAGGAGACTGACAGGATTTCAAATCTATCTTGGGTAAAACATGAATTAGAGGCTGTTCTCTGTCAGAGTTCATCCAAACTGTCTCAAAATAACAAGACAAAGACCAAACAAACAAACAAAAAGGCAAATTTCTTCTTGTTTAGATTGCAAAAAACACATCCTGTGACCATCAGAATAAACAAATTACACATAGTAAGAAAAATATTTCATTGCTCTTATATTTATAGTGAATTCTAGAAAGTTGCTTTTCAGTATGATAAAAGTTATACATTCATAATAAACAGTGGGAAATATATTAGCAAGGACAAATTAGGGGAAAGTTAGAACCCCTGTAATCTATACACAACATTGATTTTTTTTTAAAGTGGGCTAACACAACATGCAATTCTCTTCACAGGATAATTATTCAGGCAGAGAAATTGTTCACTGAATCAAAATCTATTCAAGTGTTCCAAATGCATTGACTTTAAAATGGTTTTGAACAGTTGCTCATACTTATCAAGGGAACACGGCAATTTTTCTCTCATAATGCTCTAACCACTTACAGGTATAAACACATTGCCATCCAAGTTGAGTCTAAAACTAAAAGACAAAAAAATATTCACCAGGTTAGAAATCTAAACCTTTATTTTTTCTACAACTTAGTGAAACAGTAGAAAAATCAATTGTTAGATTATTTTTCTCCTTAAAAGAAATGGATAAACAGTATAGATTGCTCTCAGAACTGTTGTTGAATATTTTTCATTTCCAGTTTTCACTCAGATTGGGTTTTCTTCATTGAGTCTCTTTTCACTTCCATTTCTGGAAGAGGTTATTCATCTCATTCCAATGTTTTTGTTTTATATATTTTAATTAATGGATTTTTTCATATTCTCTTTAAAGACCTTGACAAAATTCATAATAGCTATTTTGAAGTCTCTGCCTTGCTTTAGTTGTGCTACAGATCTCAGAGCCTCAGTAGGGTTGCTGAAGACACATTGGCCTTGCTGATTTTTACTGTGTTTTTATGCTGATATAAAGGTGTCTGGGTTTGTGATGATTGTAATTCTAAGTATTGAACTTTAACTTTGCTTGATAACTGTTCCTGTTTTTGTTGTTGTCTCTGGTTCTTAGGAGAGTGTGGGAGCCTGGGTTGCCAGATAGGGAGGGCTTCTGGGATTCTTCCAGGTATGGCCATTAGGGTCCCAGGTAGAATGTGGTTTTTAGTTTTAGGAGCTGACCCTTAGCAATGGCTATAGTCTAGAAGATGTGTGCTGAGAGGGCCAGTTAGAGGGAGAAAAGCAAGGTGTGTACCAGAATTGAATTAACTCCCCTGCCACCTTAGCAAGTAGTTTGCTATAGAACTAGGGAACGGACGGGGGGAATAGTGATGAGGAATATTATTTTAAAGTGTGTGACTTTTGTTTTTGCTGCATTTTTTTTAACTCTGAGAAGCAGTGATTCTTTTCTTTGCCTGTCTAAAGCACCTGATGGCCCTAATAAAGAGCTGAATGGCCAATAACAAGGCAGGAAAAAGGATAGGGAAGGCTGGGAGTCAGAGATAATAAATATAGGAGGTAAAATCAGGGAAGAGGAGAAGGAATGAGAACTATGAAAGGAGGACTTAAGGGACCAGCCATCCAGCCAACCATGGAATAGAGCGAAAGTAAGATATACAACAGTAAGAGAAGGAAAAGGGTCAGAGGCAAAAGGTAGCTGGTGTAATATTAAGCTGGGAGAGTCACCCCAGCCCTTTAACATCCCTATATCCAGCACTCGGGAGGCAGAGGCAGGCGGATCTCTGTGAGTTCGAGACCAGCCTGGTCTACAGAGCTAGTTCCAGGACAGGCTCCAAAGCCACAGAGAAACCCTGTCTCGAAAAAAAAAAAAAAATCCCTATATCCAAGGAATCTGGAATATTTGGTCAAAAGTCACACCCCAATACCCAAAGAGTCTGGAATGTAAGAATAACACTGGGGGTGTCATCCCAGGCTAAGAAGTCTGGAATGATTGGAAGCCCCTTGCCTGGCAGTTGTGCTAGCTTGGACTCCAACTCCCAGCCTGCCAAGCGCTGACCCCTCCCGGGGTGGGTCAGGACTACTCCCGAGGCTATTTAGGGTTGCACCTGAAAGAAAAAGTTGTTTTGGTTTTGAGTGTGTGTGTGTTTACGTGCAGTTCCTCTCTTTTTGCTATGCTCTCCTGGCCACCTGAGTGTGCCATCTAATAAACCCGGACATTTGATGTGTGTTAATCTGGTCTGATGTATGTTAATCTGGTGGAATTGGATTGGATGTGTGTTAATCTGGTCTGATTGGAGCCAGTGGCTCATTTTAATATTTTTTTCCTAACAGTTGGGATAATGTAAATTATAAAAAGCTGGCAAGAAACAAGCCAAATGTAAGGCCAGGCACTCCTAAGTAAAAATAAACCTCCGTGTGTGATTTATTTGGGAGCTGGGTAGTGAGCCTACCAAAGAGTCCAAAAGAGACAAAAGAGTAAGAGCCAAAGAGTAGTAAAACAATTAACAACAGACTAGGGATTGGAGGATTGAGGGAGAAAGGATATCATTTACCTGATTCCTTGTCTTTTGTGGCAAAAAGATTTTCTTGAAGTGCCTGCAGGAGTTGGGCACTGAGAACTGGGATGGTGTGATCAGAAAGTTTGTAGGGGATGTGCATGATCTGCCAGGGTAGGGGAAGAG
Source organism: Neodon shergylaensis (assembly GCA_025134845.1). Taxonomy (NCBI): domain Eukaryota; kingdom Metazoa; phylum Chordata; class Mammalia; order Rodentia; family Cricetidae; genus Neodon; species Neodon shergylaensis. The sequence continues at coordinate 10,571,566 of JABTXL010005416.1, read as the reverse complement.
TGGAAGGGGAGTACACAACATGTGGTCTGCTACAGAGCTGGGGATAAAACACGGGGGGGGGGGGGGGGGATTGAAATTAGCAGGGCAATGGAAACCTTTTACTTGATCCCCAAGTCCTTTGTGGCCTTAGGGTCTCTGTGGAGCAGGAAGTATGGTTTTCATCTGAAGCCTAAACATGTTACTAAATTCTGGTTCTTGAGAATATATGATAAAGAACCTAAGAGATAATCAATAGTAGACTTCTTAATTTTACCAAAAATTGCTATTTTTAATGACTAGGATGTATATGATTTAAAAAGGAAAGAATTTGTGTTTCTGTCTTAATGTTCATTAATTCAGATGAAGACATACAAAACTCAATGACCCCAGATGAAAGACAGAATGTTTTACTCACAGCTCTGGGGAAAGAACTAGATGGGTGGATATTCCTAGAAAAAAAATACATGCAACAAGAAGGAATTATGAGAAATATTTATGCACAAAATCCTGACTTATTATATAATAAATATTTATAATAATTCCTGTGGCCAAATGACAGTACTTATTCATAGATATTTGCCATTCACTACTGGTTGGGACATGGCTCTTAAAATATTTTCTGAAAAGTGAAAGACTGAGATTTTTAACAAGGATCTAATAGTTAGGGAAGGGTCAAGTGAAAAGTCACCGAAAAACATGGACTGATATACCAAAAACAAACTTGTTCCCTACATTCAAACCTTAATGTACTGATGCTGTACCTTTCAAAATTCCTCAGGTGTCATGTGTAAAGGGATGCATGTGTATCTGTGCTCAATTTCTAAATCTTTAACTTATTCTGAGAAAATTGTTTAGAGAAATGAATAATTTTTCAAAAACACATGTTGTGAAAATATGGAAAGTTACGGAAAATAATTACTAATATGTTCAAAAGTACTGTGAAATGCTTATGAAGTATGTCTTTCATTTGCATATATGTACTTGGATTTATGAATTTTACAACAATGTAATTCTCAAAACTTATAATACTTAAGAAATTATTATATAAAATATCCATTTTAACTATTATTTTATACTCTAGACCTTTATTTTATATATTAACTTTCTTGTATAACTTTAAAATATTAGTGCTCTCTGGAAAGCTATGCTCATTTTACATGCGATCATCTGACATTTCAATCACATTCATTATCATAAGCTTTATTAAAAAAATTCCCTACAGTCATAGGCAATATGGACAGAAAATAAAAATACCTTACTGGAGCTTACTTTCCAAGAGCTCTGACCTTTTACTTTTTATGAAAGTTTTTATTTATTACTTGGACTTTTCTTGTTATTTTTCAGTTGATCTGATTGCGTGATGACCTTTAAGAATTTGTTGATTATAAATCCTTACTCATCACCATTTCATATGCTTCTTTTCCCAGGAGAAGCAAGTGTAAGTAAAAGAATATGGGGTTCATGGTAAAGTAGGATGACCAGTTTCAATAAGTAAAAAAATATATCTTCAGAATGTTGTTGTCTAGGAATTAAATTGGACTTTTGTAAAAATTTTGTGATAATTATGAAATTTTAAATAAAATAGTTGCTTTATGAAATTGCAACCTTTCACACTTATGTGTGCACAAAATATCATTTGGATTGTCTTAATTCACATATATTTCACAAAATAATCTGTAAGATACATTTATGTCATTGTGATCAGTATTTAAAAAGATTAAAGAAATAAAATCCTTGTCCCTTTACAGTGAGTTTTATAATACAGACAGTGATTAAACTAGTTGGGATGTATTTAATAAAATATTTCAATCCAAATTATTATGAAGATACTTTGATCTTACCAAATTCCAGTATTAGAGAATATTATTGCTGCTGTTAAAATATACAAATATGTGATAATTATAATAAATTAACTAATTTTGTAGGATATAAAATGAATACACAAAACAATACAATCCAGAAAAAAATGAATGGAGAAAACACAAATCATATATTTGATAACAGATTATTATCTAGTTCAAATAAAAGAACACTTCAAGAAATTCAGTGTCAATACACCCATAAATACAAAAGTGTGAGTGCACATACACACACACACATATACACACACAGAAAAACCCAGTAATAACAACAAAATATAAATTTAATATAAATTTAGTAGACAAGACTTTGGGCTGCATTCATTTCTGTAAACAATATATACATTTTCTAGCAAGGATATAGTGAAAACATGCATAATTTTTTAATAATTAACTCAAAGCTATTATAATAATTCCATGACTTTTTAGAAAATTTCATATAGAAAAGTACTGTGGAAGAAGTTGTAAGAAATAGATTCCTTCAACCATGTTAGTAGGAGTATAGATGTGTAGCCATACAATAAAGAACAGTAGTATTAATTTTCCTAAGGAAACTAAACCTGTCACAATGACCAGATCCACCAATACCTCTAGTGCACATTCCACCAATGATCATAATATCATCATTTCATAAGGATAACTGCACAGGCATGTCCATTTCAGCATTATTAACCAATATCTCCTAAGATGCATACAAAATAAAGGTCATTGATGCTAGACCAGGTGAAGAAACTTAGATATATATGAAATGGAATTCATTCTTAAATAAGGAAACTTTACAATATGTCATTACATAGAAGGAATAAGAGGCATTGTGCTAAGCCAAATAGGGCAAACATAAAACATAACAGGCTCTCTCATTGTATGGTGAGGAGAGAGCAAAAATATACAATAGCAGATGATCAAAAGAACAAATCTAAGGTAGACCATAACAACTATAATTTATAATGTGTTTTTGAAATAGTTTTTCAGTAAAAATGCATATATTTTAACTTGTCTTGCCCAAATCAAAGAATGGACAATTTCATAAGATGACAAGTGACACTAATTTTACATAATTTAGTAACCACTTTACTGTCTTTTCGTATGTCATACATAAGATCATGGGGATTAGCTTTAGGATATGATATGAAATTTACTCAAACATTAACAAAAATAATGTTTATTTTCTACTATAGAAATGCAATATATTTGTAATATGTTATATAAAAAGATGGTATTTGAGGTATTGGATTAAATAAATAGAATCTTTGTGTATTCCATTGCATTAAATACCATAAAGTTTATCTAAAAAAGCGTTAGAGTAAATCTCATTTCTAATGGCTCCAAAGAAGAATAAAATTATTAAAAATAATCTATAAACATTTTCTCCTTGAAAATAATGCAAGGGATTAAAGAATTCACAAATGAAAATATATCTGTGCTCATGAAATGGAAGGTGATGTTAAACTGCTCGTTTCACCCACAGCAATACACATATTCATTGCAGTACTTATCAGACATCCCCAGCCATCTCCTAAAGAATAGCAAAAAATATGGAAGCTGCGCAATCATAAAGGACTACAAATTTCCAAATCAATCTTTATAAAAGAGAGTGCTGCAGGCATCATACATTATAATTTTGTATGCAACTTATGACTTAGGAATGAAAATAATATTGAAAGTCTGTGAAAATAGCTTAGTGGTAAACTTAGCTTAGCATTTAAGTTTAATTCACAAATTTGAAAAAATGCAATAACACAATAATATTGTAAACACACACAGACACATATAGATGCGTACATGCACACACACACAAACACATACACCCACACAGACAAACACACCACACCATCCCACACCAGTGGTTTAAAGAGGTCTAAAACAAACCTCTCCATATATAAACATTACCAAGATGAAGAAGCTAAATAGGGAGCAAAAGTGCACATGGGGAAAGTAGAAACCCATCAGGCCATATTAGGAAAACTGACTATGCAACAATTGAATGCAGTCCAAGTAATTCAAACTCATGTAGCTTTCAGATAAAGTTTTGTTAATACATTCATTGGGGCCATTGTCCCTCCAAAACAAGATTTCATTAAATGGCAATTTGAATTCAAAAACATAAAGACAGAAAAGGAAAGGTTGGCAACATGAAATGAAAGCAGAATGCATTTCAGTACCACGGTACAAATTTAGAGACACAAAAGAAACTGTTTTGCACTTGAAAAAACTGTTTGCAGACTTGCATGTGTATCATGTGTCAGCTGAAAACCATTTAAAGCTGAATGCATGAACCCACTTACACCACTTTCTGGGAATGTGAGCATAGGGGTACAGTTGCAAACATAGGTTTTCAATTGTGTTGCGTCTAAAACAAACTACCACAGCTGATAAACACACATCTGATGCCTCCTGCCAGATTTCACTAAAATGCAGTTTTTCATATATGAAATTTGTCTGGTATATAAAGTCGCTTCTTGGGATTTAATAATAGATTTAATTTGGAGTCTCTATACTTTTTTGTTATGTTGAATCATAATATAAGCATACAGAGACAAGCTCATCTTTTACTGGACTGTATTTGTTTTCTTTTCTTTATTAAAATAAAAATTGAGATTATAATATAATTACACCATTTCTTCCTTCAGTTTATTCCCTTCAAGCCCCCCACATATCCCTTCTGCTATCTTTTAAATATTCATAACACCTCCTACCTTAGTAACTGTTATTGCATATTTATATGCATGCATATATATATATATGCATATATATCTGTATAGGTGTAACCTTCTCAGTCAATAGAATGTAACTTCTATTTACATTTTTAGGGATGACAATTTGATGAAAATCCAATTGGTGTACTCATCCTTGGAGACAACTACTCCTTCCATTTTCAGCTTCCATGAATGCCTATAGTTATTTGTATTTTTAACATCCAATATATTTTATTTTGAATTTAATGTTCTTTTAAGAGGGCATTTTTAAAGATATTTGAGATTATTAAATATAATTACAACGTTTCTTCCTTCTCTTTCCTCCCCTTAGATCATTCCACATATTCCTTCTCACTGTCCTTCAAATTCATAAACCCTTATACATTAATTATTATTATATTCACACATATATATTCCTAAAAGTAACATGTTCAGTACATATAATATAATAGTAATTACATGTATGTTTTGGGGACTAATTATTTGCCACTGGACATGGAAGCCTCAACTTTATATAAAGAACTATGGGCACCTCAGGAGAGATGACTCTTCTGAAGGAAGGGAAGATCAATTCATCATCCAGTGCTTAGAGCTTTTTTTCTGTAGAGTTGAGGCTTCATGGTCTTTTCCTATGATTTTTACAGTGTGTGTGTGTGTGTGTGTGTGTGATGTTATGTGGCCTGTTTCCGTACATGCTTGCATACTTTTAGAGGGCAGAGAACTACTTTAGGAATTGGTTCTCACCTACACAAGTGAGTCCTAACAATTAACCCCAAATCATCGGACATCATGGCCGCTGCCTTCATGCCTGCTGACCTTCTTTGGATCTTACATCGAGTAAGTAAGATCAAAGGCTTTGAGTGGAAGCCTTCGTTCCCGTTTGGAACAGAAGTGGTGACAGCTGTTATCATCTTCTCTTCCTTAATCTTAGGTTGTTCTATTGCACAACACAGTAAATCTAGTTAAAAGAATCTGAGTTTACAAAATAGACAAATTATGAGAATTTTTTTAGAGTTCTCATTTGAAATAATTAATGAATATTGGTGTAGCAGATATACTACCTTATTTGATTTAATTATTTTACATAGTATAACACATACTAAAATATTATATTGTACTCATTTATTACAAAATTATAATTATTAATTAAAATATAAATGAAATGTTAATTTTAGATCATCAAAAATGTAATATAGACACTAACAGAGTAATGTCAGTCAGGAATATTGATTTGGGTACCTCTTTCCTCAGCCTGCAGTATGGTTATATAAGAAGTCAGGATTACAGGTTCAGGAACATATTTTCACTTCTCCTATGGAGTCATCAGCAGGTGCAATATCATCAAGGCTGGTACTCCTTTGTGGGGCATTAGCAATTATGATCTTATTAGGGCCTGTGCTCTTTTTTTTGCTATAACTTTAGGAAAAATAAAGGAATAGAGTTGTGTGAATTTTAGCAAGAATCAGCAGGGAAAGATTATTAATATGACCTTCAAATTGAGCAAATGTAATTGCCCAAAAATCACTATATTAAGATAACCAATCAATCTGTTGCTTGGTATAAGGAACTTTGATCATAGAAGGTTCTATGCCAAACTATCCCCTAGATTTTATACTGTTCTTTTGTGCTAAGTAAGCTACTGCTTCAAAACAGGTGTTTAACACCTTAACTAGCAAAAACTGGAAGGTGTGGCCATAGAAGAGGACTGTTTTGCCATAAAACTTCTGTAGGAGTAAGTTTTGTAGGTAATATACATGCTTGCCAATGTTGATAATAATAAATATAATGTAATTGCTGTTTTTGTATAGCATACTCTACCTGTGTGAGTACCTGTCTGAAAGCTTCTGGAAGCTGTCTCATGGAATTTGGATCACTGTTCCTTTTAAGATTTTACCTAGTGGCTCAAGATCTCCAATAAGAATATTATATTAAAAATTTTTAAGCCATATTTTTAATACAAGTTACAAATCTGCCTAGCTAAAAGGCAAATGGAAAAAAACGGAAACATATTCAACAAATGGTGCTGGCATAACTAGACATCAACATGTAGAAGAATGAAAATAGATACAGAGCTATAGCCATGCACAAAACTCAAGTCCAAATGGATCAAAGATCTCTACATAAAACCAACCACACTGAACCTTATAGAAGAGAAAGTAGGATGCACACAAGCACATTGGCACAGGAGACTACCTCCTAAACTTAACCCCAGTGGCACAGCCACTGAGAAAAACGATTAATAAATTGTATCTCCTGAAACTTAGAAGCTTCTGTAAAGCAAAGAACACATTCAGCAACATATAACATCAGCTTACAGAATGGGAAAAGATCTTTACCACTTCCATATTGGACAGAGGACTGATCTTCAAAATATATAAAGAAATCAAGAAAATGATTATCATAAGAACAAATAATTCAATCAAATAAACAGAGAATTCTCAACAGATAAATCTAAAATGACTGAAAGACACTTAAGAAATGCTCAACATTCTTAACCATTAGAGAAATGCAAATCAAAACAACTCTGAGATTCCATATTAAACCTGTCAGAATAATCAAAATCAAAAACACTGATGACAGCTTATGCTACAGAAAATGTGGGGTAAAGGAAATTTTCTCCATTGCTAGTGGGAGTGCAAACTGGTATAGCCACTTTGGATACCAGTATGGTGACTTCTCAGAAAATTAGACAACAATTTAACTCAAGACCCAGAAATACTGCTTTTGCGTATATACACAAAGGATGCTCAATCATACCACAAGGACATTTGCTCAACTATGTTTATAGCAGAATTATTTTTCCTAGCCAGAATCTGAAAATAACATAAATGTTCCTCTTTTACATGGATGTTAAATAGACTGAGAAAGAAATCAGAGAAACATCACCTTTCACAATAGCCACAAATACCACAAAAATATTTTTGAGAAACTCTAACCAAACAAGACAAAGACCTATATGACAAGAACTTTTAAATCTTTGAAGAAAGAAATGAAGAAGACATTAGAAAATGGAAAGCTCTTCAATACCCTTGGGTAAGTAGAAATTATCATAGTGAAAATGGCAATTTTACCACTAACAAACTACAGATTTAATGTAATGCCTATTAAAATTTTAGAATTTTTTTTATGTATCTCAAAAGTACAATACTCAGTGACATAAAGAAAAACAAAACTCAGGATAGCCAAAACAATCTTGTACAATAAAGGAACTTCTGAAGGCATTACAATTCCTCCTTAACTTTATACTCTACTACGGAGCTACAGGACTGAAAACAGCCCCAACTGGCATAAAAACAGACATGAGGACCAATGGAATCAAACTGAACACTTGATATCAATCCATCAATCCACACACCTATGAACACCAAATTTTTGACAAAGAAGCAAGAAATAGAAAATGGGAAAAAAGAAAGCACATTTATCCTGCTTATTTTAATTTTTACAGATATTTGGCTGGCGTGGAGCTGCAGTTCCAAAAGGCTACCTTTTTGCAGCTTGGCTGTCAGGTCATGCTTGGTTTGTAGCTGAAGCTGGACTGCCTGATGGGGGGCAAGTCATGCTCCCTTCACCACTTGGCTGTCCTGCCAGGGTACTTGGGATGAGGTGGTTGGGCCTGCCTTGCCTGCTTTGCCTTGGCCAGGCCATGCATTTAACATTTAACAGCCCAATCAGAGGCCAGTGTTAGAGGCAGCTGAGAAATTTATAGGCTCTCTCAGGTGTCTGAAATTGTAGAGGCTGACAGACTCAAGCGTGAGATCACAAGCTCAGGCCATGCTTTTTTTTTTTATTTTAAATCTTGTAATTACAAAATTAGGAGAATTCCTGAATCATCTCCTCTGTTAAAACCCATAGAATTATCCATATAGGATCCCTGACTTATGAGCCAATTAGCCTCTATGTATTTCCATAAACCGAATCCCCTTTAAAGCTTTCTGTCTCAGGCCTTTATTTGTTCCACTGCTGCACAAAATGGGTCAGATTCGGTTGGCTACAGCATGTGTCCATGGTATGTCACAATCTCAGAGTGATAACCTAGGTCGTTATTAGTCTAAACGCTACATTTTTAAATTCTTTTTACTCATTTAGCAGCAACGGAGGCTGTGGCTTGGTGAAGAAAGCACTACAAGGGAAGGCAGGGCCTCAATTAGGACTCCCTGAGACCTGGAGCAGGCTGAATGCGGAGCTGCATGTGCCACCAGCTCAGGAACGGGAATATACTATTTATAAACTCGAAATATCTTTGTCTAGGTTTTTGTTTTATTTTAGCACCTCTAACTATTAAAATATACCCAAGAAACTGTATAGATAGTTGGATACTATTTTCGTCTTATATTTATAACTATTTATAGTTTTATTTTTATTTTTTCTTTAAAAAAAGAAAGGAGGGAGAACATGAGCATGGAAGTCAGGACCACGAGAGGTGCGCCCATCCACCGAGACAGTGGGGCTGATCTATTGGGAGCTAACCAAGGCCAGCTGGACTGTGACTGAAAAAGCATGGGATAAAACCGGACTCTCTGAATATGGCGAACAATGAGGGCTGATGAGAAGCCAAGGACAATGGCATGGGGTTTTGTTCCTACTTCATGTTCTGGCTTTGTGGGAGCCTAGCCAGTTTGGAAGTTCACCTTCCTAGACCTGGATGGAGGGGAGAAGACCCTGGACTTTCCACAGGGCAGGGAACCCTGACTGCTCTTCAGACTGGAGAGGGAGGGGGAGAGGAGTGGGGGGAGGGGGAGAGGGGCGGGAGGAGGGGGAGGGAAATGGGAGGCTGGGAGGAAGCAGGGATTTTTTTGTCAATAAAAAAAAGCCAAAAAAATTATTTACTATTTATTTTGAGCATCATTAATTAGCTCTCCAATGTTGTGCAATAGTTTTGAGGGTTTCCTCGTGAGCTCCCTTGTATGCCTGGCCACACTTTTATATATTTCGGGGTTTACCAGTCAGCCACACGTTGGACGTGATATGTTGAGAAACCACCTCAATAAAACATCTCTTACCAGAGTAGGGGCATGGGGAGAACTAAAAGTAAGGAATATGAAAACACATAAAAATAATAGGCAGAAAACATAAGACAGTATTGGATGAATATTTTAGGAATCACTTAGACCCTAAAATTACCAGCATTTATTTTTCACAACTTTTATAATTAAACTGGAAAAATAAGGTAATAAGGACTTTATTAACAAATACAAAAGTTAACTCACACAATTCTGAGAACCCAATAATCAACATTTTGTTGTCTGGTAGCAAGGTGCTTTAAGTCAGATACCTAAAGACTGCCTTTTCCTAGATGACCTCATAGTTAGCTGTAACACGGAGGGTCCAGCCTGCTTGTTTATTGGGGATTCTGTCCTGCCCAGTCCCCCAGCCATTTAGTCCCAGAGAAAATCACACATAGGTCTCCATAAATTATAAGCTGATTGACCCATTAGCTCTAGCCTCTCACTAGCTAACTCTCACATCTTGATTAACCCATTTTTCTGATCTATGTTAGCCATGTGGCTCAGTACCTTTTTCAGTGAGGCAAATCACATCCTGCTGCTTAGGTGATCTGGGCAGGAGTGGGAGGAATCAACTTCCTTTTTCCCAGAATTCTCCTGTTCTCATTACATCATTTCTACTTCCTGTCTGGTTTTCCCACCTATATTTTCTGCCTGGCCAATCAGTGTTTTATTTTAAACATGATTGACAGAATACAGACAATTCTCCCACACCACTTCTCCCTCTTTTTAAAAACAAAAACAAAAACAAAAACAAAGGAAAATATCCATAGTCCATTCTCTGGGGATGTGGGCATAGTATTCCAGGCTACTTTCAGCTGGTTGGGTGCGCTGGTAATCCTATGGGGACCTAAAGAAAAATTAGTTACGATAAAGTCCTGACTGAAGTATCCTGTGAGTCTTAATCATCTCAGGCATCAGTCTTGAACCTGTTCTGGATGAAGAACTCAGACATCTGGGCCATCTATTCCTGCCAGAGATTTCTCAGGTGGTCTTCCTTGACCAAAGCTGAATTTTCTTAACTCTGAATAAATCCATAGCCTCTCATTTTCTGTGGAGACAAAAGCAAATCTTCTTCTCCAAAGTAACATACCTTTTGACTTCAATTTTGAAGCCAAGGTATTTTTAAAATACCTATAAGCAAATATCTTTTAGCACTTGTTGCTCCTTCCTTAGCATTCAAACAATTTGAAGAGAGCATAATAACATACAGTATCAAGATTCTCTGTGTATTTTCCATCTTTATGTGGCTTTATTTTAACCTCTATTTCTTATATTTTTACTTTTACTTTTTGAGACAGGTTCTCTGTATATCTTTGTCCTGGAATTCCCTCTGTAAACCAGGCTATCCTTGAACTCATAGAGATCTGTCTGGCTCTGCCTCCCAGGCTACTCTCTTTCTTTCTTTCTTTCTTTGACTGTTAGACAAGGGGAAAATGGGCCTACATTTTTTGGCTTCCACATTTGGAGAGAATACTGTCGGCACTTAAGGCAAAGGAAGTTTCTTGCCTGATGGCTAGCTTTGCCCAATTTTAAACAAACTCCATGATGTGGTTCTTTGATTCCCACCATCTGTTTTGAAGTAGATTGCTTCTGCCAGGAGAAGATGAATCTCACTGTTGTAAAAAGCCTTATGCCATTAAAAATCTTAAATGCTATATTCTGTAGAACTCTGGAGTATTTAAAGACCATCTATCTATTTAAATTAAATAAGGCTAACTAAAGGTTGTTTCTATCTATATCTAAACCATTAATACAAGCTTAATTGTTACCTTAATTATCCTGAACAGTTTGTAATTGTAGCTTTTCATGTTATTAATCAATGGAATTCCATTGACCATGCTCAAACACCAGGCTATTGCCAACTCGTTCAAGTTATCCTCAACAATTTCATGTAAGACAAAAATGTTGAAAACATCATGTGCTATGTCATAGGATACAAGGTATCCAACTGGGAACCTTACAGCAATTATTATCATTCACATTGCTGGAAGTTTTAATAAACACTATTGAAAGAGAAAAAAATCAGTCATTTATTTATTTTAATTATTTGACACATAATAAAGAATGGAACATAGTGAACTGTTCAATTATACATTTGGAATTAACCCCTTTTTAAGCCTTTATTTTCATAGTAGTAGTGAATGATATAGAAAAAAAGAGTATAAGACTTACAGAGTTTTATATTTTTTTTGCAGTATTAGTTTCCTTTAAAAATATAAAGTATTTTTTTTCAGTTTGGAGTCTATGTGTTTTAATGTTTTCTGTTTTAATGTCTTTTACATAAAAAGGCTTAATAAGTAACATTAAAAATAAAATTAAAAAAATTAATTTTTTCTTCTCTTCTCATATGAAAAATATCTCACATTCATGTGGGCTGTGTGGGAATGCATTCAAAACTTCACCCAGAGACAAACTTGTTAAATGATATTTTGAAAGACAAAGGGACTGAGCACAGTGCTCAATCACTTAAATCAGTAGTATAATTTTCTAGAAATGAATTTAAAAAATTTGGCTAAAAATGATGTTGCTAAAATGATTCAGTATGTCATAGAATATAAATTTAAAAATATAATTATGAAATATATATGTATATTTATACTTTCAAAACAGAGTATTGGATATCAAGAGATAGTCTAAATTGGCAATTTTATGACCCACAAAAATCAAGGCATTCCCTTAAGTGTATTCTTTCAAAAATAATTTCATTTTTGACATAAATATATACTGTGAGCCTTAAAATAATTTACATGAAAGCACAATATTTTAAGAAGAATATTATATTAATAGGACTATAACATATAGAGAAACACACATATAAATTAAAAGATGAAAACTACAAAACTATTTTTATTAATATGAAATTTAGTAGCTTTATTTTCAAAGTTTTGTGCCATAAGCTTCATTCTGTGACTTTTACCAATGTGACCGATAAAAATAATTTCCTTGTTTCATTTAAAATTTTATTTTAATTATTTTTCAATCATTAACTTGATGCCTTCTGTTTCAGTTGGAATTTTTCTTATGTAAAAATAAGGCTATGACAAAAATCAACTGAAGCAACTGAGGAAGGAACAAATTTATTTCAGGCTCCAGTTCCACATACAGTACATCACTGAGGGATATCAGAGCATTTAACAGAACAGAAACTTGGAGGTATGAACTGAGGCAAAGCCCATAAAATATTCTGGTTAAAGGCATGCTCCTTGTGGCTTTCATAGCCTTCCTTTTTATAAACGGACAGGATTGTCTACCCAGAGATGGCACCACCCATATCAATCACGAATCAAGAAATGACACACAGCCTTGCCAACAAGCCAACATGGTAGAGAAGCAGTCTAAATTATTGTTATTTCTTTCCATATACCTTTAGCTTATGCCAGAGTGACATAGAAACTAGGCAGCATTTTTGGCATTAAAGGCTAGGCTCACAACCATATCTATCTCTGTCTCTCTGTCTCTGGATATCTATCCAAATACATGCCAGTTTTGTGGGGTGGGACTTCTTGAAATAAGTAGTTCACTAACAGAAGGTCCAAAGGAGTTTATATTCCCTGTAAGTCCTTACTTTCTCTTTCTTCTTTGTTAGACATGAAAGGATTAATTCTCTCCTACCGTACCTTTATAAATCCATAATATTCTATGAGGACAAATAAATATGTATTGAAGAATATGAAACTGTAAACTCAAATACATTCTCCCTTGTTGGTGTTTTATGGGTATATATGAATGTGTCAAAGAATTGCCATGCCTTATTACAGAATTATCACTTGTGTTGAAGAAAAGTTTTAATTATACCATGCAAGAACTTTGTACTCTTGTGTTTATATTCATGTTTACATTATTAATGCATCTGTATAAATCATTGCTAATATACTAGGTATATTGGTGTATTGCTCAATAATAAAATTGAGTATACTGCAGAATAAGATAAATGCTGCAATGTCTAATGTATTAATTTGGTTAAACACTTATCAATGAATTTTCACTCTACTGTTTGCTTTCAGTATGCAAATATAGAACCATTATGATGAAAACAATTATCTCTGATGAAAACAATTACCTCTACTCATGACATATTTCAATTGTACACTCTACTCATTTTTGGTTTCAGTGTTTAATCAAGTTGCAGAAAATGTTAATAAACTGCAATGCACGACCATTAGGACATTGCATCTGACATTCATGTTTCATTTACAATGGTTATACATAGTTTGTTATGAGTTTTAAGTTTTCATTTTAGTTATTTCATTTTCTGATGTGGACATAGGTGGATTGGTAATAGATTTTCTTTTACAAATTTGTGAAAAAAAAAATACCTGTATGCATGCATTGACCCTGATTTATTGGTGTTTTCATCAAATCATCTCAATGTTTTCTTCTCTACATATAAAACAGTTAATTTAGAGATAAATTATGAAACTGTTAAATTTATGAGTACCCTATGGCAAATTTTAATCATGTATGAATGAGTGTGATATGAAAACATTTTGGGAACTCTTACTATCTCAAAGTGATACAGTAACATTTTTTGACTATGAAAATGAAGGTCAAAATTATGTTAAAATTGCATACACAAACACATACACCCACACAAATCAGTGTTAATTTTCTCTATTTTAAAATTAAATCTAAGCTTGAAATAAAATCCATTTCAATCAAATTTCAAACCAAGTATCAAAGAGTTCTCAATGTCTTCATTGAACATGCTATACAGCAAGAGTATATCACAGGATATGTACTCAACTTTGACATTCTAGGAAACTAAATGTCAAAAACAAAAAAGTCGGCACATAGAAGATGACTTATTTAAAAAGATATTCCAAAGTTTCACTTTCATGAGAATAAATCATAACTTCATAGGACAGCTGACATTGGTGTTAGGATAGCCTTTCCAAGTGATGAACATTTTCAAATTGATAAAATTAATTTCCCCATGGAGTGGTGGCACAGGCCTTTAATCCTAGCACTCAGGAGGCAGAGGTAGGTGGATCTCTGTGAGTCAGCCAGGTTTATCAGAGCTTGTTCTATGACAGCAAATGCTGTTACACAGAGAAACGCTGTCTTGGGGAAAAATAAGATTAGTTCGATTTATTTTCTTTGTATTCATTTTTGAACTATTCAGTGAAGCCAGTATGTAACACCCTCAATTGGTTTGAATTATTTATATGTATATATTCTAATAATTAAAAATAGAATTGATTGTACCATCAGTTAAAATTTGCTCTATGTCAAAACACCTCACACATTTTTTTTTTACTGAAAATGAGCTTTACCCTTGTTAGTGTACTGTGAATGAAACAGTTTTCACTTTATTTAGAATTTTAAAATCTCCTCTTTATCTACCCTTGGATGTTTATTGCATTGGTCTAGGCAGGAGTTAACATGCTCTCAATCACATATGTAACACTATGTATCCCAACTCCTATTGAATTGCCAGGTATCAGTAATATGACCTCTAAGAACCATATGACTATATAGTGTTTAGGTCTCTGTTTGTGTAGTTTTAATATTATGATATTAACTTAAATAGCACACAAGCCTTACCTCAAATGATGAAACTTAAGAGTTAGTTCTACATGTCAGGAAAGTGAATTTCTTTGTGAGCATCTGCAATCTACAGTTTCCTGAACCTTGAACACTCATCTGTCACTCATAAAAACAAGGTCTGAAATTAATACCATGGTATAACAGAACCTATTTTACTATATGCTCCGCACTTAGGCATTTCCCAACTGTTTTTAAGCTTAAATATGATTCTCTGATAGTCTTTACCCATTACCAAGAATTTGATTTTCATATAATGCTTAAGCCTCCATTTGCACCCAACTCACAACAATTTCTTTTCTTAATGTACACTTTTGCATTTATATTTTATTAGCAGGTAAATTTTCCAAGAAAGTATAGTTTGAAATATATCTGTAACAAAGTTGAGCAAATTCACTATCAAACATCTTTTTAGAAAATAAAACTTATGCTATTAGCTATCTGTTTTATATTTCTCTTTGCTACCACAAGTTCAAATTTATACTAATATGTTCTCAAGAAGAAACTATTATTGTTATTAGATTAACAAGAGTAATCTTGTTAGATTCCTAAGCAATGTGATATATGCCTCCAATATTTATCTGTACCTCGTGTAAGAGAAATCGTCAAGGCCTGCTTCTTAATCATTTATGGCAAAAGGATGTTATTCATATAGCAGAATTTGGCAAGTTAAAATATGTGCATGTGGCAATTGATACATATTCAGATTTCTTGATTGTCACTGCACAGACTGGAGAAGTCATAAGCATTGCTTAAAGTGTTTTTTTTATATATATAGGAATTTTTTAAATTATAAAGGTGGATAATGGACACTATATACAATTAAATCATTCCAGCAATATTATTCCAGTGGAATACTGAGCAGAAAATAGGCATTCATTGCAATCCTCCAGGACAATAAATTACAGTGCATGCCCATGGTTCTTTGAAAAACACAACTTCAAAAGATAAAAAAGGGTATTATTCCCCCATTCACCACATAATGCTTAAAATCATTCCCCTTTTATTCTAAATTTATGGAATATGAATGGATGCTTGGGAGCAATCTGTCACAGATAGATTTTAGCATGATGGCACCAGAGTGACCTTCACTATAGCAAAATGCCAAGACCCTTGCACTGGATTATGGAAAGGACCCAACACTGGTCCTTAACTATAAGGTTGAAGGAATGTATGTATTTGTCACAGGTGGAGATGAAATTCAGTGTTAAAGCCTTCCTTTTTGTTTAAACAAAAATGGGGAAATGGTGGTTAATATGGAAACACCTGCTTGCCTGCCCAGTCTAAAACTTAAGATGCACTGTTATTATGGTAAATACGGTAGTTCCTGCCCATGCTCTTCACATTCCAGCATGGTGAGCTGCTTGCAGCTCTCTGTGCACACTGACCAACTTCCAGGCACACAGCTGGTCCAGGTTGCAATCAAGCAAGCTGCATGCAGTGCGATGCTCACAAATCTCATTCAAATACTTCATCTCCCAAAAGAGTCAGAGGTTGTGCTAGCAGCACAGCCCAGAAAGCCAGTATTTTAAAACCACCACTTTTTTTCCTATTGAGGTAATTAAATTGTGTATACTTGAATATTTTATATATTAATTATCTGTCCAGTGTTTAGCAAATCAAAATTTTCATCCATTTTTATGTTTTTTACTTATTGCTTTCTTTGCTGTACAGAATCTAAAAGTTTTTACTTGAAATTAAAATGCAATAACATTGTTTACATCTTTCAATTACCTCCAATACTTTCTTTTTTCTTTTTTTTTGAGGCAGAGTTTCTCTTTAGCTTTGGAGCCTACCCTGGACCTAGCTCTTATAGGCCAGGTTGGTCTCAAACTCACAAAGATCTGCATGTCTCTGCCTCCTGACTGCTGGGATTAAAGGGTGCACCACTACTGCCCAGCTCCTCCCTCTAATTCTTCCAATGCAATCCCTTCTGTCAATTTTATAACCTCTGTTACTTTAATTGTCTATGTGTGTATGTTTATCCTGATTATTTAAATACAACCTGTTTAGTCAATATAATACTGCTCACATGTACATTGTTTCAGGACTGACCACTTGTTATTGGATAAAAATTTTCTGGTTCCTCACTGATATCTTAGTTATATTTTTATTTCTGTGAAAAAAAAAAACACTACTGCCAAGGCATCTTACTAAAGAAGGCATTTCATTTTATCTTGCTTACAATTTCAGAGTGTGAGTTCATGACCATCATGGTGGACAAGATGACAATTTGCAGGCATGGTTCTGGAGTTGTAGCTGAGAGCTTATATGTTGAGGCAACAAACAAGAGGTGAGACAGTGAAGCTAACTGGAATGACATGGATTTTTATTTGTCAAATTACACCCAGTCCTCCAATGAGGCCATATTTTTTAATTTTTCCCAAACAGTTCCAGCAACCATGGAACAAACCTTCAAATATATGAACCTTTTGGAGATATTTTCTTTCAAAGCACCACACTTGGATAAAAATATTTATCCAACTCTCAGCATTCCTGAGTTGCACTTAGTTGTTGTCTATGGTTGAGACCCCATCAGTGACACCATTGCTCAGGTCTTGTAAAGACAGCTATTATGAGGAGATTTCATGGGTGTAAATTCTCTGACAATTCTAGGAGATATAATCACACAGCTCACGTCCAGGTTAGAATATATTCAATTTCATACACTACTTCATCCTATGATTCTTGGTATGGGTTATTTAACTAATGATACTTTTATATAAAGTCATTAATTTTGCATATATTTCAATGTATTTACCGTATATTTTCAGTATTGGGACTTCCATTAAACTCTTTGGAATCAAATTCTAGACAGAATATGAGGTAGAGATCTTGTATCTTCTGTAGATCTTTTCTTTGTGTATGTCCAATTTCCCCAGAATCATTCATTGAGAGGTATCCCCTTTTCTCAGCACATATTCATTGAGAGGTATCCCTTCTTCTCAGCACATATTTGAAAATATTTGTCAAAAATAAGTTGGTTGTAGTTGTATTCATTTAATTGCATATTACCTATTCAAATATTCAATATTACCTATTCAAAACTCAAGTCTCTGTTTTTCAACAAATCATGATCTTTTTCTTACTATGTCTCTGGAATTCACTGTGAAATCTTCCATATTGTTTGTTTGCTCACAATTATTTTTGGCTACCTAGAATATTTTGTGGTCAATTGTGAATTTCAGTAATTTTTATATTGTTTATCTTTGTAAAGAATCAACATTTTATTCATTCATTATTTTCTTTCATCTCTCCTTCACTTCATGAATTTTTTAATAGTTCTTTATCATTTCTTTACAATTACCCTAATTTGAGTTTAGAATTTTTTATATTTTCTAAACTAGATCTCTGAGTATCTGTCTGTCTGTCTGTCTATTCATATATTCCCCCCCTTGTATCTATCTGATTGTACATGCTCACATGTGCATGTGGAGTTAGAATTTGACTTGGGTGTACTCTGAGTTTTCCCTCCACCCCATCTTTCAGACATGGTCTCTTATTGAACCTGGAGCTTAACAATTTAGCTAGGCTGCTTGGCTAGTGAGTACAAACCATCCCTCTTAATTTTCTGAAATTAGACTTCCATAAACCCCAGGGTGGTATTTTGTGGATATTGATTTGTGATCTGGACATCTAAACTGAGATTCTCATGTGTTTGCAGTAAGCAGTTTACAAACTCATCCCCAAACTCCTCTGATTTTCAATCTAGGAATTTCTAGCTGCAAAACTCCTGCTGAGAACAACTTTCACACAAAATTCAATATGTTGTATTTTCATTTTCTTATTTCATTTACCCCCCCCCCCGATTTGTGAAATGACCACATATCATTCAAAAATATGTCAATATATCTCCATTAATTTGTATATATTTTATTTTGGATGATTGAATAAATGCAAGATATTATTTTGTTTTCTTTTCTCTGTGTTAATACCTGACATTTGCCTCACAATGTAGTCTATTTTAAGAAAATTGTGCAGGAAGTTGTCAAGCACTGCCCTTTGGATGTCAGTGTGGCAATTTCTCAGAAAATTAGGAAACAACCTTCCTCAAGACATAGTAAAGCCACTTATGCTGGAGATGTCGTGGGGTACAGGGAACACTTCTACATTGCTGGTAGGAATTAAAGCTGGTACAGCCCCTTTGTATGTCAGTGTGGTGATTTCTCAGAAAATTAGGAAATAACTTTGCTCAAGAACCAGTAATACCTTTCCAAAGGATGCTTAATCGTGCCATAAGGACATGTGCTCAACTATGTTCATAGAAGCATTGTTTGTCATATCCAAAACATGGAAACAATCTAAATGCCCCTTGACTTGAGAATAGATAAGGAAAATGTGATACATTTACACAATGGAGTACTACACAGCAGAAAAAAATGACATCTTGAATTTTGCAGGAAAATGGAAGGTGCTAGAAAACATTATTTTGAATAAGGTAAGCCAGACACAGAAAGACAATGATCACATATACTTACTCATAAATGGTTTTTAAACACAAAGCAAAGAAAACCAGCCTACAAATCACAATCCCAGAGAATTTAGACAACAATGAGGATGCTAAAATGGACTTATATAAATCTAATCTACATCAGAAGTAGAAAAAAACAAGATCTCCTGAGTAAATTGAGAGCATGGGAACCTTGGGGGAAGGTCGAAGGAGAGGAGAGAGTCAGGGAGGGGAGGAGAGAAAAATGTAGAGCTCAATAAAAATGTAAAAAAAAGATTTCTCTTATTTTAATCATTAAAAATAGAATCTTTCATGCTGATTATAAAATTACTCCACATATAAAATAAAACTTATATGGTTGTTTTATATTTTTAAAAAGAAACATAAAGTAAAATATTATTTTACAAATATTGAAAAATGAATTGCCAATATTTTTATTTGCTCTGATATAACATATAGCATTTTAAAAGCTTTATTTAAGAACAATATTTGTCTTATACTGTTCATATGATCTGTAACTGATATGACTTTAATTTTTTCTATGTTCTAAAAGTATCCAAATAGATATTATTATTTTATTCAACAACATTTAAAAATTATTACAGATGAGAAAATCATAAAACACATATTGGTATCTCAAATGGTAAATAATATACCACACTTGAACTATGTGGACCACTTAAGAAACACATTCCTTTTTTAAATAATTCTGTATTCATGAAAATCCAGCACAATATCAATAAGTAGTAGTAGTTGTTTTTTCATGATCAACAATGAGCACTCTTGAAGTTTATAGTTCTTGAGATTTCCATTGAGAGTTGATCACATTGCAAAATTGTCAATCATGTAATGACATGTTTTCCATAAATATCTTTTCCATCAAATCATCTGTCAGCTAGAAGCCTAGTATTTACAATTCTAATCAATACAAGAAAGTATATTTTATTCTAGTTATGAAAATTATCCTTTTACAAAAATTTGAAGTAGTTTGTTTTGAAAGGAACTCTATCTTTCTTGATTTTAAATTTAAAAAATTGCCATATTGAAAATTTAGAAAAATAATATATGCATAAAATAAATTAAAAGTATTTTATCACAGTAGCTTTATATTTTAATCTACTTATCCTTGGGCATATTTTGATGCATATTTATATAACATTTACTTTAAATAACTACAAGTATAAGGGCATTAAAATATTATAAGAATAATTTTATGTTAAAATTATACTCATTGAAAATTGGCTGTAATGATTATCTTATTTGGCATTAAAATTTAACATGAAAACTGGGAAGCGTTTCTAGTATTAAAATGTATTCATTTAACATTATAAACTTTATTTCACTATATGAGATTATAACTTTATGTTACTTCTTGTTCTCTTCCTTCCCTCCCAATGCTCTGTGTACCCTGTTATGCTCTCTTTTAATTCAATGACCTCTTTTTAACTAATACATAATACTGGATATATAAATACAACCTGGTCAGTCTTTTTTTGGTAATAGATAAAGAATTGTTATTCTATACTCAAAAGAATGTTGCTCCCATTCTAAACATTCCTTAGTTGTCTGTACTTCTTTGCATGTGGTTAACTTTTTATTCACCTTCCCTCCAAGAAAGACTTAAATATAAAGTATTATCTTTGCATCTAAAAAAGGAGAAAAAATAATAATGCAATTTAATATATATATATATATATATATATATATATATATATATATGGGAAATGTGCCAAAATAAAGAACAACTGTTAAATGCTTTTAAAACAATCTGTACATTTCAACAGTTAAAAGCTCAATCCTCAAACACTGAAGGGATTTGAGATATAATTCAGCACTAAGGAGAATATACTAATGTCCCCTCTGGGGTTTTTGGAAACCCAAACAAATGTGACAGAAATTCTTATTGGAACACTCATGTTGATGAAAACAAATAAACCTTCACTCAAGACATACATAAATAAGAGTTTCTAAAATTTTGATCTTCTGGTAAGTTTCCAATAAAAAAATGAAGAATTTAGAAAAGATAAAAAATATTAAGTAAGCACAGTAAGTATCTTTATATTGTTATTTTTCAATTGTTTTTCTTTGTACTTTTTATTGTTTTATTTTGAGGTGATAGCCTTCTCTGTAGTCTGGACTTGAATGCAAGATCCCCCTCTTTAGCTATGTGTTTAGGGACTGATGGTGTCTTCGCTTATTTTTATTAAAATTTCACATTTTATTGCTGTGGGATAATACCCTTGTACCCTGTAAAGATTTGTCACCTGTATTGTATAATGAAATGGTGTTCAGTAAATAGTTCGGTCTTGTTTAGTAACTTCAGGAAATGACGATACTGTTCTATTTTTATCAATGGAAACTTACACAAAGCATGAGATAATTTCAGTTAAATGTATTGTATTTATTTCTCATTGCTAATTGCATTTAATTTTAGTTCACTTTATATTTCTGCTTACAGTATTATTTGCTATTGTTTATATATCTAAAACTTATTTTTGAGGTAGAAATTCTAGAATGAGTTTTTATTTTATTTCAAAAACAACAAAATACAGAAAAATAAAATCCCAGTTAATGAAAAATGTTTGTAATTTTACTTTTTTATCAAATAGACCATTTTCCCAATATCCCCAAGTGTTTGCTGCATATTAGTAAAAATTATGCTGCTTATTTAATAGTCTATCCCACTATTTTTGTGTAAATATTTATTTATTTTTATTTTTACTGTACATATGTCTGTGTATCCAGTTAGGTTGATATGTGTACATGCATATTCAGGTTTAAGTATGAGTTTAAGTGTACATGTATGAATGCAGGTGCTTGTGGGGTCAGAGAAAAGGTAGATTCTAGAGTTTTATTTGAAGGGTTCTGTGAATTTACAGATGTCAGTGCTGGGCATGAGCAGGTAAATGATGGAACTAGAAAAAAAGTCATCCAGAAAGAGATAATCCAGACATAGAAGGAAAAAGTCAATGATAAACATGTCAACCTGTAATCCATAGAAAAACAGAGGTAAGGGACTAGGGGAGGCAGCCATACATCCCCAGGAAAGGGAAATAGAATGGATATTAATGCTTGGAATTGAGAGGTGTGGAACAGAAGTGTCAAGTGGGGAGGGAGAGGAAAGAAGGGATAAGACAGGGGATATGGGGAGATACAACAAAAATAAAGGATCACTCGAGAGGTAGTTTGAAAATTTATAACAGCAGAAACTTGAATGGAATATGCATGAAATCTCCAAATAATGGGGGAAACAGAGCCCCAACTGGACATTTCCTGCCACCAAATGAAGCTTCCAGTACCAGAACCAGATCTAATGAGATCTATTGAGTTATCTGTTGGCCGTAGGGGTCCCATGGGATACCACAAACAACCCTGGCTATTGCCAAACTATAGGTTGTTCTCCACGAACTGCCTGCAAGGCCCTATTGCTGAAGAAAAAAAAATACAACTCATTAGACACAAGGAAGTACAGCTGATACCTATATAGAAACTTCACCTTTATGAGGTAGAATCTTTGGTATAGGAAAAACTCTGTACACTACCAAAGGAGACCAAGAAACACCAAATATCCACAAATCCTTTGATGGCCTGCAAGATATACTTGTGCATTTGTGGCACAAAGCTTGTGGGAATACCCAACCAATTAGGCCTACTCCATGATACTGGACCCATATCCAACTTTGCTTTGTATCAAGAACGATAGAGTAGATAGACCAGGGACCAAGGGTAAAACTGAAAGCTCTTCTAAAATTAAAGGAGCAATAAAATGACTCCTAATGATACTCTATTATACTCATAAAAAGTGTTTCTTCAGCTAGCTTCTGAGATGCTTCCTCTTGCAGAAGATGGTCACATAAACAGAGACCTGCAGTCAGAAATTATCCAGAGAATGAGAAAACTTGGTACACTCAGCACTAAAAAGGATTTCTCCATCAAATCCCTCTCTCTAATGGCTTAAGTTCTCCTGTGAAAGAAAAGTCAATAAGTGTAAGAGCCACAGAGAATGGAGGATACCGAGGAAACAATGTACTCTCTACCAATGGAGTGGACGCATGTAGGAACTCACAGATGTTTTGGTAGCTTCAGTAAGGTCTGCGGGGTCTGAACCAGATGGGAGTCTTACAGCTCAGACATGTGGACACACACATGTCTTTATCCTTTTCTCAGAAACTATCTCCAGTTCATAATTACTTGCAAATGAAAGTTTAGTTTTCTGCATGGGAGTCTCACTGAGGGAAGAAACTACTCTTTGTTTAAACTCTTGTTGAAACTCTATGTTGATCTTATTAGTTAAACAAAAGGACAAAGAGCAAAAAATTAATGCCTGATAAATGATAATATGCTTTATTTATTAAAATAATATTGTATTCCCTACACTATATGGATGTTTAGGACATACATTGTCATAGTCTATTATTTATTTATTTTTTGTTTGTTTGTTTATGTGAGGAGCAGGAGCATAACACTGTGTGCATGGGTGAGGTCAGATGATTGCTAAAGAATATGTTCTCTTCTTCCACATCATGGAGTCTCTGGATGGAACTCACACTGAACTTGTCTTTCAAGGTTTAACAAAAAGTACATTAAATTGTTGAACCACCTCTCTAGCTATCATAACAGATATCTAATGTAAACTCAGAATCTTCAAGATGGTTGGAATATCACTCCTGTGATTTCCAGATTTAAATATTGATAACCCCTAATATTGTCTAAACTAAATGACCTATGTGCAGGGAATATCTTCCTTGATATCTAATTTGGGCTCATCTAGCATTATATTTTCTTGTTTATTTGTTTGCTGTTCCCAATAATGATTCGAAGTCCAGGCTTTTATAGACACTGCCTTCCTAAACTCATGATCTTTTTTTAATTAATTTATTTATTTATTAAAGATTTCTGCCTCCTCCCCGTCACCACCTCCCATTTCCCTCCCTCTTCTCCAATCAACTCCCCCTCCCTCATCAGCCCTTAGAGCAATCAGGGTTCCCTGCCCTGTGGGAAGTCCAAGGACCACCCACCTCCATCCAGGTCTAGTAAGGTGAGCATCCAAACTGCCTAGGCTCCCACAAAGCCAGTACGTGCAGTAGGATCAAAACCCAGTGCCATTGTTCTTGAGTTCTCAGTAGTCCTCATTGTCCACCTCATGATCTTTATGCTTCTTTCTGCCTTTGAAACTTTGAAGGAAAAGCATGTTCCAAAAAGCCCAGCTACTGAATTTCATGATAAGTCAAGTAATAATAAATAGAAATGTAAATATTATCATTGTGTTGTAATAGCAATTTTGATGCCAAAGAACTTAAAATGCAAATAAATAGGGCCAGGATTTTTCTCAATTCCCCAACATCAAAGGTCTAAATTTGCCCTCTTTGTGTCTGTCTTCTCTTTCTCCTCTCATTTTTTCTTCAAAGATCCACAATATCTTACATTTAATAGAAAGCTGAATTGGAAAATATCAGACATATATACGTGTTGAAGTAATGATTATATGGTCAGTAGTTTAGACAACATTAAAATGTATTCAGAATCTACAGAGCATATGTTTAATTTTGATGAGCAAATACTTTATAACTAATGAGTTCACATTACTGGAAGTTGATGAAATATTTATGATATATATTTGAACAATTATAATTGTATATGTTATTTCTCTCATAAACATTATATACCAAACAAGAAATGAACATGTTATTGAAAACATAGTAGATTGTTTCTTCATTACCATGCAAACAATTGCAGGCTATCTCCAAAATTTCATTTCTTTTTTGATTTTAAAAACTGTCTATTTTTTGTTCCATGTATAATTTCTATTCATTCAGTTATGTTGTATGCATGCATTTCCTGAATATTCTAATTCTGACCTACTTGTTTCAAATAAATAAACCATATGAAAGTCAAATCTTGCAGCTAATATATGTCTCTATAACATATTTAAATGCACCTGTCACTCTTGGTTCCCATTTCCATGACACTAAGCAGAAGTTTTCTACAGTCTCCCTTCCTCATTTCATGTCTTTTTTTCTCAGCTACCAACATCCCCAGCACCCTCTCAGTGGAAAATCATTGGCCAAGAGGCCAGAAAGACAGGTATGTAATTTTTAACCTTCCTTTCTGATCTACTATATGAGTTCCCCAGTCTCATGAGAGTACTTTAGTAGACAAACTCCATGGGCCTCTCCTCAAGATGCTTTCAGCCCATAGCCAAATAATTATAGTTCATAGCAATCCTTTTGTGTCAGTTACCAACATCTAGAAAAGAAGCTCTACCCAGGAACCTCGTGGCCATTCTTGGCAGGGACACAAAATTATATCATACCAGAAAACTCAGAATCACCAAGTACTCATAAGATCCAGAAATGAGAACAGAAACTAAGGAATGGAACATCTACCCAACAGAGATGAGATCAAATATTAATACCTTGAATTACAATCATTCAAAATACAGACAATTAGATGCCACAGAAAAATCTAAATCAATAACAGCCATGACAACATGGCTTCATTGGAGACCAACAACACTATTAGCCCATGAGAAATACAATATTAGTAACTAGAACCACACCCTTTAAAGCTCTAGAACATAAAGAAGAAATAATGCACAAAAGGGGTAGAAGGAAGTAACCAAATTCATGTCTGAAGTCTATAAAATAGAAACAAAAAACAAAACATTACAAAGAATTAAAGAAACAAGCCCACCTCCTAAACCCAGAAGTTATATCCAACTAATAACCATTCCCAAAAGAAAAATAAGTTCTTTTCATCACACTTTTACTGGGTATACAAACCACTGTGAAGATCAGACTCCAGGCGTTTGAAGAATATTTGTTAATACTACATGAAGATGTATCTACGTTTTACCTCATCTGTCTTAAGGCACCTGACAGACTTAATAAAGAGCTGAATGAACAATGACTAAGCAGGAAAGTTTAGGTGGAATTTCCAGGCAGAGAGGGAAATTCAGGGTTAGGATATGGTGCAGGAGGAGACAGTAGCAAGACACGGATGAAGTCAGACGTATATTATGGATGAAAGGTAACTAGACACTTGGCAGAATGGAGATTAATAGAAATAGGTTAATTTAAGCTAATAGAGCTAGTTGAATCAAGCACAATCTAAAGGTCAAGCTTTCATAATTAATAATGAGTCTCCATGTCATTACTTTGGTGTTGGTGGTCCTGAAAGGAAGTCTGGCTACACAATGTCCAGCAGTAGATGACCACACAAAACATACTCAACGGCATCTTTGGAGTTTCTTTGCCTTATAAAGCACGGCATCATTTTAATTCTTTATCTTACAGATCATAGGCAAAAACATTATGTGTTCATGTTTTGTGTTTTTAGGAGACTCATGCATATGAACATATGTGTCTTTGTCTCTAAATGTGTATCTGTTGCTTTTTGGGGGATCCCTTTTCTTCTGTTTGTTTGGTTTTTGTCCTATTATCATTGTTTTGTTTTGTTTTATCTTATACCTATTTATTTTCTAAAAAGAGAAAAAAGTTTGTGAATTTTGATAAGATGGGTGGTGAAAGGAATATTGGAGGAGTTGGGGTAGATGAAACCATGGTTAATATATATTAAGAAATATTAAGAAATATTTACATTCTGTTTAAAAGAGGAATGTAACTATCTCTCTACACCTACAAAAATATGCTAATGCTTTGAAATGAAACTGTTACCTCATTTGATAAATCTAATGTATAAATTTGATACAAGATCTTAGGTTTATAAACAATATCATCAGATAATTAACATAAGACTATATTTATAGATTGGAAAAGTATCATTACAAATGAAGTTATTAAGCCCCAAATTAGGTGAACATAGTAAAAATAGTAAAAAGAAAAAGAAACTCATTTGAGAAAATAATATTCGTTGCACTTATGAAATACATGGTATCTCTCAGACAGAAATATGATCTCCAAAATATACAAGGAAATCAAGAATTTGTTCACCAAAAGAACACGTAATCCACTGAGTAGTACTCTAATGTGTATATATTCGACACTTTCTTTATCCATTCTTCCATAGAGGGGCATCTAGGTTGTTTCCAGGTTCTGGCTATTACAAAGAATGCTGCTATGAACATAGTTGAACAAATGCTTTTGTAGTATGATTGGGCATCTCTTGGGTATATTCCCAAGAGTGGTATTGCTGGATCCTGAGGTAGGTTGTTCAGCACCAAATCTACATCTGACAAAGGAATAATATTCAAAATATATAAAGAACTCAAAGGAACTAGATAACATCAAACAAAATCAATAACAAATGCGGTGCAACCATGTGGCCCTTTTGGTTAGAGGTCCACAAGAACTCCATCCATCCTGATAATACATCCACAAGGATGGGAAAGTATTTGTGTTTTTTCACTGGGGCCATATATGTGAAACTGATCTTGAAAGTTCATATTGTGTTGGAGGCCCTGCATCTGGTGAATGTGGAATGAGGGTTTATGATTTGTAAGTTGGATTAGTTTATTGGCAGTTGAAGAAAGTATTGGAATTGTTATAAAAATTGTCTGAGGTTTGTAATAGTTTATAATTCTGGGAGAAGATTATGAGAGTCCGGATGGAGAGATAAAATAGTGAATGCAGATAGATCAGGATGCCTTAGTGAAGTGGGAGAGACCATGTCTCTTTGGCAATGTCTGGTAGTCCATGATATGGAGTGGGAATTTGGGTACATGACTTCTGTTTTTTCCCAACAAGACTGTATTATTATTAGAAGTAGAAATACATTGTTTCTCCTTTTGCTACTCTTGGCAATAAATGTTAACTGCCCAAAATGGGAGAGAGCTAACTGCAAGAGGTCATTTTTAGGCAAGGAAGAAATGTAAGAATATTGAAATAGATGGTAATATAGGCATACTTGGAGTCTCTTTATATATTTTTTGGATCAATGTAATAATAAAGGCAGTTAGTTTTGCCTCTTGATAGGTAGTGCCTGGGGATAGGAATTTGGCTTATATGGTGATATATATATATATATATATATATATATATATATATACATACATCCTAGGATGGGTTCTTTTGTGAACTCTCATATATAAAGACAAAAAGAAAAAATGTGTACAGATCTAAACAGATTAGCAACAGAGGCATCTCAAATGGCTGAGAAACACTTACAGAAATATTCAACATCCATAGCCATCAGGGAAATGCAAATCAAACCGATTTTAATATTCCATCTTACACCAGCCAGAATAGCTAAGATAAAAAAACATAAGTGACAGCTCATGCTGGAGAAGATGTGGAACAAAGGGGATCACTCCTCTTTTGGTGGTAGGAGTGCAAACTTATACAGTCTAAGTTTTCAAATAAGCTTTATACTGCTTTTCTTTATCATTATTGATTTTTTCCTTGATAGTTTATGCTGACTTTCTAATTAAATTCAACTATTAATATATATTATTTTAATTCATTCACAAGTTGGATTATAGTTTCTGATATTATTAAAAATTCTAATTGTCAGTTTTTTAATTCATACTCTGGCATTTAATTTATTTGATCCCATTGGAATTAGTTACTTTGGAGTTGGTTATTTTCAATGTTGCTTTGCTTTTCATGATTTTTGTTTTAGTAAATTGAAACATGACCAATAGCAGTCAGGATTTTGGCTAAACTTTAAGCATCATTGTATTCCTTCAGCTAACACAGCTAATATATACATTTTATAGGGTTAGGCTGTCCCTCTTGCTTGTGTGTAGCTCAGTAATTAAGTCCTTTGCACTATGTTCAGATCATTGAGCACAATCTACAATACCACTACAGGTGTAGAATTCTTAATACAAATTCATCTACAACTGATAAACATTCCTACTATGAAAATATAGAAATATATCATTAAAAGAATGGCCGTTTCAATTCCATTACCATTAGTATAATAAAGAAAAGAGGGTAATAATGCTTATAGTAAGGTATCAGTTATGAATTGTATTATATTCATATTATCTATGAAAGGAAATAGATATTTAGAATAAGATTTACAACTAATATTGGAGCCATGTAAAAAATAAAGATAGAAAAGAAAATACAAGAAATAAATAATAAAAAAGATTTTATTTAATGCAAATTCTTAAAATGATAGATAAATGATAAGAAAAGGTATTTGCAAAACCTAATCATGCAAACCAAGCCAGTCTCATTACTCCTATACTGGCCAGCAGTGTAGAGTATGTGTGTGTGTGTGCATTTAGTCATTTATGGACACAAGTCACTTATGACCTATTTATATGTAGTTCCTTATGTGAACACAGTTAGAGAGTCTGTCTCGATTGCCTCATCTTCCTTGGCAAATAGAGTTCATATTCTCCAACAAGAACAACACCTTTGTGGGATTTGACATCCTGATTTTGCCATTTTCTTGAGTGTCCTTCAACTAGATAAAGTAATCAGTAGTACATGCTTTCTTATTGCATTGCCTGAATAGAACATTTGGATCTGTCCACTTAGTCCACTTTTGGCAATCTGTCCACTTGATATATACCTTAGACCTTATTGCTCTTTTTTTAAATTTTATGTATTTATTTACTTATTTTGGTTTTTATCGAGACAGGGTTTTTCTTTCTAGCTTTGGAGCCTGTCCTGGAACTAGCTCTTATAGACCAGGCTGTCCTCAAACTGACAGAGGTCCACATGCCTCTGCCTCCTGAGTGCTGGGATTAAAGGCATGCACCACCACAGCCGGGAGAACTTATGACTCTTAAGGCCAAAAAAAGATCATAAATTTTCTCTGGAAAACTAGTGAATTTCACACTAGAAACCATTCTATGCAGGGCATCTAAAAATAATGGGAGACAGTATTAATCTGACTACAAGTTTTTCCCCTCTAACTAAAACTATTTTCCAGAGGTCTCAAATAGGACAGTCCCATGACATCTTATTTTTGATATCAAGAATGGAATATTTGGGTAAATAGGCACTGCTAACTCTAAAACTAGCCAAAGGCTGAGCACAACTGGTTTTAAGTGATTGATTACACTGATACGGCTGAGTGCAGAGAAGATAAGATCTTCCCCAAACCTATAGCTAATGTGGATCCCTGATTCCCTTCTCATTGGACTGACAGTCTCCTCAGTAATACTTGATAGAGATGAATGTGTTTTAGTCAGTGTTTCACTCCTGTATCGTCTCTCTTTTCCTCAACTAATCACGTGGCTCTTCCTGGCTCTATCTCTGTGTGTCCTCTCTCTGAGTCTCATCCTCCCGTCTGTACTTCCCTTCTCTTTTTTCTCTAGCTTCATTTCAATCTCATGCCTGTTATAAATTATCTGGTCCTGGGCATAGAGTGTAAGTTTTATGAATCTCTCTTTGTTTTAAGCTAAGACATCATCCTTCTGTATTCATGACATACTGGGAGCAGAGTACTCTCCTGTAGTGTTTAGCCTGCCACAAGCAGCATTACTCTCTCTAGTCTGTTCATCTTTTAAATCATTTTGTCTTTCTTTGATCTGGAAACCTGTGTTTTCCACTATCATCTTCCTTCTGAAAAAGTTTCTCCACTGAACTTTGGATTATGCCCTAGAGAGCTGAATAATTATTGAATGGATATCATCTACCATCTAACAAAAAAGGATCGATACAAGCATAAAATTAAATATTTAAAAATGTTTCCAGGTCATGTTTCTGTTCCCTGAGGTCAGGCAATGTTCCCACAGACTAGAGTGTATTTCAAAAATGGTTTGACTAGGTAGTGTGTTAATCATAATGAATTCTCAGCTTTGCATTAGCAAATCACAATTTATCCTGGAAAGCCTCGAGGAGACAGCATTGACACACTACAATCTATCTACTCAACGCATCACACCTTTGCAAAGTTTTCTTAGTTTTAAAAGTTCTAGCCTGATGTGGAGTCCTTCCACAGGAATTCATCCTCTTCTTGCCAAGGAGAGCTCTCATTTGTCTACCATTTGACTCTCACCACTGTTTTTATTGTTCGATATCAGTAAATATTTAGCAATCACCTGGAAGAAGATTTGTACATAGTCCAGAACATAGACAATAATTTTACATTTTCAGGACTCTGCATGTAGTAGAACAGTGCGAAGAACAAAGGAGCATGACATACAGAGAGTGAACTTTTTCCTTTTATTTCCCATCAATCTTGGAGGGAGAACAAAGATATACCCAACTCATGTATATATGTACATATGTATATGTTATTCTTTGATAGATTAGCGAGAAAGGACATGAACCTTATGCTGGACTTCATCTAAGACGAGTTAAAATTCTCTCCCACATCTATTTGAACCACTTTTATGTATTTGCCCATCTGATTAAAGACAGAATGTTGATAAAAATAAATTTTTTTTCTTTCTGCACATTTTCTCAGAAATTAAGCATCCTTATGGATACTATATCTAAAATGTTATATATCTTTCTCTGAATTTTAAAACAATTATATTTTGTAGTGTTTTGAAAATTATTTTGTCAGATTTATTTTATAATCAAAATATTTTAGTTTCTTAATATGAAGACTTACTCCATACTTTTTCACTTCCATAATATCAATGTAAAATGAACAACAGCTCTTAATTCTTTTATGATTTTCCTAATCAGATTTGGTAATCTTTTCTTTTTCCTAAAACTAATGATTGCACTTTCCCACCAATTTTCTGTCATTGTTATCTTTCTAGTTCCCTATTCAGTGGTCATATTAAAATTCTAAACTTAAAAATACATTTTTTATTGACCTTCCAGGACTTCATCTTTGGAAATCCTGTTGAAAAGTGAATAATCAAAAGAATTCACCCACACTTACATTTACCTAACATTTTCCATCTATAGCCAACCATATAGTATAATACAAAGAAATATTTACTATCATTCCTGCAATAAAAACTTTATCATTCCATAACATTATTTTATATGTCACTTAGTTAACCACCCCATGTTCTAAGTTCTTAGTACTCTGCTCAATTTCCTGTTTCTGTCAAAAAATTATATGATTTTCAAATATTTTGCAATTTACTTTGTATTCTAAACAAAATAAACCAAATCCAATCCTTTAAATAAACTTGACCTTCTATTAAATTATATTTTTTTATCTACAACCCAGTTGTCAATCACACAGGTGATTGTTTTTTGTGATCCTTCTCAGGTCTTCATTTCACTGGTTGTTGAAACATTCATACCTTCCTTATATTGTAGTTTCATATGTAGCGTTTTTAAGCTGTCTAAATTAGACACAAAGCCATCAGTATCTCTATACCTCTGTTTAAAAATTTAATAAAGTCCTATTGTTTTGTTGAAAATAAATAATAGATACAACTGAAAGGACTGATCACCATAGTCTTTGCCACAATATGAGGATTTAGAGTGAATTTTATCTTTAAAAAATTTCAGCTTCTTCTAATAATTAACAGTCATACTTAGGCTACATGAGAAACAATACTCAAAGCTATCAGGGGTCATGATATATACCAGTAACCTAGATTATCACACATGCATAGAGATCTCAAATATTTGTGAAAGATTACAGAAGGCTGTTATCGAGTTACTCAAGAGGTATATATATATACCAGGCATCGAGTTACTCAAGAGGTATATATATATATATATATATATATATATATATATATATATATATATATATATATCAGGCATTGAGTTACGCGAGAGGTATATACCAGGCACAAAGTACATTGTGCTCACAGGAGCACATATAATTTCAATGTGTCATTTTAATATAAGAACATATACTTTCTTTTTCATGGTACAAAAAATGTGAAAGATATTTCCAAATAATCTACTCTCATTTTTCCCTAAATAGTCCTGTAATTTTATCCAATAGGCTATACAGATAATATTACTTCTATACTGTGCCAAAAGTGAAACCTTGGTGAAACACTACTTTATAACTCACATCACAATTATTATCCTTTGGTAAACTTCTTCCACTCACCTTTCAACACTGCAATCAACACAACTACTTGTTCTTAACCAGTTCACTATTTAAAATGCCCGGGGTTGTCAGCAATGTATTATTTGCCACATATAATGAACCACTTTTAGAAAAACTGTGATTTCCTGTCAATTTCTGGTGCAGCATACTCCAAAGATCTTGTTTTAAAATTGCAGCCCTGATGAAAATATTGTTATCTAGAAGACCCTTTTACACTCTCTAGTTTTTATTTTTTTCCAGATGCTAATTTCAAAATGTCATATGTATATTATGGTACCCTTTTTTCCCTCATGGTTCCTAGGTTATCAGTCTGTGAGGACAAAGTGGCATATATGGTGACAGATAGCTTTGTATGGCCTATTAACATTATGGAAATAGCCTTCTAGTGTTGGAGGGAGGCCACTTGGTTCCTGGCTGCTCAGCTCCAAAATAATCACACAGAAACTGTATTAATTAGATCAATGCTGGGCCCAATAGCTCTAGATTCTTATTGGCTACCTTTTACATATTAATGTAACCCATTTCTATTAATCTATGTATTGCCACGTGGCTGTGGCTTACCAACTAAAGTTCCATCTGGCTCCAGCAGGGTTACATGGCTTCTCCTGACTCCACCCTTCTTTCCTCCCTACATTCAGTTTAGTTTTCCCCGCCTAACTCTATTCTCCTATAGCTCTGCTATACACCCAAAGCAATTCTTTTATTAACCATTGATACTCACAACATACAGATGGGAATCCCACATCATTCTGAGATACAGGTTCAGTGAGACAGCTCAACTTTATTCCAGAGTGAGGGGAGATATAAACATTGGGACAAGACCTAAGGTCCATTAAACAATGCATTCCTATCATAAGGCTTCTAGTATAAGACAAGTCTAATTATTGTATGAGCAGCAGAGGGAAAACTTCTGTAGGGGACTGTGTTAAGGGTAACTCTAGGGAAAATTTGGATATCTGGGCCTATGGATATTAACCAGAAAAAGGTCAAGTAGAGAACAGGAAGCCCCCTGAAATTGACAGGATGTCCTCCATGTTGCTGACAAAGGAACATGTTGCCAGAAAATGGCAAAATGAAACCTCTGTCCATCAGGGCCTCAAACAACATATTACTGATGTTATATTGTCCAAACATTGCTTATATAAAATTTTTTCCTCTAATATTTTGAACTCAGTGGTTTTATCCTTGTTTCTTTCTAACAAAATAGTTTTTTTTATTTCCAAAGTCGATCAAATCAGCCCCCAGATCATACCACAACCATGGCCTTCTTTATAATGTGTCCTCAAATCTCTGGACAGTTGTCTAAAGTTAATATGTTTTCTCAAATCTGTTTCCTTGCTAATTAAAAGATCTTGTGTTTATGACAAAGTGGCCTTAGCTTTTCTCAAAAGTCATTTACTTTCTACTTTTCTCAAAGACTCTAATGTATTTGCAATTCTCCTGAACATTGTACTTCATAACACTACAAAAATGTCATAAAATTAGCATATTTCTATAGCAAATCCCTAATTATTTGTCAAGCTACCCAATCAAATTTCTTCAAACTACTAGAGATTAATCATTTTCAGATGATAATCTCCAGTATCAGTATCTTTTCCTTAAAATATGTCTTAGTTATACAAGTTAACTGAAGATATGTAAATTTTCAAGTTCTGTTAGAATCACCTTGAAGATTAGCTCTGACTAATGTTTTATGCAATTTTCCCTTCTGTGAGAAAATGTTTGCTCAACGGCCATCTCTTATAATTCGATAATCTTCAGACTTCAAATTTATTACCTATGTAAAAATTCTATTATTTATAAATCTGGAGGTCTCTTTACATGTCTGCATTGGCTATGGCTTCACAACTCTTAGAATTTGTACTAAAAATTTCTGTGATTTCATAGTTCCTGATATACAACAAAATTTTATTATTTCTGAAAAGTGGAGGAAAAATATCACAATGGTGTTAAAACTAGAAACATTCACAAGATCAGGTGAATATATTTACATTGATCTTACTTTGTAGGTTTTTTTATTTAAAAAACATTTTTTTCATTTTATATATTAATCCCAGTTCCCACTCTTTATCCTCCTTCCTTTTCCTGCACCCCCCACAACTCCCACCCACTCCTCAGAGAAGGTAAGGCTCTCCATGGGGAGTCAACAAAGTCTAGCACAGTGTTTGAGGCATAACCCAGGCCCTCCCTGACTATATCTAGGTAGAGCAAGATATCCCTCAAAAGATAATTGGTTTCAAAAAGTCAAAGTCAGTACAAGTAATATAGATAAATCCTGGTCTCACTGCCAATGTCCCCAAAGTCTATCCCAGCCACACAATTCTTATCCACACTCAGAGGGTCTAGTTTGGTACTATGCTATTCCTTTTCTGTCAGGCCAGAGTTAGTGGACTCCCATTAGTTCAGGCAAGCTGTTTTAGTGGGTATAAACCATCATGGTCTTAACTTCTTTGCTCATGTTATCACTCCTCCCACTCTTCAACTGGACTTTGGGAGATAAGCTCAGTGCTCTGCTGTGGATCTCTGCCTCTGTTTCCACCAGTTGCTTGATGAAATTTCTATGGTAACATTTAAATGTCATCAACCTGACTACAGGACAAAGCCATTTCAGGCACCCTCTCCGCTACTGCTTAGGGTCTTAGCTGGAGTAATCCTCGTGGATTCCTGGGAATTTCTCCAGTGCCGAATTTCTTTCTAGCCCCATAATGGCTCTCTCAATCAAGAAAATCCAGGATAGTAAAAACTCCCTGACATCAAGCTCTATTATAGAGCTACAATAATAAAAACAGCTTGGTATTAGCATAAAAACAGAGAGGTTGACCAATGGAATCAAATTGAAGACTCAAATATTAACCCACACACATATGAACACCTGTTTTTTTGACAAAGCTGAATTATACAATAGAAAAAAGAAAGCATCTTCAACAAATGGTGCTGGCATAACTGGATGTCAACATCTAAAAGAATGCAAATAGATCCATATCTATCCCCAAACACAAATCCAAATGAATTACAGACCTCAATATAAATCCAACCACACTGAACCTGATAGAAGAGGAAGTGGGAAGTAGCCTTCAATGCATAGATACAGGAGACAATTCTTAAATATAACACCAATAGCACAACTTTGAGAAAAACAATAAATGTGATTTTCTGAAAGTGAGAAGCTTCAGTAATCAATGGACACAGTCATTAAGACAAAAAGGCAGCCTACTGAATGGAAAAAGATCTTCACAGACCACTTTGTAGTTTTCTATTGAGCTTTCAATATTTTCATTACTCCAATGTCATTATAATGAGAAATATATATTTTATGGATATAAACACACACACACACATATATATATATACATATATAGAGAGAGAAAGAGTAGAGACTGTATAGAGGATACATCAGTATTTTAACATGAAACATTTTAAAAGATCAAATGAATTTTTTATGTATCAATATTTTTGTTTTATCCAGCATATGTTTCTTTATTATTTATTTATTCATTCCCATTCTCTCTCCTTCCTCTTTTCTCACCCTTACTATCTCTCATGTGTGTGTGTATGCAAGTGTGTGTGA
This sequence comes from Neodon shergylaensis, assembly GCA_025134845.1. Classification (NCBI taxonomy): domain Eukaryota; kingdom Metazoa; phylum Chordata; class Mammalia; order Rodentia; family Cricetidae; genus Neodon; species Neodon shergylaensis. The sequence goes on along the minus strand of JABTXL010005416.1, from coordinate 10,534,562 downwards.
TTAAGTAAATGTGTGTGCACCTGTGAATGCATGTTGCAGTTAATGTTTGAGGTTAGATGATAACTTTAAGTACTCTTTTTTATTTCCCTATGTGAATAGCAAGAATTGAACTTTATATGTCTGGCTTATCAGCAAGTATATTGATTGTTAGTGCCATATTATTAGTCCATGAGTTTTCTTTAAAATGCTTATAAATTTACATATACCTTCATTCCTAGGCTATCATTTGTGTCAAGATGAAGCTGAATATTTTCTTTCCAGTTACCTATCAAAAACTCACTGATGTAGAAGATGAATGAACACTTTATATTTTATATAAGATGTACATACTGACAGAAGTAATTGCTGATGCTTGGTGTGAAGAGGGAAAAAAAGGGTTAAATGATGACAAACATGGCTTTCCAATGAACGCAGTGAGCTGATAAAATGCACAGATCATCCGTACTGGAGTAAGGGACATTCTTATTATAGAACAAGGAGATGTGAAATGAGAAGAGCAAGACTTTTCTTAGATACATTGTAAATGACAGTCTGCATGTTCTCAATAAAGCTATTATGAAAGAGAAAGGAGTATATTTCTGGAATGACAAATACTACTATTTCTGAAGGTTGGGGCCAGAAAAATTTACAGAATCTAAATACTCATCAGACTCTATAAAGGTGATGACATCTGTCAAAATGATGTCAGAAATCTCTTATACAAATTTACAAAGCCGAGGACCAAAGCAACCAAGATACAGTATCGTGTTACACCATGTGTCCTAAAATACAAATGCCCACATATTGCTCTGAAAAAAACAATGAATTAAGGTAAAAGAAAAAAGCTACAGAATATGCTAAACTTTTGAACAAATGACTGAAAAAAGCCAAAGAAAAATATCAAAATATATTGCCAAGAAATGTAGACTGTATTTCCTGAAAGTAAGTATTCTGCATCTGATTCGAGGCAATAATAACTCTCTATAAGCATCAAATAAATGATTAAATCTTGAAAAAAACTACATATATGAGGAAGTAGAAAAATTATTTCAAATATCCCTGTAAAATATCATATATCATTATGTAAGAGAAGAAAAACAGCTTACTTTGTTGAACTGAAAATACAGAAAAGCAGCCACAAACTGTGCATTATTATTTGTGAACTTTCTTCTTGAAAAATTCTTACAATTATATTTCTCTTACTTAGTGTGTGATGAATTATGAATGTTAATGAAGTCATTACATCTTTATAGTAAAAATGTGTGCTTTGATAGTTGTTAATAAGATATAGTTGAGATAGCACAGACAATTCCCAAATTATATTATTTTAGCTAAATACATTCAAATTGAAATAATAGAAGTAAACTAATTACATAGATGTATCATTTAGCTGCATCTCTAATTCATACAAATTAAACTAATCAACATTTTGTGATATTCACATATTGTCTGCATTAGTAAAAGATATCATAAAATTTGTCTTTACACTTTAGTTTTATTTCAGAGAAAAAGACATACTTTTAAGTAACCAGCTAAATTTCCATAATAAGTATACAATTCTTTTAGAAACCTAGATTAATATTAAATTATACCACCATACTCTGAAGTAAAATTCTGATGTGGCAACCCAGTAAATAGAAAAATAAATTGAATATCAAGTTGTGAAAAGATGATGCATGATATGCAATAATACATATATGTATGCAGATCTAGAAGTGTTAATTCATGTATTGACATACATTTTAATCTATTGAATATTTTAATTATAGAATATTCTGATGAAAATAAGATTATCTATCTAAAGGACCAATTTAATTTTTGAGGAGTTAATTCATTTTACTAAAAGCAAATTACTTAATATAATTTATTCAGATTCAGTGGACAGAGATTAGAAAAAGAAATAAAAACAACAATACCAGGGGATTAAAATATATTGTCAGCACTTAGTTTATTTATAGATTTTTATTAGATTATTACTTACATAATGTTCAAAATCAAAAAGAACTTATCATGAGAATTAGCAAGACCATATCTAACCTTTCTGTTATACCTGCATGTACAAGGTACCTACTTATTTTATTTAAATTTATTTTAACAAATACATAATTACATTGAAATTATGCATATGTATGCTGAAAACTGTTCTTTTGGAGTCTGACAATACACTCATTTTTTTTCAGTGATCATATCTTTCTACAAAAATATCCAAAGTCTTTTCTAGTGTTTGGAAATCCTAAATTATCCACAATATAAGTACTATGCTAGTAAGACACTACCACATATTTTATAATTACTGCTTAGTTCATGTAGATCTAGCTCTCTTCATTAATTACCCCTGTGCTTTCTTCAAGCTCAAATAGTCACTCTTACGCTCCCAACTTTGATTGACTTCAGGATTCATCATGTTGAGGCATATTTGGATCATACTCTGATGCTCCTGAGACTGGCCAATAGCATTATACCTTGGATCAGGGGACTGAGCCAGTGACTAGCTGACTGGATTTGGCCATAGAGAAGTCATCAATTTGGTTGGAGAAGGTCCACAGAAAGGAAAAGGTGGGGACTAGGGTCTGAGCACTTTTGGTTCTGAGGCAATAAAAGAGATGGGTCTCTTGTGTTTCTGGCCACAAAAAAAAAAAAAAAGACAAGGTCAGCTAGATGCTCCTCAGCTTCTGTAAGGTAGCAGATTTTGGCTTTTGAGTCTTATTGATAAATAATTTATAGAGACAATATAAACCTGAACCTGTGTACTGTGTTCAAGGCAGAGCTGGGGCTGTGGGAACAGTAACCCTACCTGGCAGTGGGATGAGTGTCAGGTGGGCCACTGACTGAGGGCTGTGGGGTTGCAGAAAATAATTAAAATTTCAGTAAATTTATATGCAGCTGCTAAACTGACAGATGCAAATCACTATAATCCACAAATCATATACCTTGTGTTCCTATATAACTTTACCTAAAGTGACAATCACTGTTTCTATCCATACATAAACAAATGACAACTTCTTATTGTTTTTGATAGTATAAAGGCATCCTTTTATATTGATTTTTAACATTCACTACTTTGATAATTTCACGTTTCCCAGACATATGAGCCCCATTTCATCCAATAGTAAGATTGTTGAATCGGATGATAGTCTTGCTTTTACATGTTTGAGAAAACTTCATACTTTATTGCATAATATCTGCTCAAATTTTCATCCCCAACAATAGTTTATAATCCCCCTTTCTCCGTATACTTGTTATCAAGTGCTATATTTAATATTTGATAACACCCATATTTCAGTATATTTTGTTTTTATTTCACATATTTTTCACTAGCACTATTAAGTATTTTTCCTTATTTTTGTATATTTGCATATCTTCCTTGCAGAAATACAATTTAGATCTATCATCTATTTTAATTGAGTTATGTGTTTTACTTTTATACTTAGTAAAATTCCTTGTGTATAATGGCTATTATCAGTTGAACAGAAGGCAGATGTTTTCTTTCATTTCAGAGGTTGTCTTTTTATCTCTAATATTTTTTCTCCTTCTGTATGGAAACTTTTGGTTTAATGGAATATCATTAATTATTAGCTTTCTCATTGCATTTTACTAGAAAAATGTACCTCTTCTTCTAGAACCTCTCTGTCTTACCTTTGAACTTTCATTCTATTTTAAGCTTAATTATCCCAACACAATATTTTTTATTAATTGTTTGGGATTTTCATACAGTTCACCTTGATTGCACTCACTTCCTAGTCCTTCTAGGTCCACCTTCTCACCCTTGTGACCTCCTCCTCAAACAAATAAACAAACAAGCAAACAAAAACTCCAAGTCCAATTTGTGTTGCCCCTATACTCTTTGGAGCATGGTCAAACCCCAAGTGACCAAATCCTTTAAGAAAAAAATGAGTGTTCCCCCCACGACCTTCCAGAAACCATGAACTATAAAGAGTTATACTTCAGCATCTTTATCAAAACTTTAAAGAGCTCTCTTAAATTGCTTCCTGTCTGGACTGTTTCTTCTTTGTGCAGGGGGTTGTCACAGAAACCTTCAGCCTCTCATTCTCAGTGTTGGATATACAGTGACCAATACCACTGCAGACGAAGCTGCCTTGACCAGCAGCATGGATCATGGACATCAACATGGTATCCCAGAGACAGATGGGATCACAGACATCAACTTTTCCTTTAGTGGAAACATAACTTCAGAAATAAGCATGGTTTCTGGCTGATATTATTATTATTGTTGGTCTGATAAAGTCTTATTTTACTTTTTCTGCATGTTGTAGTATAAAGTATTCTCCATCCCACTGGTCCCCCTGGACCATCGTGCTACAGCTTATGGCTTAAAATTTATTTAGTTCAAATTAATGAAAGTCATATATTTTCCCTAGTCATATCATTAGCAACTTTTGAAAGTCAGTGATCTCCTAACTAGCAGCTGTCCATTTAGACTGTATCATATCATTGGCTTATGCATTTATTTTCTGAGAGTATTAAACAGTTTTAGCTCATTTTAAGTTTTACTCTTTTGAATTCAGTCATGAAAGCCTCCTGCCTTGCTTTCTTTAATCAAAATTAATTTTGTTGTTATGATTTATTTATTTATTGTGTTGTGTAAGTCCATGTGGATTTTAGACTTATTTTATAATTATATGAAGAAAGACATACTATCTTGATTTGAATTGGTTTTTATTGGTAGCTGTTGGTAGTATGAACTATTTAACCTCACTCACTTCAAATTCAGTACATTGAATGTGTTTCAATTTCTGTGTGTACATTCAATGTACAATCTACTAAATTAATTTTACCATTGTTTTAGAGTACTTTTTAAAGATTTGTGAGTGTTTAGTTTATAGTCATTTGTAGATATTTTATTTACTAATTTTACTCATAAAACTATTGATATCCAGATAACTTTTGCTAGAGTAGTTGAAATATAGTACTCATGCTCTCATTGTATATAAAAACCATTATATTCTACTGACGGTTTTTTCTCTTTGTTTTTCTAGAGATTGATCTTGGGAGCTTAAACTTGATAGGTCAATATTTTGTCACTGAGCTATAACACCATCTATGATTTTTGTAAAATTATATTGTAGAAGTCTCTTATTAGTCCTAGGTTTTTACATTTTAATTATTTTTAACTTTTATTTGTGTCTCTCTTTGTAATTGTCTATACACATGAGAACTATGACTCATTTCAACCAGAAAGGGGTTTCAGACGCATTGTCACTTGGGTTACAGACAGTTGTGAACTGTCCAATAAGAATGCTAGGAACCAACATATTGTCCTCTGTAAGAGCCAGTATGTCCTCTTGACTGTTGGGCTAGCTCAGAGGCTTTTGTTTTGTTTTTGTTTTTTAGGACCTTCCAAGAATGAAAGCTTTTATATAATATATAAGAAGATACCTTTTCCAACATGATTATCTGACTTGTGCTGTTCTAATGTAGATTTTCTTTCTTTTTCTTCCTTGATTATTTAAGGTATGAATTCCAGTACTCTGCAAAATTAAAGATGCTTATGATGAAGACTCTTGTATAGTTCCACATCTTAGAGAACAACAGTTTTAACACTGCCATATTCATCTGTCATTAGCTACCGTTATATGAAATTTTTGCATTAATTTGCATTAATTTATACCTGCTTATTTTAGATTTCTTTTCAATTGTGATGACAGGTTAAATAGAATCAAAAGCTAATTCTGCACCTATAATTTTACCATGTATTGTTTGATGTGTTCTAGTAAGTTTATTGATATGCATGTACCAGATCACACTTAATTTCTAGCATAAATGTCAGTTAATCATGTTAAATACTTTCACCAAATGTAGAATTCAGTTTTTTTAAAATTTTTATTGAGCAGTCATATATTATTATTTATTTTCCATATGGTGCATGTATCTAAAAGTTGTACATCCTTCTACATTATTAAGTTTAAGTGTAGATTCTCATAACTCTCCTTAATCACCCTTTGCTTTAATACAATGTTAATGTCATAGTCTTGCATTTAATTTTCTTTATCATCACTTTAGTATTCTTGTGCTGGTTTTCAATTTGTTGAGCCAAAGGATAAGTAAATTATGCTTATTTTCAAAGATTATACTCCTTTTATATTCACGTACTGCATTTTAGATTTACTTTTGTATTTTATGTTCTAATATTAAACATTTCTTTCATGCTATTTAATAATTTGAAGGTTGTTATTTCTTGAATTTCCAGCCACTTATGATGCAGAGATGGGCTGATAATTTTAGGTATTTTTGTTTTTACAAAGATATTGACTGTTAATAACTTTCTACTAAATGCTATTTCACTGTAACTGATAGACCTTAGAATTTTTCTATTTTAATTTCTTTCAAGAAATTACTTTACTTGTCTTCTTTGTCCAATTCTTTGTTTTACACAAAATAATAACTCTCACAAGCTTTTAAACTGTCCAAATTATTTATTGTCACTGATGCACTTATGGTTAATCTTATGTGATTGTTTCCACAACAGATAGTCAATACCATGTCTTGTTAAAGAATTTTTGTGCTTTGACTTGTAGCATATCATATAGACTTTCATGGACAAATGTCCATTTGTTAAATACCTTCTACCACAGTAGGATAGTAAAATTTTTCAGGCTTTTGTTAGCACTATCTGGTGATGCATGAAATTTAATTTGCAGCCTATTTTCTGATTTTATGTTTAAATGAGTTATCTAATTCTGATATAGAAATTATGTCCTCTATTATTAGTGTATTGAAATATATTACCTTCTTATTTACTTTTAATATTTTCTTGTATATGTAACTATTATGATACAAAGTGCATGCATATGTATTTGTTATTTTTTCTTAATAAGTCATTTGTTTCATGTGTATTTAAGATTTTAGAGACAAAGTCTAACTACCTTCCCCATACAGACTGCCTTCAATCATGGAATCTTCCTGTTTAATTTCTCAATTGCTTGGGTGCCACATTCATCAACAATTCAGGGAAGGACTTGAGTGGGTAACAAAGAAATAAAAAAAAAATTCAGGCACATAGACACATGAAAATCTTGAATTGAGAGGTCTGGGCTATAGGATGAAGAAACAGCAACAGCCCAGAATCTCAGTGTGAATTTTAACAGAGTGGAACATGGAGGAAGGGTTATTGCACACAGCTGAGCTAACAACTGAAGTTATTACATACAGATTAAAAAATGAGAAAGGATTTAGGGTATACAATTGGATCAAGAAGAAAGGTTTAGCTAATCTCTGTAAGAGAAGTATGTAAAGAGCAATCTTCAGGTTGTAGACATTTGGCAGGACAGTTATGATGGCTAGATTTGGCCACACTACTAACATCCACATTCAAATTTCAGAGGAAGACTTTGACTTGTCTGTATGCCTCCTAAGGGTGGGAGACTTTGACATTGCTCCACAGGTCTAATGTTCAATCCTTGATATTTTGATGGCTCACATTGACAATACACATTCATTCAAGATTTTTTCTGCTTCCCATGCTTTGAAGACACGTATGTACTACGATATTAAAATACACTCCATTTATTTTTTACATCTGTGACTTTTTGGTAGATGTAAGATTAACCTTTTCTGCCAACAGAGATGGCCTTGATACACAAAAGAATACTTGAGCAAGTACAACCTGTTGAGAAAATTAGATATCTATAAACTAATGAGGAGTATTAAGTTGTGGATAACCTCACTTCCTGAGTTCAGCATTCTATGTTTATGATAATTCTGTTTTTATAGAGAGCTAAACTTACACAATATCTAAGGAAAAGAAGGCTGAATGAAACTAGACTTAGATAGTGTGTGTTTATATCTTCTTATTGGAAAGTTGGATGACCTCACTGAGCCCCGAATGACCCTGGATAGGCTGGCATTTATAAACAGCAGTCTAGCAAATAATTTCATTTAAAAAAGCCAAACAACACAATTCTAGAAAACCCTGTTAATGTGATAGATATTTGGAGAATTAGTTTACTTAAACATGGTGATAACCTTCTATTTCTTACCTGCTTTGGCTTAATGTCTAAAGAATCTTATGTAATTGTGACTAGTCATGCTTCCTGTTGGGCTTCCACTCACATGGGCTATCCATTCCCTTCCTTCCCATTCAGATTTCTTAAAATTTAAGTCAATTTTTGTATGACATATATATTTGAAACATGATTTTAAATATAAGAAATAATAAAAGAGAGAAAATCAGACTATAATTCTACAGTTGTACTTCCTGGCCTCTACTTTTAGACTTTACGATATACCATTTTATATTTTTCGGTGTTTTCTACGTATTAACATAATAATGTAGTTAACATTATTTTTAATTGCGATTTTAAAATCTTCACACTAAAGGCAAAATGGTGCATGTACTATGCTCTTAGCAGGGCAACTTTTAAAAACGTATCTATACAGAATTCCAGTAAATTTTATATATGCAATATTTTCTTTTTTATCAAAAATATCTAAGAAAATGAAGAAATACCTTTGGCACTTCTTACCTAACTTCTCTGATAAAACTGACTTTATATCTCCACTTCAAAAGCGGTTTTATGCAAACATCATTCTTCCACTAAGTGTTTAAGGAATCAAACTCCGGTCATTATGTTTGCATGCAAGTATTTTGACCTACTAAGTCATTTCATTGTTCCTGTTTTTTTCTTACACTATGCATAAAGCATGCCACAAAATCAATCCATTGAAATACTACCTTTAAAATACTACCAAACCATCAATTTCTATTACTGCTCACTGTACAGGTCCCTGTTAGCAGAGTATTTTCAATCTTCCACCTCACCTTCCCAAGTGCTGAGATCACAAGCATGCATGATGATGCTCAAATGTCAATTTTTAGTAAGGACTTAGTTTAGTAATCTAATTAAACTTGCAACCTTCAACTTTCACACTAACTCTTTTCTCTGGTGTAATTCCCCTACTAACATTTTCCACCATCTAATCTCAAAGTCTAGCAGAAGAAAATGCAGGACTTCTTTAGAGGAATAATCTTCCATTCTGAGTCTCCATGAAAATGAATAACCCAACTGTGCTTAGTGTGTATTACCTGAAATCTCAGCAGTCAGGAAGTCAAAGTAGGAATAGTGTGCTTTGAAACCAGTTTGGACTATAAAGTGACATCTTGAAGGACAGACAGACAGACAGAAAAAAAAAACATTCTACAAATGAGCTCGTCAAAGTAAAATGTCACCACATACACAAGAACAATTTTTGTCTTGGGTTTGTGAATATTCAGGTATTATCTCTTTAAAGTGTGTCCATTTGGCATTCTCAATCACTTCTTGAACCTCTTCCACTCAAATGTTCCTTCCTTGGTGTTTCCAATGTTTGACTAAAATATTCGTATCCTTTTAATATTTTCCCCTCTTGTTTCTTGACAGCTTCTCAATTTCAAATAATAATTAAACTCACAAATCCTTTATTATGCATGACTTATTCTGATATTGATACTTTTATTTTTAATATCTCTGACTATATGTTTGCAGCCTAGTGGTTTATGTTTGATCTTTAAATTTTCTTCTGTCTACTCATTTCTCTTTTAGAATACTAAACCTGTTTTGCTTGAATCTTTCTGTGTTTTTCTGCAAACTATTTACAAATTGTTGTTTCAAATAACTGTACTCTCCCCACATACACAAACTGACTCACACATTCACACACACATACACACACACATGAATGCACACACACACATTTTCTTTGACACTACACTTATATTGGCTACTATCAATTATATTAGAGCAATTTATTTGGACCTTTAGATTGGGGCATGCTTTCCTGAAAATTCTGATGTATTCAGATAAACAATACCATTTGATGATGATTTAGGTGTTATTATTCATCTTTCTATTCTGGCAGCATATCAACTTTGCAAAAACTAAAAGCAGTCTACTTTCTTCCTTTGAGCCTGAAAATTTTTCACTATTTTAGCACCAGATGACAAAGGAATTCAAAATTTGTTACTAGTATGTTGTTGGTTTTATTTTCTCTGATTTATCAGTAATACGAGTATGACACACAGATAAGTTTCATATATTCCATTAGTGTGCTGCCACCATGAATGGGGGCATATCTGAAAATGTTAGTACACCAAAGACAGGCTGCTATTTGTACATTCAAATTATGTTTAATTAAACTATTTTCTTATATTTAACATAACATTTTATTGGTTTATTAGGGGCAAGAGAACACTATTGTTTAGATGCTGATCTGGGAACTATTGTAAAAAATTCAGTAGACTTAATAGAGATAAAGTGTGATTTAAAATGTTACATGTGACATTCATTTATTATAAATAAATTTTATCACAGGGGGAATATTATAAGTGGTAAGGTTCCACTGGTAATAAATTTATCCACATAGGAGTTTGGACTTCTCTTGAATAACTCTTAATTTATCCATATATTGCATAGTAAACTTTCTCTCTTTATTCTTTTCATGTTCTTGACTCCTTTTTCAAAATTATAGCATTGTATTAAAATTAAATATTTAAGAATTGCCTGAAACTGAATACATTTTATATGACAAAATGAATGCTTACAGTGTAACAATAGGTGACTTGATTTGAAAGTTCTTGTCAGCCCTTAATTCAGGATATAATCTCCAGAGATCAGGAGGACAGAGAGTTTAAATGGCCTTTTTAAAAAGCCAAGGGGAAAAGCAAAAGCATATTCATTCACATAAAGGTTTCCTTTGACCTTAGAAAATCATTGAAGGTTGCATAATGAAGAGTATTATAAAATGAACAACAGCTAAAAGGGCATTTATAATCCCAAATGACTTCCTTTGTAAAGGGGATTCTATTTTCTGTTCTGTATTAATTAGATTTTCTTGCAGCATGTATGTGTTGTTTCTTATAACTTTTCTTTTGGTTGATATTCAAAATTTTCATGTTCACATATTTTATTTGAAATAAGACTTCTAAAGGCACATTGGTAATAGAAAGATTCTCAATAAATTTACACTGCTGTAAATTTATATTTAGCTAGATATTTGCTAAGTATATTCAAATATGCTATGTCAATGCAAACTCGTATTCAATGTGCTTAGACAGAACCCACTTTCAGTGATCATAGGAACCTCTTATAGACTGAAAATATGTCTTTGTTCTCTACAGTATTTCTTTGCTTAGATTCCTAGAAAATATAACCTAAAACAAAATAAAGTTGGTATATTATCTATTATGAGGTATATAATATCAGAATATGAATAAAGTACTGTTGTAATATGAGTGGCGGGGCTGCGTCCCAGGCACCCCGGCTGCCGGCCTGCTAGTTTATGCCCCGAAATAATTACACGGACACTGTATTCTCTTAAACACTGCTTGGCCCATTAGCTCTAGCCCTTACTGGCTAATTATGATATCCCGATCAACCCATCTCTAATAAACTGTGTAGCACCGGTCTTACCGGGAAAGATTCAGCATGTCTGACTTGGCGGCTTGCTTCATTGCGTGCATCTGCCCGGGAGAGGGGAGCATGGCTTCTCTCAGCTCACTTCCTCTTCCTCCTAGCATTCTGTTCTGTTTACTCCTCCCACCTATGTTTTAACCTATCAGGGCCAAGCAGTTTCTTTATTATAATTAACCAATGACCTTCCTCCATCAAAGTACAAGAATGTAAAACCTAAAATCCATCCTGCCTTGGAGATGTGACATGACAATAGTTGTGTAGAATAGTGGGAATTGTCACCCAATGTCTGATTTAACTTGCGGCCCACGCCACAAGAGAAGACGCATGTCCCATACTAAATGGAAGGCCAGGAACCAGAGACTGATAACTCAGAGACCTATTGGAGAACCAAATACAAAAGACATTTTAAAGAAAATCAATAAAATGATTCCATTTCATAGTCCACTATATTCATTGGTTGGTTCCTCATCACTAATGAGGATTTTCTTTTGACAGATGGGAGTTGATGTAAATTCCCACTGCCAGACATCATGCAAAGAGACCAATTGGAGGTCTCCATCTGGTCTCTCCCTTTGGAGATGGGGAAGCCATATGTAAGAAATGGGAGACTGTAGGGAGCAGAGGGCATGGAGGCTACCAGAAGAACACGATCCATAAAATTAATTGAACACGGTTCGCATGGGCATAGAGATACTAAAATACCAAGACAATATGAGTCTACACCAGATTATATGCATATATATTATAGCTGTTAGCTTAGTTTTCTTGTTAGACAATTAACAGTAGGAGGGGGTTTGTTTCTGACTGTTGTGTGCTCTTGGAACTTTTTCCTCCTATTTGGTTTCCTTGTTTAGCCTTGATACAAGGACTTTCACCTTTTCTTATTGTTTCTCATTTTGTTCTGTTTGGTTTCCATCTGTGTGAGGCTATTTTCGGAATAGAAATTAGAGAGAGTGTAGATCTGGGAAATAGGAGAGGTAGGGGATAGCTAATAGAAGAGCCAAGGTAAACTGTGTTTGGGTAATGTGGGATTCACTTTGTTATGCTATGAATGTGTTTTATTGTCATTAGCTGATAGGGGACCTGCTTTGGGCCAATGGCTTGGCAGTGTAGTGAGGAGGCGAGCAGGCCTGCTTTTTGTCCCGCCCAGCTCTTGCATGGCTAGCTTTACACCCGAAATAACAACACACAAATTGTATTCATTTAAACACTGCCTGGCCCATTAGTTCCAGCCTCTTAATGGCTAATTCTCATATCTTGCTTAACCCATTTCTAATAATCTGTGTAGCACCAAGAGGTGGTGGCTTACCAGGAAAGATTCAGCATGTCTGACCTGGTGGCTGGCTCCATGGCGTCTGCCCCAGAGAGGAGAGGCATGTTCCTTCTACATGGCAGAATATAGGGAGGCTAGAAAAGATGTATAGAGAGAATGAATGGAGTTAAGGAAATGCTTTATATCTGTGGAAGGAGAAAGATGCCCCCTGGAGCTTTTTCAGGACCTTGCTGTTAATCCTTGACCTTATGGTGATGCACAGATAGTTAGAGATAGGTTTGTTTGGGGTATAAGAGCTAGCTAAAAATATGCATAAGCTAATAGGCCAAGCAGTGTTTTAATTAAAACAGTTTCTGTATGATTGTTTGGATCTTGGTGGCTGGGAAGCAAACAAGCAGTTTTTATGTACAGTTGGGTTGTACTGTATAAGAACATTCAATTTTTTAATTTAATAATATGTAAAAAAACTGACAAAAGACAGATAAAGAAAGTAAAATAGAAAAAGAAGATATTGGGAGGCAAATACAAAGGGTTTCTTAGAGTAATTGTTAAGGCAGGTAAATTCTGAGACAAGATAATAGCTACCAACCTCCTTATCAATAAACTTAGTGAAACAGTTACTTGCTGATACATAACCTAGATCCTCAATATTTTTAGTCTTTTCTTTAGTAGATAGTAATTACTGCAATTACTAGATAGTTATAATAGATCTTGTGCTCAGAGAAAGTCATGGAATACAGACATACTATTTGAGCCCTTTTTATATTAAAATGGATGCAAAATGATCTCTTTAATGAATGTCCCAGCAAAAGTATAAATCTTTTTATCAAATAAAAGGAAAAAAACATATTTATGTTTCCATAATCATTTCAGCCAAGGATCACTGAAAATCCCAGGCAGTGTCCTTTTATTCCCTTGTCAGAAATATCTATCTGTAGGAAACATGATTGCTAATCCAGAGCAAACTCAAAGGTGGAAAATTGAAATAATCGAGAGGGAGATCTGTGATAGACTGAGTTCCTTTATTTCATAATCTTTCCTGAAAACTATGAGTCACATAGTACTATATTTAGGCTGTCAGGGCCTCATAGTTTTCTTTAGGCCTGAGGGGTTCGAGCCTATGTTATCAAATCCCAAGGTTGTTCCCATACCTATGCTTTCTATCAGTTGTGATTTCTTCATGAGAAAATGATTATCTGCTCTATTCCACCTCCCAAAGCACATGCTTTATGGTGCAGATCAAAATGTGGGCAGGATTTGTTGTTTTTGATTAGTTTAATACAATACTTAGAGAGTTGACAGAGGTAAAACTTTAATCAGAATATACTGTGTGAAAAATTCTATTAAAAAGCAATAAGAAATATTGTTAAGCTCAGCCAGTTGGATCAGTGGTTGAAGACACTTGACAACAAGCCTAACAACTTGAGTTTGGATCCCAGAACCCACATTGGTAGAAGGAGGGAGTGCTGACTCCTACAGGTTTTCCTGTGATGCTCACCCCTACATGCAAATAAATAGAGAATGATTAAAAGAATTTAAAAAAGAAAGGAAACATGGATCAGGTGCAAAATGGTATACACACATACATATGCTTAAGAACAGTCATTTATAAATAATTTTAAAGGAAAGCAATATTCAATATGGCTGTTTCGTTGGTTCATTTAAACTTTCTGTTCTCTTCCTTCCGACCCACTCAGAAAGCTACAAAGCTTAATTGCCCTATTATTTCAAGGGTCCATTGTACATCAATAATATTTGTAGTTTTATCGCAGTGTATTAATTTTCAATAAATATTTATACTTTTCCTACCCAGTGTGAGCAGCTGAAGAGCTGGAGACAAATTTGTTTTTGTTTTTGCTTTCACTGTTCTGCAAATGATTAATCTGATATCTGATTCTGCCTGCTGGAATCATTCTCATTCACGTGTTACAGCACATCTTGGGGGAGCTAAAAATGTCGCTCTAATATGATTGTTAAAATTGCTATATGTCCTCAAATTTTCACTGAAATCAAAATCACATCCTTACATTAGAAATAGGGAAATCAATGACAGACTATCTGGGCAAATATAGAAATGAACATTTCAGTTTTCTAGCACATTTGAATGAAAGTTGAATTAGATTTAGGTAATGCTTACACATCAATTAATAGCTTTAAGATTTAGTAATAATAAATTCTGAGTTTTGATTTACAGTGTGATTACTATTGATCATATGTGCTGTATAGTTGAAGAGACAGAAGGGTAAGACTTTGAAAGGTATTGTCAACAGTAAATGATTAGGCTTTCAAAGATAATTTTAATATAATTCAATCACTGAGAAATGTATTTGTGCATTGAAGATCCCATGGCAATCTCTTAGCATATACAGTTCTTGTACTTTGAGCTATCAGATTGAAAAAAATAAAGCCATAATATTTAGGTTTAAATTTGAAAAATAAATATAGATTTATTTTCTTTGTTTTTTAAAATTGTTTTGAGGTTATTATTATCTGATTTTCTTTTTCCCTCTCCTCACTCTAAAGCCTCCCATTGAACCCCACTCTTTGTGGTCTTTCAAATTCATGGCGTGCTCTATATTAGTTTTTGATATAGAAATGTATGTATATACATCTATATTTTTTAAATCACACATTCACACAGATGAACATGTATGTGCTTATATATTTTTCTGATGTTTCTATATTACTTTTAAAAATATTGTAAGCACTGACAACTTGGTACTGGATAACCATTTCCTCAACTTAAAGTATTCCTTACTTGTCTGTAGTTCTTAATGTAGAGGTGAGGCCTTCTGGGGATTCCCCTGTGTTAATGTGTCTACCGTTCTTGGCTTTTCAGCTCTTATTTAGGAGGTCAAGTGGTGAGAGTTTATGAGTGTAGAGTCTGACATTACTAGGAAACACAATCTTACAGCAAACTCTTTGATTTTCTGGATCTTACAATTATTCTCGTCCACTGGTCATTTGGTCTTTCCTGGAGTTGGGTTGATGCACCCAGTAAATTTAGTTATCTTTTCATAAAAATTAGGCTTATGTAATTTAGAGATAATTATCTTTGAACAACTTGTATTATATCTACAAATATAATAAGATTATAATTATTAATATATTAATGAATATTTTATTTGCTTAACTATCTCTATAAAATATAGTTATACTTGAGTAAATATAGGATCAATGTATTCCTAGGTATGTATAAATAGCTTTAGCTTTATTTTAAACAACAGCTCTTCTTCATATTTAGTGTATAAATAAATATAAATGCCTATTATAGAAAAGAAAATACATTAATGATTCCAAATATAAACTTAATAAACAAGATAGTTGTTAATCACAGCAAAATTAGAATAATGTCCTCAAATATGCACTTGAAATCATTTTATACTATTTTAAAGCTTTATTTATTATGTTTATTTATGTGTATATGTTTGTGCCTATATGAATCTATGCATTAAAAATGTGTTAAGGTGCCTGTGGAGACCAGAGGGTGTCAGTGACTTGGAAATGGAGTTAAAGTGATTGTGAACAACCTATCATGGGTGTTGGTAACAAGTGAAGTCTTCTGCAAGAGCTGTACATGTTTTTTATTTGTGAACCACCTCTCCACTCCCTATAGATACACTTTATTGGAGAATTTTTAAGTTTGAAGGTAAATGAATGATCTTTAATGCAACTGGGAAAATCTTGAGTTATTTCTTCTCTCTAGTACATACACACAATTAGGAGAGACCCCAAAGAAACTTCGCCAAGAAAAGCAGACTAGCAATGTGCTTGGAGCCATGATATTGATTCTAACACATCTGCTGCTTTCCTTGGGATTTTCAAATAGAAATATTACACAAATTGGCCATTTAACATAATTCTTTAGTGGCTTACTCACTCTATTTCTCACACTTGTTACTCTGTACAGCTATAAGTAACAATGAAATTTAGAAATCTTTAATTGCCTACCTATTCTTAAGGAGCATAAGCAGATATTCCAGTGTCACAGTTCAACTGAAAGCAAATTTTAAAATAGTTGCTTATAGGAAATCATTCTGCTGAATTAGTATTTCCTGAGTATTTCTATAGCACATAATATCAACAAGTACAGAACAAAGACAAAATATTAAAAGATGTAAGAGGAAATGAGTAAATAGCATTTAAAGGCAGAAATAATATAAAGACACCTAATGTTTTTAATTAATTTTTATTTATTTATTTATTTATTAAAAATTTCCACCTCCTCCCATCCCCCTATTTCCCTTCCACTTCCTCCACTCCTTCTTCCCCTCCCTCTCCAGTCCTATGAGAAGTCAAAGTGCCCTGTTCTGTGGGAAGTCCACGGCCCTCTCCCCTCCATCCAGGTCTAGGAAGGTGTGCATCCAAACAGACTAGGCTCCCAAAAAGCCAGTACATGCAGTAGAATCAAAATCCGGAAGACACCTAATGTTTCAACAAAGAGTCTAAAAGCCAAAAGGATCTGAACACATGCTCCACAAATTCTAATAGATGATAGATATTGGTCCAGACTACTCTACTGTGTACAACATCAATGGTCTCAATAGCTCAATAAAAAGACACAGACTAAAATATCAGATATGAAAACACGATCCACCCTTCTGTTGTATAGAAAACACACAGGCTAACATCAGAGATAGGCATGCTCTCATTGTAAAAGGATAGGGAAAGATATTCTAAAAAGAACTTTAAAAACAAGCTGGTATAGATATAGCCACTTTAATATCTAACAAAATAGGTTTCAGACGAAACTAACCCAAAGAAATTCAGAAGGATACGATAAACTCATAAAAGGAAAAATTAACTCAGAGAATATTGTAATTCTTAACATCCAAGCAGCAAATGCAAAGACATCTTCATACATTAAGAAAAAAAGACTACAATGATAAAAATCATATATTGACTCACACACAGTTATAGTGGATTACTTCATACCTGACTCCTGCCAATAGACAGGTCATCCACACAAAATTAAACAGAGAAATTCTGGAGGTGAATGGTAATACAAGGCAACTTAATCCAAAAGAAATTTCCAGACCATTTTACTCAAAGTCAAAAGAATATAACTTCCTCTCAGCAACTCATGGAGCTTTCTTAAAAATTGCTCCATCCCTTAATGGGAAACAAGTCTCAACAGATACAAGAAAATTGAAATAGCACCTGCATCCTATCTGACCACATGGATTAAACCCAGATTGCAACAATAACAAAAACAATACAAAGCTTACAAAATCATAGAAAATCAGCCATTTGCTACTGAGTAAAACGTGCATGAAGAAAGAATTTAAGAAACAAATATAAAACATTTCAGATTAAAATGAAAACGAAGACACAATGTACACCAAAATTGTGGAACACAATGAAGGTAAACAATTTTAAGAGGCAAGTTAATATGACTAAATGCCTACATAAACAGTTAAAATCTCATATTATTTAGTTAATAGAAACACATGATCTCTCTAAGAAATATACAAGCTCAGGAATGAAGTCAATAAAATAGAATCAAAGAAACATAATACAAAGAATCATTGAACCACTATGTGTTCTTTGAGAAAAACAAACTAAAAAGGTTGAGAGAAAAGATCTACCAGAGACAGCGAAGCATTGCCCTTCTCCACCTGTGTGGTTCCTGAGAAGCAGGATGCAGTTCCCTCCAGGCAACCCAGTTGCAGCTAAATGAGCATGATACTTGAGCACCAAGGAGAAAACACCTCTGTGCCCCTAGGACCACTTCTTTCGCATCTGCATATACATTTGGCAATGTTACAGATGATTCTGGTTATAACGATTCTACTAATGTAGTTGGTCTTCATGCTCTTTTCCTCCTTCCACACCAGTGGATTCTGAAAATATGGATATTTTGTATGATAATATAAGTCTTCTTGATCTGTTACAGTGGGCAGACATTAAAGCTGTAAGGCAAGTCATGGGGAAAAATACTGATTGATGAAAGAATTGGGGAAATTTGGGAAAATGAAAAAATTGTTCTTTGCCTGATTATAAAACTTGGCAAAAGAATTATACTGAAACATAAAGGAACTTGGCTATGATAAATAAAGTTTCTGAGAATTTAGGGCTTTGGGGCTGACTGCCTCTGGCATTATAAATCAGAATTGGAACTGTGATGAACAATAGGAAAGGTTTGAGAATGGAATAAAACCCACTGAACTATGCTTCTGTAAACCTCAAATAGTTAGGTTCTGAGGTCTAACCCTCAGAAGTTGTTTTATGATTAACTAAGCTAAGGATTAAGTATATAGTGGCAAGCATGGGGTTTGGAAACTGGGAAAATGTCATAATGAATGATGATGTTCTGATTTCAAAGAATCTTTATACTTCTTCTTAACTGCTTTGCCCAGGTAATGATTAACCTGTGGCAGGAAAAAAGAATCATTTTCCTTGTTTAAAGTTTACAATAACAACAAAAAAACAGGAAGAAGTTTGGAGAGAACTATGTCAAAATTCCCTAAATGATTGTTTATAAATGTTTGTTTACATTTAAAGGGGATATGCTATAGAGGCTTGCATGGTATGGAATTTGGTCTATTGATACAAATTAAAGTCAATTTGTTATATATAAAAAAGTTAAAATAAAAGACTTAGGTTCGAAGCTCAAGGTAGAAGAAGAAGAACCTGCCATGCAGCTGATAACCTGTCAGCTTGCATCATAATTTTGTGTTTGTGTACTCAGTTCACTTTCTAGACATTCTAGATTCGAGACCCATTTCTCTGCTGAGACTGATTCCCAGCAAAGATACAAATTAATAAAATTAGAGTAAAATGGGTGACATAATAGACACATAGATAATCATAAAGAAATAGTTAAAAATCATATATGCTGCCAATATGAAAAAATCTCATAGAAACAGGGCATTTTTCTTGTTATATATTACTTATACAATGTTCATTGCTGTTCATAGCCAGAAAATGAAATTAGACTTGATGATTGTCAAGAGAAGAATGTATAAAGAAAATAGAGAACATTTACACAATGGAATATTACTAAGAGGTTAGCAAAAATGAAATCATCCAGTTTATACTGGAGAGGATGTGGGAAAAGGGAACAGTCCTTCATTGCTGGTGGGACTCCAAACAGTACCTTTAGAAATCAATATGTTGGTTTCTCAGAAAATAGAGAATCAGTCTACCTTACGACCCAGTTATAACACTCTTGGGCAGACACCTAAAGGATACTTGAACATACTACAAGATCACTTGCTCATCTGTGTTTTGAACAGCTTTATTTGGAATAGGCAGGAGCCCAAAATAACCTAGATGCCCATAAGAGGAGGAATGGATAAAGAAAATGTGGTACATTTACACAATGGAGTATGACTCAGTTGCTAAAAACAATGATTTCAAGAAATTTGAATGACAATAGATGGAACTAGAAAAAAAATATTCTGAGTGAGGTAACCCAGACCCAAAAAGACATAATTAGTATACTCAATCATAACTGGATAATAGCTGTAAAGTTAAGGTTAACCCTGCTACAATCCACAGACCCAGAGAGGGTAGGTAACAAGTGGAGTTCAAAGGGACACACATAGGTCTGCCTAAAGAGGGGAAATAGAAGAGATCTCTGGTACAAGTGATGATGGAAATTTGAGAGTTCAGATTGGGGAGAGTACTGAAAGATTGACTGGAAAGGTGGGGAGTCATTTCAGCGTCAGGTGGAAACATGATGCCAGGGAAACTGCCACAAAACTCCAAGGATGAGCCCAGCTAAGATTCCTAGAGATAGAAGATACATAGCCTGAACTGGCTATCTCCTGTGATCAAACTGGTGACTACCCCAACTGTTATCAGAGAGACTTCATCAAGTAACTTATGGAAACAGTGCGGAGATGCATTTTCAAACATTAGGCCAAGCTCAGGGAATCCTGCTGAAGATAGGGAGGAGCCAGAGGCTTCAAGGATATCCAGAGAAATCCTGCCCACCCCAAAATGCTAACCTGGACTCATAGGAATTCACACAGTCTGAACCAACAATCTAGAGCCTGCAGTGGTCGGACCTCCGACATTTACATAAATATGGCAGTTGTGCAGCTTGGTCTAATTGTGGGACACCTAAAAATGAGAGAAGAGGATGACCCTAACACTTTCACTGAATCTTGGGGACCTACTCCTCATACTCTATTACCTGATCCAGCCTTACTACAAGAGGACATGCTTAGTTTTGAAAGCAACTTTATATGTCATTCTTTCTTGATACCCAGAGGAGACCTATTTCTTTCTGAACAGAAACAGAGGAAGAGTGGATTGATGGGAGGGGCAGAGCAGAGATAAGAAAGAGAGGAGGGTGGGAAAACTGAAGTTGAGTGATAAATGAGTAAACTAAATAAAAATCAATTAGAGAAAATAAATAATAAAGTCATAAAATTCACAGTAAAAAACGGGTCTACAAAGGGAACAATTGTAAAACTTATGGTGAAATAATGAAATACAGGTACAGAATGACTGTTAAAACATTTATTGGCAGTTAGAAGACATTTTTGTTAATTAACCACATACACTTCCTTTGTGGAAAAGACATTTTATTTCTGTATTTATATCAGAAGACACAGCCAAAATCATTGTAAAAGAAGCAGACAAACTGATATTTACACAAATATTAAATATGCCTGGGTGATCACAGAATTGTTATACTTATGTAGTATTTAGGAGATTAGAATCACATTTAGATAATATCAAAGTGGGAATAGATATGATAGGCAATGTTTGTATCTGAACATACAGTAATAATTGTCATAGTCATCTTGATGCATTTTACCAAGAACAGGAGGAAAACTTGTGCCAGAGAAAGCTAAAAACAAATGTATGTATGTGTAATGTGCATGTGTGCGTGTGTGTGTATGTGTACAAAATTTACATATAGGATTTATATGTTTTTTCTGGTAACATTACCTGGTCTTGCAAATCACTATTCATTTTTTCTTAAGCAACATGCATAGAAGCTTTCGCCTTCAATTTTCATTTAAGAAACATTTGAGGATAGTAAAGCATGATTTTTTATTAGACTGGAGATACAGTAGAAAAGTTTGATCCTCTCTATCTTCCATCTAAAGCTAAACCATATTTAAAAATGTTCAGTATATAGATTATTATCAGTGAATATATTCTGAGAAACTTGAATCTTGGAGGAGAAAGTTCTTGATAGTGTAGAGGCTTTGTTTCTCAGATAAGTTATATTTCTAGAAAGATACCACAAGAAATGATTGTGTTTTTCTTCCTGGCTTAATCAAGATAACATTTTGATCCTCCAGGGAGGCAGGGAGAGGAATTATGGGAGCCATGTGATTTTTCTTATCAAATACTGTCTTTATCCTTGGTGATAATGGAATTTTTATCTGTGAATACTTCAAAATAACTGACTACATCATGTTTCTAGTTTGGATATGTAAGCTAAAATTTTATGGTATCATGAATACCAAATTAGGGGTATGGTGGAGCATTAGGTACAATAAAACAGAACTTCAAAATTAGGTATGAGAAAATGTCATTTAACTTGATATGTAATTACATAACTTTGGCATAGTTTTCTTTTATGTGTTAATTTTCTCTTTTGATTTTATTAAATTATTTTAAATAGAAAAGAATGAAACTGCCTATTGCAAATAGTTACACTCATCAACACAATTTTAGATATCATTAACATATGCAAGAAATAAATGTTGATCCTGTCTCTTCCTAAGTATTTCTCATTTTACAGAGGCTAAACAGATTTCAAAATATTCCTTCTTTATGAGGTCAGTGAATTCCATTCAGTCAGTGGTTCTACGAATGCTTTCTCTTCCATAAGTAGCTAATTATAAGACAACACATACAGGTGTATAAAAAAGAGCCTTCCATAAATTTAATGATAGAAATGTAAACAAAATTAGTGAAACAAAGTGCTGATTCTTTGAAAAGGTAGAACATATGGACAAAAACTTAACGTAAGAAAAGAAGAGTAAAGTCTGAAACTAATAATATTAAAATGAAAAGGTGATGTTACCAAGATACCAACAAATTTCAGAAAATACCTGAGAACATAATATCAAACCTATTGCCAAAATACTCAGAAATATTTACATAAATAAATATCTTTCTAAAAAATACTAAGTTCTGATACTAAACTAACAGTACAACAAACAATGTGACTGAAACAGTAATAAGCTTTCCCATTAATAAGTAAATAAATTAATAAACAAATGTTTTAGGACTAGAAGAAATTACTATTGAATTCTATCAGAAAAACAATAAAAATTATATGAATGTTTGCTATACCACACATAAACTAGAAACAATAAATAATTCCAAATTAATTTGCAAAGCTGAAAATACCTACCTACCAAAACCAGAGAAACACACAATAACAGCAGAAAAAGGAAATCATAGGCCAGTCCATCTGGATGCCATAAAATCCAATATTCTCTGTGAAAGTTTTGCAAAATAATTAAAAACACAAGGGAATGATAATTTTCCATCATCAAGTTAGTTGCATTCTAATGGTACAAGGATGAATCAACAGTTGAAAAGTGTAACACTACATATAAATAGACACAGGACACAATCACATCATCCCTTCAGTAGACCATGAATAGCCTTTTGACAAAATACAGCGTAGTTTCGTCATCAAATCCAAGCAACTAGGAAAAAAAAACATTACTGAAAATAAGAGATATAAAACAAAGTGCAGCTACTGCTACTATAAATGGGAGAAAATTAAAATCCGTCTGCTGAAATCAAGAGTAGGACCAAATATACAATTTCTTCATTCTTAATATAGATGCTGGTGTCACAGCTACAAATAAAAATGACATAACAGAAAATAGTAAAATGTTTAAAATATAAATAGAGGCTGTTTGTTGGCAGTGCACACATTTAATCTCAGCAGTTGGTAGGCAGAGGCAAGTGGATCTCTATAAGTTCAAGGCTACCATGGTCTACAGAGTGAGTTTCAGAACAGCCAGGCCTATACATTGAAACCCTGTATGAATAACTAAAACCAAAAAAAAAAATAAAAAGAAATAGAAAGAGTGGATACCAATTTATCTTTATTTGTAGGTGGTATGATATTGTTTGTAAAATAACCTATGTGTTATACAATAGAATATATGCAGTTTTTCAGAAAATTAGCTTAATAGAAAAATCAACAATCAAACATCAATATTTTTTATACTTACAATACACATGTTCAGAATAAAATTAAGGAAACAATCTCACTAAAATTAGTTTCCTGCCCCTCATCAATAAAATAATGTAAAAATCCTTACTATGAAAAGTTTAAAATATAAAAGAAGATGAATAAACTAAAATGTAGATGAACTTATATAACTTGTATTGTCATAATTAACATTGTAGAAATGACAATCATGCTAAAAGCAATCTACACATTCAATATAATCAGCTCTGAAGTTTAAATGATATTATCAAAAAGCAAAAAAAAAGGTAATGATAAAATCCATATTGAACCACAAACAGAGACAAATAGCTAATGAAATCTAGAGCAAAAGAACAATGCTGAGGATATTAACATCCCTATTTCAAGTTATACAGTCTGCAGATCTATAAAAACAAAACAAAAAAACAGTTATAGATCTAGATAATTGAAGATCCATATAAACCAGAAAACTATAGATACAAGATTTGTATAGAGATACTAGGAGATTATATTTGAAGTTATGTAGTAGCATTTAGAAGCATAAAACTAGATCACAGTGTCTCACCCTTACAGAAATCTATTTCTATTCTATTCAAAATAGAATTTTAAGCTCTTGCTATAAAGCCTGAAGCTTAGAAGTTATTCCAAATCTAGGCAAAGGTAAGAACTCCATGAAAAGTATGAAGTAGCTTAGGAAATCATACTGCTGCTAAATAGAACCTCATGACCTTTAAAATTTTTACAGTACAGAAGAAGCAGTCCCCCAAAGAAATGCTCTACAAAATGATTTTAAAAATAGATCAGTGTCTTGCTCTGCCATCACCAAAAAAAAAAAAACCAAAAAACTTCCTTCTCAGTAGATGGGAACAAATACAGAGAACCACAATTGGGCAATGTACAGAGTGACCTTGGAACACTCAGACCTAAATAGGATGTCTCTATCAAGTACCCTCTCATCACAGAGCAAGGAACACTGAGGAAGAGGAAAAAGAAAGATTTTAAGAGCCAGAGGGGATGAAAGACACCAAGGAACCAAGCCATTTTGGATAAAGCAGGGCTGAGGCACATCGAAGTCACAACACTGTGATAGCACGCACAGTCTCTGGACAGCTCTTAGCTGGATGTGGTTGCAACACTGAGAAGGAAAGTAGACACAGACCCTCCCCTAAGCAAGAACATATCCCCAATTAACAACTGCCTACAAAAAAATGGGTTTTTCAACAAAGCCGTCATGCGTATACACACCACACATAGGGGTAGGCCCCATGCCCAGCCATAGATGCCCAACACAAAATAAACTATTTTGGGATTTGTTTATTTTGCTTTGTTTATTTTGATTTTATTTGATTTTTTTTGTCTCTATGCTATTTTTGGGCTTGCCCAACAGGGGTATTTCACTTAAATATTACAGTTCATATTTGCATTTCTTTATAAAATTTGAGTGTGTGTGTCTGCAAGAGTTTCTCATGCTTTTTCTTTGTTTCTATATTTTTTTCTATTTGTTTTGGCCTATTCAGAATTGTTTGTCATTATTTTATAATTTTCTTCTTTATTTTTATTTTTATGGATTCATTTTGTTTTATAACTAAGAAGAGGTGTGGATTATATTGGTGGTAAGGTCTGAAAGATCTACGAAGTATTGGGGTATGGGAAACCATAATCAGATTATATTGTATAAAATATTTTAATTAAATATTATTGCATAAAAATATTTCTCAATTTAAAAATTTACATTGATAGATTATAGATAGACAGATGGTAGACAGGCAGATAGATAGATAGATAGATAGATAGATAGATAGATAGATAGATAGATGTTACAAAAGAAGAGGGGGCCCCTTGTTTGTCCGGGCCACCTGGCTACCTTAAATCCAAAATAACCACACAGAAATTGCATTAATTAAAACACTGCTTGCTCCATTATCTCTAGTTTCTGATTGGATAATTCTTACATCTTAATTTAACCCATTTCTATTAATCTGAATATCGTTATGTGACTGTGGCTTACCAGCAAGATTCTAACCCGCGTCCATCTCAGATAGAAGATCCATGGCTTCTCTCACTCTGCTTTCTTCCTCCGAGAATCCAGTTCTGTTTTTCCTGGCTACCGAAGTTCTACCCTATCAGGCCAAAGCAGTTTCTTTATTCATTAGCCAATAAAAGCAACACAAAAACAGAAGGACCTCCTACACCAGATAGATAGATAGATAGATAGATAGATAGATAGATAGATAGATAGATAGACAGATAGATACATAGATAGATAGATGTAGATAGATAGATAGATAGATAGATAGATAGATGTAGATAGATAGATAGATAGATAGATAGATAGATAGATAGATAGATGATAGATAGATAGATAGATAGATATAGATATCAATATTAGGTTTAGATATCTGACAAAAGATTAACATCTAAAATATTAAAATAAGTTAATAAAATAGTACTAAAAACTTCTATTTCCATCCATTTGCATGCAAAATTCGAGAAGTCATTTTTTTTTACCGCAGCGTAGTACTCTAATGTGTATATATTCCACACTTTCCTCATCCATTCTTCCATTGAAGGGCATCTAGGTTTTTTCCAGGTTCTGGCTATTACAAATAATACTGCTATGAACATAGTTGAACAAATGCTTTTGTCATGTGATAGGGCATCTCTTGGGTATATTCCCAAGAGTGGTATTGCTGGGTCCAGGGGTAGGTTGATCCCGAATTTCCTGAGAAACCGAAACACTGATTTCCAAAGAGGTTGCACAAGCTTGCATTCCCACCAGCAATGGATGAGGGTACCCCTTCCTCCACAGCCTCTCCAGCAAAGGCTATCATTTGTGTTTTTGATTTTAGCCATTCTGACAGGTGTAAGATGATATCTCAAAGTTGTTTTGATTTGCATCTCCCTAATCGCTAAGGAGGTTGAGCATGACCTTAAGAAGTCAGGACCACGAGGGGTGCATCCAACCACTGAGACAGTGTGGCTGATCTATTGGGAGCTCACCAAGGCCAGCTGGAATGTGATGGAAGAAGCATGAGATAAAACAGGACTCTCTGAACATGGCGAACAATGGGGGCTGATGAGAAGCCAAGGACAATGGCCCTGGGTTTTGATCCTACTTCAAGTTCGGGCTTTGTGGGAGCCTAACCAGCTTGGATGTTCATCTTCCTAGACATGGACGGAGGGGGGAGGACCTTGGACTTTCCACAGGGCAGGGAACCCTGACTGCTCTTTGGGCTGGAGAGGGAGGGGGAGAGGAGTAGGGGGAGGGGGAGAAGGGTGGGAGGAGGGGGAGGGAAATGGGAGGCTGGTAGGAGGCGGAAATTTTTTTTTCTTTTTCTCAATAAAAAAAACTTAAATTGAAAAAAAAAAAAACTTCTGAGGTGAGGTAAACTGAGCTAGAGGCAAAAAATTTGAATCTGGGTCATCAACAACATTAACAATGGATACACTTGAGCAAAACATCAGAAGTGAAGAATCACTTCCACATTTACCAAGGGCCTGAGCAGGATACTTGCAAATTTTTCTTTATTGACTTGTGTGCTGGTGGCATGATATGTTTTGAACTGAAATATTGACATAATGTTAATGTCAATATATGATCAATCATTTAGTGTAGAAAAAACGGAACAGAGGAAGAAGACTAAGAGGAAGAAAATGTGCATGCTAGCTATTTTATATCAGCTTTCCACAAGCTGTAGGTATTTGGTAAGGGGAACCTCAATTGATAAAAATGTCCCTTACTTATTGGCCTGTTGTGAATGTTCGTAATGATTGTTGCAGATGGGCCAGTTCCAAAGATTTAGTGGTCCTGCTTGGAAAAAGAAGGCAAACACAAGAGTAAGCAATGTTCCTTCTTGGCCTCTACATCAGTTACTACCTCCAACATTCTGCCTTGAGTTCTACCAGGGATGATGGACTAGAGACTCTAAGGTGAAATAAACACCTTTCTCCACAAATTGCCTTTGGTCCTGTTGTTTTTATCTTATTGAAGGAAATACTGAAGCAAACAGGAAGGAAGAGGATGGAGAAGAAGTGGAGAATTATTGAAACATAGTTTTAAATCTGTTTCCCAAAGTAGTTTCATAGAGGAGAAAATAAAACTATATAATACTATAACAATAAAACATGAAGTTCAAAAATCCATACAAATAAAAATGAAAAAATAGAAAAATGAAATTTAAAAATTAATAGTTAAAAGATAAGAAGCCGTACAATACGACACTGATATCTGGAAGGAGAATTAGTGATGAAACTTTAGTGTTTTGTAATGTTGAAGATTCAGTGAAAAATCAGAAAATCTTGCTCCCACCAGAAATTTAACATTGCACCTTTATAATGGAGAATGGTAAACACTTGATGGCACTAAATAAGCCCTTGAGGGCATTTCATTGAATGGATTTAAAAATGAACAACTTCTGCCTTACAGAAACTTCTGTTTCAGGATGTCCCATTTATTAATTGCTGCTCTCAGTGTCTGTATTATTGGTGTTTTATATATACGAAGAGGTCTCCTGTGCTCATGCATTCAAGGCTACTTCCTGTTTTCTCTTCAGTGATGTTCTATGTGGCTGTATTTATGTTGCGATCTTTGATCCATTGGACTTTTTTTTGGTTTTGTGTATGGGGATAGATATAAATCTACTTGAACACATTTGCATGCTGACATCCAGTTATGCCAACACCATTTGTTGAAGATGTTTTCTTCTTCCCATTCTATAACTTTAGCTTCTTTTTCAAAAATCAGTTGTTTATAGTTGTGTGGATTAATATTATGGTCTTCAATTCAATTGCATTGGTCCACCTGTCTTTTTTTATACCAGTACAAAGCTGTTTTTATTACTGTACCTCTATAACAGAGCTTGTGGTCAGGGATTGTGATGCCCCTGGAAGTTTCTTTATTATTGAAGATTGTTTTGGCTATTCTGGGTTTTGATTTTTAATATGAAGTTGAATATTGTTCTTTCGTGGACTGTGAAGAATCATGCTGGGATTTTGATGGGGATTGCATTGAGTCTCTAGATTACTTTGGTGAGATTGCCATTTTTACTAGGCTGATCCTACCTACCCAAGAGCATAGGAGACCTTTCAATTTTCTGATATCTTCCTCAATTTCCTTATTCAAAGACTTGAAGTTCTTGCCATACACACCTTTTACTCTTTGGTTGGTATTACTCAAAATATTCTGTGTTATTTTTGGCTTTTGTAAATGGTAATGTTTCTTTGATTTTTTTTCCCCAGCATTTTGTCATTTGTATATAGCTACTATTTTTTGAGTTTACCTTCTATCCTATCACATTACTGAAACTGTTTATCAGCTAAAGAAGTACCTTCCTCAAATTTTGGGGGTCACTTGTATATACTATCATATCATCTGCAAATAATGAAAATTTGACTTCTTTCTTTCCAACTTGTATTCCTTTAATCTCCTTTTGTTGTCTTATTGCTCTACCCACAACTTTAAGCACTATGTTGACTAGGTATGGAGAGAGTATATAGCCTTGTCTCATTCCTTATTTTAGTAGAATCACTTTGAGTTTCTCTTCATTTAATTTAATTTTGGCTGTTGGCTTGCAGTATATTACTTCTATTATGTTTAGATTTGTTCATTGTATACCTGATCTCCAGCATCCTATTAATGGGAAAACATTTTTACTAGCCCTGTATTTGACAGAAAACTGATCTCCAAAATATAGAAACAAATCAAACTAGACATCATATTATGAAACAATCCACTCAAAAGAAAGGATACAAATCTAGACAAAGTATTCTCAACAGAAGAACTGCAAATGTCCAAAATACACATCTTTAGCCGTCCAGAAAATGCAAATCAAAAGAACTCTGAGATATTCTCTTACACCAGTCAGAATGAACAACATCAAAAACACCAAAGATAACGTAGTCCAAGGCAGAAATTTAAGTGGTGTTTTTAAACTAAGTGGTGTTATCATAGTCCTGAAGGAATTGTCCTTATGGGGCCCCACCAACCTATTGAAACTTCAAAGTTCACTGTTAAGCACGCTCATGGTTCACTGTAGAAAAATGATAGAGACTCAAACCACAATTCAAGTGCAGGAAGGTAGATAAAACCTTTTAGTATAAATAGTTAGAACTCCATACAACCATTAATATCATGACAAATATATATATATAATATATATAATAAAATTTGAGATATTTGTACTTTAAGAAAAGTTATTAAAGAGTCAATATAAAACCAGAGGATTTAAAGAATAGTGGCAATAAAACAGTTCTTAAATATTTGTTTTCCTTGAGTCCTTTATTGGGTGACTTTTTTTACATGAGAGAGAGATTTGAGATTTTACTTTAGTAAGCATGCTTTGGTTTAGAGAAAGAAAGCCATACTCCAACATGAAAGCCAGTTTCAATTTTTCTGAACTAGGACCACAAAAATACCATTTTCATTGTATGTCTATAGAGAACAGTAGAAACAAACATTTGGGATGATTTATGAAATTTTAACTTTCTATAAATGTAATATAGAAAAAGGCCAACATACTGATTTTCTTGAAACATATTTTTCATGATTTTACTTTTATTTTTTTTAAAAGAGAACGAACTATCTTTTTTTCACTATACATACCAATTCCAAATTCCAACTCCCATCCCTTCTCCCATTCCCTCCATTTACACCCCCAATCCACCCCCATCCACAACACATTGCTTTGAGGACTGTCCAAAACTGACCATACTATGTCTAGGCTAAAGAAGGTATCAATCCAAAAAGAATAGATTACAAAAAAAAAAAAGTACAAGCAGGAGGGATAAATCCTGGTGCCACTGCTAGTGGCCCCTCAGTATGCCCCAGCCATGCAGCTGTCAACCACATTCATAGGGACTAGTTTGGTCCTATGTTTGTTCCTTCCCTGTCCAGCTGGAGTTGGTGAGCTTCCATTAGCTCAGATAGACTGTTTCAGTGGGTGAACCAATCATGATCTTGTCCTCTTTGCTTATATTCTCAATCTTCCTCTCTTCAACAGGACTTTGGGGGCTCATTCCAGTGCTCTGATATGGGCTTTGGACATTTTTTCCTGGATAATTTGTCCTTTTTTCTTCAGATGTCTCATTTGTCCAGTGGTCTTCAGATTCCTTGGATGGATTCCTTTATTCATCTGAGAATACAAAAACAAAACCCTTCCCCAACCTTAATTTTGGGGAAATTCTCTTTTTGCAAGTTATTTATAAACAAATGAAAAGCATTTGTTAGTTTAATAGGTTAGTGTGGATTAAATGGCCATGCTGTTTGATGAACAATCATCTCTTGTTCAAATTGAATATTTTTAAAATTTGATGGTGTTCATAGTGCTGTAATTTAGGTAAAGTGGCATGTGAGAGAGAGACACCATGCTATAGAGCTCAGATGGAGGGACTTTTTTAATGTGGGAAAGTAAATGAGAAAAGGGGGAGAGGGGAGACCATCCTCTGAAGACAGAAGAGAGGAAGAAGAGGAGAGAGAGAGAGAGAGAGAGAGAGAGAGAGAGAGAGAGAGAGAGAG
>JABTXL010005416.1:10400778-10503233 GCA_025134845.1 Neodon shergylaensis | reverse complement strand
AGAGAGAGAGAGAGAGAGAGAGAGAGAGAGAGAGAGAGAGAGAGAGAAGAGGGGGGAATGGAAGTTGGGCAGGAACCTTAAAAAGGAGTGTGTTGAATGTGCACAGTTGGTGCTCTTAGTGGTTGCAGCTGAGGATGTATACCCCAAGGTCAGGCCAATACAGATGCTTGAATTATAACATTCCTTCCATTTTATTTATTATAAAAAGTTGAGTATCCAGATCCTGGAGTATCTGGCTGTTTCACTTCACTTTCCAGGCGCTCTGTGGAACCATCAGGCACTGCTTGGTCCTGGCAAAATGTGTTGGATCCAAGTCCACTCCCTAAGGGTTAAAGCACCTGGTCCTTTCCCATCACCATAGCATCACCCAGACATGTTTGGTAGTCTTGTGCCTCAAGCTCTATTGTCAAGATCTGGTGGTCCTGCAACAAAAGCTGATTAGGAATGGTCCAATAAGAGCAAGGACGTATAAACAATTACATAGTTCCCATGATTGAGGAAGGGAAGGACTAAGGGTCTGCAATTCCTAGCATCTTGGGAATTTGGAGACGGTCAGTTTAGAGACAGGCACACGTTGTCCAGTGGATCATCAGGAAAAGGTTTGGGCTAGGGTCTCTGAGCCCGAGAGAGACACAATTACCTGGTACCAAGACTTCAAGGAAAGCCAGAAGAGGAGGAGAAGATTGTATCAAAAAAGGAAGCCTAACATCCAGGGGAATGGTCAGAAGCTAGAAGGACTTACAGAGGCTCATTTGACAATACTGAAGGGAAGAGGAATCCATGAGTGAGCAAGAAAGCAGATTTTTTGCAAATGGAAAAGAGCAGATCTGTTGATGGTGGAGGAAGTAGGTAGGGTCCCAGTGTTAAGTGATTTTCTTTCAGTGAGCTCTGCCACTGAGCAAACATGCCCCAAGGAACAGAGAACAGGATCACTGGCAGAATGTTGCAAAGCTCCCGTAAAATATCAGGATATAGAGTACCAGGATTTTTTGGTGGTCTGATTCCCATGATGAGGCAGAACGCGATCCACTGGCTTTTTATAAAGAAAGGATGACAAAACAAAAACAAAAAACAAACAAACAAAAAAACCATAAGCTTCCCAGTGATCTGTCAATCAAGGGTCAGGGGCCGAAGAACCTGAGGGTCTGAGTAATGAAACTGGCACAGGTTACCCAGTGGGTAGTCATACAAAGAGCAGGGGTGAAGGGTTCTGAGCCAGAAAGAGCCATGGTTGCCTGGTACTATGGTTTATCAACGCAAAATGTGAGAAAAAAAGTTGAGAAACTAGACGAGTCTGGTGTGCCTTAAACTTCCTGTGGGCAGGAGAAAGTGCCAGAAAGGAGAAAGTGCCAGAAGAGCCTTTCCTTTTCAGGTAATCAATGTTGTGGTTTAGAGAAAGCAGCATGGAGCATGAGAGAAAATGGCACCATACTACAGAGTTCGGGTGGAGGTTTTTGTTGGTTTGTTTGTTTGTTTGTTGTTGTTTTTTCCAGACAAGATTTCTCAGACAGGTTTCTCTGTAGCTTTTGTGCCTGTCCTGGAACTGGCTCTTGTAGACCAGGCTGGCCTCGAAGTCACAGAGATCTGTCTGCCTCTGTACCCTTAGTGCTGGGATTAAAGGTGTTTGTCACCACTGCCCGGAAGAGGTTTTATTTGGGGGGGGGCAAAGCGAATGGAAAAAAGGGGGAGGGGAGATCAGTCTCTCTGGACAGTGTGAACAGAAGAAAGAAGAGAGGGGAGAGAGAGAGAGAGAGAGAGAGAGAGAGAGAGAGAGAGAGAGAGAGAGAGAGAACCCATAAAAGAGAACACTGAATGTGCACAGGTTTAGTGACAATAGTTGAGAACATAAACCCCAAGGTCAGGCCAGTATAGATGCTTGAATACAAACACATAGCTTTTCTTCTCCTGTGAAAACAAAAGCAAAACTCGTTTTCTAACATAATACATGCCCTGGTTTCCATTTTGAGGTCAATACATCTTTAAAGTATGCTTGCTGATTTAATTCCTTAGTTTTTTCCACTATTCAATGTCTTCCCACAGCTGTCATTTCTTTTTATTAGTATTTAGAAAATTGAAAGTTGATAAAGCATTTTGAAATCTACTTACTGGGTTTCTTTATCATCACTTTCTGCTTATTTACCATATGCATTGGAGCTTGATTTGATCTTTCTATAACTGCGTGACCTGTAGGATTGTGTGTTATACCTGTAATATATTTCATATAATAATAAGCAAAAAACTGTTTCATTTTCTTAGAGACACATGTTGGAACATTGTCTGTCTTTATTTGTACAGGTATATCCATGATGACCATAACTTTTAGCAAATGTATGATTACCAAATCAGCCTTTTCCAAACTCAAAGGAGTTGCTCACTGAAAACTTGAATAGAATTGATGGTGTGGTATTCATATTTTAGTTTTCTAAATTCTACGAAATGAAACACATCTGTCTGCCAGATTTCATTCCTTTGAGTACTCTTTGGGTTATTTCCTACAGGTAGTGGTGTTTGGTTGAATAAAGAACAAGTAGGACACTTCCTTTTAATTTCCTTGGCTTGTTGCCATGTAATAGAAAAGTCTTTTTATTAAATCTTTATTATTCATATGATGCTTTTTTAATGAAATTCTGGGACCTCTAGCATATTTCCATTCAGGGTAGTAAGGGTAGGCTTCTTAGACCTCATCACCTGTCAGATTGCACATTCTTGGACACTTTAGCTGTGTCAGTTACGGGTTCCATCCCATGAACTGGTCCGTAAATCTGAGCACAATGTGGTTTGTTACTTATTCATTCTTACTGAAGTTTTGCCATTATTGTACCTGTAAACTTTAAAAACAGGTTACTATTGTAGGTTGCAAGAGATGTAGCTGAGTTATCATAATAATTATTCTTCCCCCCAAAAAACAAGAGAAGTACATTCCGGTATCATGAACACTAATTCATAGGGGTAAATCTATTTGTGTGCTATCTTGACTTCTTCATGCTCTGTAAACTAAGTAAGTGGTGTCCTCAGTTATAAGACCTTTTAGTGAGGTTATGGTCGGCTACCAATAGCCCTAGCAATATTTGTCTTGTTTTGGGGTGCCTCTTCAAAATGATTTGGTCAATGGCTCAACAAAAATTAACACATTACCAAAGATAATTTATTTTACATCAGTCATCAACTATCTTTAGGATATTAGTCAAAATTAAAGATAAATATTCATAACTTGAGTAGTATTTACTATTTTTTACATTGTCTAATGAACTATCAATAAAATCTAATGTATTTGAAGGTCTGATTTATTTTCTTTTGTCTAATTGTAACAAAGTGTTGCTGATATAATAAAATAGTCCCACAATAGCAAAAATGGAGTATAATAAAGGTTTCTTTATTTAAGGGTAGACTCATAGATAAGCATTCCTCTGCATTAATGAGGAATAGGAACTGAATCCAGCATCCCAGGCACTGTGCACATTTTTACATCTGTATATATAGTACATTTGACCAAGCCCAAAGTGGGACAGTATCATAAAGGCTATTGGCTGAAGGAGTTCCCCCAACAAAGAAGTTTAATTCTATCAGTTCAAATCTTACTTCTCTCCCATTTCTCATTTATATTTTTTCTTGAAGTAAATAAAGAGAAACTGATTTATCTATCTATATATAATCATGTTTCAATTGTTCTTTAAGTCTAAGGAGAATATTATATATCTAGGTTTCTAAATTGACAATTTTATTAAGATTATATAATTCTGAAGCAATAAAAATATTAATTTTTGAATTAAATTATGGATGTAATAAGGCTGAATTTTGCCTCTTCGTTTTGCAAAAGAATTAATTTAATGGGAAGAAATTTATTTTATGTCTCAAAGGCTTAATCTCCTATATTAAACCTATTGCTATTCAAATCAAATAGGCAAAATAAAAATGTTCTTCTCATAAGCTGGACATCATTTGCATTAGTCAAATCAAAAATTAAATGTGATTCTTGAAGAATGTACAGAATCAATTAACTGAACAAATCATGCAAAATCTCTAAAGATAGAAATTATAAATACTTACGTTGAGTTCACTCAAATTCATAATAAAAAGCTTGCTATAACATAATAATTATATAATTTTATTATCCATGACTGGTGTATTAATATAACCTATCAACTTCATTTAATTTGGGTATCAAAGGAGATAATTGTAAAAATTGACTTTCCTAATTACTTGATTTTTAATAATTAAAATTACATGGATTTGTAAAATCACTGTTATTATTACCACACATCCTAGAAGTCTCAAATATGAGGAGTGAAATTTTTCTAAAATACTCAAATCTAAATATTTTATTTTATTTCATTATTAATTTGCCCAAGTTTACTAATTAAAACATAAATTATCAAAACCTATACATATGAAATATTTTATAAAGATGGTTATGTAACAGTAGTGTTTGGGCTGCAATAATACTTATTAAAAAAGTGAATCCTCTCTCAGCAGTGGTGGCTCAAGCCTTTTATATCTGTAATGAGATGGATCTTCTCTGTGAATTCGAGACCAGCCTGATCAACAAAGTAAATTCTTCTCGGACACTCAGGGCTACACAGAAAAATCATGTGTCAAAAAACAAAACAGAAACAGATTCCTCACCCAAGTTTTTAATATATGAGGAAATTTAGAGTCAGTATCTGTAAGCGCGCGCGCACACACACACACACATACACACACACTTCTATAATAAATACACCACCACTTTTCCTTTTACCATGCTTTCCCTTTTTTCCCTCAAGCTTCTAGTTGCTAACCTTTATAAATGAACAAATTAAAAGAAATCATATGCCAATTCCGTTTTCAAAGTACATAAGTGCTTTCTCATTTAGCAAACCATAGCTAGAGCTCGCTGGAGAGGAGGTAATTTGAATATTTAAGGAGTCCTTGAGCCTTCATCATGACGGAGAGTATACCATCATAGATTGTGTGAATTGGGAACTTGAATAAATTTATTTTTTTAGCTCTTCGAAGGTACTTGCTCAGCAATTAGCAAGTGCCCTTTGCCTCCTGCAGACATTCAGATTAACAAGTGGCTTTGAACCTTGATTTCCAAAAAACTTCTCCAATACACTTCTGAGAGTTTTCTTCTTCAATAAACTGGAATATGAATGTCTGAATAGTATAGAAATCTAATAACTCAAAAATATTTGCGTGTAAATCTTACTAAAAATAGAATATTTGTGTATGATTTCAAGGCAACATACACATGATCACTTTCAGTTATAAAAAATGTTTCTATATGTATGATTTATTATTTCATCGATCCTTGGAGTACTTAATGGAACACTGAGTCCAGTGAAAAAGAAGCATCTCAGTAAGAGATGCCGGAATAGGTGAGTTCAGCTCACTGATAGAGAAAATATAACAATCCAGAATCTCAGCATCTAACCATAGTGTGTTAAACAGAGAGATTGCGAGCAGCTGAACAGTGACAGCAATCTTATTATACATACAAAAAGAGATGATATGGTTTGCAATACACAGCTCTAGCTTATGTGAGTAGCAATGGTCTCTGTAGGTGAACTTTACGTAGGTCATAAATATACGGAGTGAGGAAGGAGATATTCTGGACATTTTGAAAAAAAAGCAATGTCAACATCCAGACATGAACGAGGGGTGGGTTTTGCAGCACTCTGAAATTTACCCCTGGGTTACAAATAACCCAGGGTTCTTAGCTGGGTTGGTGACATAACTTGTTCATATAAACAAGATATATTTAGCTGGGTGGTGGTGGTGCACGCCTTTAATCCCAGCACTCCGGAGGTAGAGGCAGGCAGATCTCTGGGAGTTCAAGG
Source organism: Neodon shergylaensis (assembly GCA_025134845.1). Classification (NCBI taxonomy): domain Eukaryota; kingdom Metazoa; phylum Chordata; class Mammalia; order Rodentia; family Cricetidae; genus Neodon; species Neodon shergylaensis. The sequence goes on along the minus strand of JABTXL010005416.1, from coordinate 10,497,414 downwards.
CCAGCCTGGTCTACAAGAGCTAGTTCTGGGACGGGCACCAAAGCTACAGAGAAACCCTGTCTCGAAAAAACCAAAATATATTCATACAAGACTTTCTCTGCTTCTCACAAAGTAAGGGTGAATAAAAGTTGTTATTCATTGATTAAATTCAATTCCATCCAATGATTGAACCAGCCAATTTTATTAGCTAAAACTAATTTATATTCATGTTGAGTCTCTTTCCCTCCATATATAATTCTCAGAGTGTTAAGCTGATCTCACACCTCATTCTACAATTTGCTCAGTTCTTCTTATCACCATTTTTTTCCAAGTCTATGGCAAAGAAACTCTCAAATATCATGTAAGAGATTAATTACATCACAAGTTCTGAATTGAGAGTTTAGGCAAAGGAAAATAGAAATCCCAGGATGTTAGGTAAAAGAAAGAGAGAAATTCTTAAGATATGATTCTTTTATTTAAATTTAAATTTTATTTGTGTACTTCTCATATTATTTATCAAACCATTACTAAGTTAGTTAGCTCCCATTTGGGTTTCTATAAACACTTTACTGCCATATATACTTGCTATTTAATGCTGTGTGATAATGCTTTTGTAAACTGTAAAGATTTTTCACTCATATTGGTTTAAAAAAATTGATTGGCCAGTAATCAGTTAGGAAGTATAAATGAAGGACTACCAGACTAGGATAATTCTTGCAAGAGGAAAAGCAGAGAATGCCTTGTTGGGAAGAGGTACACAAGCCACATGGCTAAACATAAACAAGAAATATGAGTTAATTTAAGTTGTAAGGTCGAGTTAATAATGTGTAGTAGGAGGAGCAGGCCGCATCACACCGCCCAGCTAGCTTAATCCCCGAAATAACCACACAGAAACTGTATTAATTAAATTACTGCCTAGCCCATTATATCTAGCCTCTTATTGGCTAACTCTCACGTCTTGACTAACCCATTTCTAATAATCTGTATCGCCACTTGACTGTGGCTCACTGGCATGAGTCTAACTAGCATCAGTCTCAGGCAGGATGGCATCTGCCTGTCTCTGCTTTCTTCCTCCCAGAATTCTGTTCTGTCTTGCCCACTTACCTGAGTTCCACCCTATCAACTAGGCCAAGGCAGTTTCTTTAATAACCAATGAAAGCAACATCCATACAGAAAGGCCTCCTACACCAAGAATGGGCTAAGAGGACAAAGAGTTAATCATTAATTCAAGACTCTGTGTGTTTCTTTGGTACAGAATGGCTGTGGGACCAGGTGAACAGAAACTTTCATTTTCAATTTTAATATACTTATCTTTAATCTCTTTATATCTTAGTTTAGGCATTATGTTCAGTTTCTATTGTGGTCCATTTGAATTCTGTTAGTATATTCAAGGATCTCTGTGACATTTAAATAATATGACTCATGCTACACAATAATTTTTCAGTTTAAATTACAAACTGTGACCTGAAATGATTATAAATGACTATTTTTTCATCACAATACATTTAGATTCATCTCATCCAAATGTCAGTCAGTGGCTTTCAGTGTTAGATCTTATACTAGTCTCTTTTTATTATGTGAAAAGAAAATTAAAATAGTTTATTCTGTTTGTGTTCTTCTTTTCTGAATTTACTGTTTTGTTTTATTTAACTAAATTTTATCATTTATTGACCTAAATATAAAGAAAAGAAAACATAATAATATAAATTCCACATACTAAAAATATAAATATTAAGTTACATATATTAGTTAGTTATTAAATAATATATGGGGATAGAAATTCTTAAAGAAATTAACATTTTTTAAGATTCTTTGAAGCTATGTAGATTTTTTTTTCTAATTTTAGCTCACAAATTTCACCATTAATCATTTATCTTACCTAGAGGAATTTTGACTATGGAATCTAATTATAATTTTTATTTCTTGGAGTCATCTATACTTGTTATTTAGAATTTTTCTGTCTGAAAATTTGTCTTTATAAATGTGTATAAAACAGGTAGATTTATTATTGCAATAGTTTACTATCATTTATGTAAGATGTAAGAAATATTATATATACAGATATAGTGGTTTCAATCAGGATGCTTTTACTGTTTTGCATTTCTCTGAGCTGTTGACATAAAAAAGGAATTCACAATAACCTAGAATAGAGTATAATAAAAGATTATTTATTTGGTGATAAACTCATAGTAAGGTTAGTGATCTGCAGTCCTCTGCATGTGATGAGAAATGGAATAAAATCCACCTGTCAAGAGGCCCATATGTGATTTTCATCTGCATTTATAGTACATGAGGTCATGACCAAAGTGGGCCAGTATCTTAAAGGCTATTGGCTAAAAGAGTTCCCACAGCACCTCTCCCTTTTGTCTAAATAAGAGAGTTCTAAACCTAATACAAAAGTATATACAATAAGAAAAATGTTGCCGGGCGATGGTGGCGCACGCCTTTAATCCCAGCACTCGGGAGGCAGAGGCAGGCGGATCTCTGTGAGTTCGAGACCAGCCTGGTCTACAGAGCTAGTTCCAGGACAGGCTCCAAAGCCACAGAGAAACCTTGTCTCGAAAAACCAAAAAAAAAAAAAAAAAAATGTCAAGTATTGCCTGAGGGTGAGAGGTAAAAACATACATAAAACTTAGAACTGCAACCAGCATGAAAACATCAAACAAGAAACATATGTTAAATGATTCAATAGTTATCCTGTCCTAAGGAGTCTAAGTCTTATATTAAAAATTGTTTGGCTAAGTAATGAGAGGAAAGTAACTATGACTATCTAGTCTTCAGTCCTATTGAAGACCTGAGAAGGGAAATAAAATTACTTGAGTAAACAGGAAGTGCAACCAAGAAACTTCCCAAAGGTGCAAGAAATGACAGATACATCTGGCTATTGAGGCAATCACACAAAATCTCACTTGCAATGTTGGTGAAACCAAATATGGCTAAGACCTAGAGTATCTGACAGTTCATTTTCAGAGGCAGAAAAATTTGAAAAACCATTCTACACTGTCTTGGCAGGATTTTGCAGTCGATTTGCTTGTATCCTGCCTGTCAAGTCTGGTTATAATGCATTTTGTCAGTACTCAAGGCAGGTGTAAATCTCTGCCCAAAGGCCCATTTTGCCAAGAAGATAACAAGCTCCAAGTGGAATTTCTTTGGTGCCCAACATTCTTTTGATAGATCAGTGCTGTCAGGAGCAATTGTGACTCACATCAACAGAACCCTAAGTTATTTAAATGCCATATTCTACAGTTCTTTGAAGTGTTTGAAGATTACCTATTTATGTAGAATACAATCTCTATGCATCTAAAGAACCTGATTACTCTCACTATAAGTATGACAAATATGGATAATTATTGACATATAGACCAAGGCTTTATATTAAAAATTAAACAATCTTTAAACAAATATGATGATGTGGGATGTCTTTCTATATTTGTATTGTTCTTACTGGTTAATAAATAAACCTGCTTTGGCCTATGGCAGGGCAGAATATAGCCAGACTAGAAGATATATATATATATAGAGAGAGAGAGATTACACAGGGTCAAGAAGATATCATCTAGATGCTGAATGAGATGAATGCTGGAACCTTACCAGTAGGCCATAGCCTCAGGGTGATAAACAGATTAGTAGAAATGGGTTAATTCAGGTGTAAGAGCTAACTAGAAGTATGTCTGAGTCATTGGTCAAGCATTGTTGTACTTAATATTGTTTCTGTATGATTATTAGAGTCTGGGCAGCCAGGAAATGAACAAGAAGTCTCCAGTTACAAAATGTTCCCCACTGTCTGGAGCATGGATCCACATAAGACCTAAAAGCTTAAGAAAAAAAGATTTCTAGACCCACAAAAACAGAAGCCAAGCTTCTTGTTAGCTGCAAATTTTTCAGATAGGCTATACTTGCTGGCCACAAGCAGAGGCATGGCTTCTTTAAGAGAAGTCTTCCTGACTCAGAATTAACAACAAAACCCATGTGGCTTCTTTAAGAAGTGGCTTCCTGGTTCATGTTGGTGACACATGGATCTTTCAGTACTGGCTGCAATTTACTAGGTGTCAGCATGGGCCTACTGCTTCTAAGAGTTGAGGTAGTAAACATGACTCCCACCCTGTTGTCTCAGACCTGGCGATGAACTACCTCCACCTTGTTGAAAGGCTGAAAGAGGTAGAGCCAGCATCCAGGGCTCCTGCAACCACACTGCTTAACATTTTTAAATGTTCCTTGTCAGAAAAGAATTTCAGATACATAATAGAACAGATTCAGACATGAAAACCTCTAAACAAGACACAGTGTGTTTAAAAATATATGTAGACTTGTAAGAGAAAGGAAAAGGAGTATAGATTGTTATAGAAAGAACTAAATAATTTAAAACAATGAAAATTAAAGAGACAGTAAAAGTAATGTTAAAAAGCCACATTAATATGGAAAATAAAGAGTCTCTGGATTATGTATATTATTGTGTTTTCTTTGAAATTTTTGACTTTAGAGAGACATTTGATTATGGAGGTAAATATATATATTTTAAATGTATCTTGACTTCAAAATTGAGTCTAAGGAGTTTCTGCTTTTGTTTCCACAGAAGATGAAAACCTGTAGACTCCTTCCAGGCTAATGTGGTTTGATGGGACAAAACCCCCAAAAGCTCTCTGTGAACTCTAAAAATACTTTGCCCAACAAACAGCAGGACACAGTTTAGAAATAACTATGCCCAAATAGATAACTTTTTAAAGACACTGGAGTTTTTGGCCAGATTCCATTGTCTGTTGTAGAACTAAACCTCATTTGCTGGATATTGACCAGGATCACTTCCTGTTTCCGTAGGCCATAAGCAATCACAGAATTAGCCCCTCTCAAACCTATCAATGTGACATGGTCCTTATCACTCTTTAACTTTCATTCATAAGTTTTCTTTACTGTACAACTCTGACTCAGTCCGGTGGGAAAAGATGCTTCCTGCTAGGTGAGGTCTGTGATGAAGTTATTAGGCCTAACCAGATACTTGTGGATGATGGATTTACATAAATTTCACACCTGAAAGCTCTAGAAAAAAAAGAAGCAGTCTCACTCAGAAGGAGGAGAAGACTGGAAATAATCAAACTGAGGGCTGAAATCAACAAAATAGAAACACAGAAAACAATCCAAAGAATCAATGAAACAAAAAGCTGGTTGTTGGAAAAAATCAACAAAATTGACAAACCGCTATGCAAACTAATCAAATAGAAGAGAACATGCAAATTAACAAGATCAGAAATGAAAAGGGGGACATAACCACAGACACAGAAGAAATTCAGAGAATCATTAGATGTTACTGCAAAAGCCTGTATGCCACAAAATTGGAAAATATGAAGGTAATGGACACGTTTTTTTTAGGTAGGTACCATATAACAAAATTAAAACAAGACCAAGCTAACAATTTAAATAGACCGGTAAGTCACAAGGAATTAGCAGCTGTCATCAAAAAACCTTCCCTACCAAAAACAGCCCAGGACCAGATGGTTTTAATGCAGAATTCTACCAGAACTTCCAAAAAAAGCTAATACCTATACCCCTTAATATGTTTCACAAAATAGAAACAGAAGAGTGATTGCCAAACTCCTTTCATGAAGCTACCCTGATACCAAAACCACACAAAGAATTTTCTTTCTTTAAACAAGGAAAAATAAAGCAAACCTAGGGTGCCCAAATTCAAGTCCCAGAAAACAATTACTAGCTTCACTACCCCCAAATTAACCTTATGGATCACTGGGCACAAGAAAGGTCACACTGGTGCCTCATAACTCATCCTGTATACATGGGTCTTCCTTGGAATCTAATATTTGTGGCATGCAAAACATAACCATCATCTCAAAGGGATAAGAGCAAATATTAGTGGTAATTTCTGAGGTAATGATTTTGTGAAGCTTTTATAGTTAAAGAACTAATTAAAGCTTCTAATAAAGGCATTGTTTATACACATTGCCAGAAAAATCAAGTAGGTAAACTAGAACAAAGTAAAAAATTTTTACAGGTCTTTTTAATAATATTCACATTTCTTATCTGGATAAAGGTCTGTTAAGTCCAAAGAGTTTCCTTGATATATCAGAAAACTTGAATTTGTCATTGAACTTCTAGCAAATGAAGAAAGGCATCCCAAGATAATTTGGCTCTTGAAGGTAACCATTCTTCGTCTCTGCAACATGAAGTTCTAAATACTAACAAGTAATGGTTTTTAGGGACATTGTACAAACAGAGCATAAGGTATTTAGAGACACACGGTGTATATAAAGAAATTGAACAGTGAGCCAGAATAGAACACAGTTAGGAAAGTGATGCAAGTAATTAATTATATTGTTAAAACCCAGGATAAAGAAAGTGTTCTTACATTACTGGTGTTCTGAAAATGTTTCTGACTTGTTGGTATAAAGCATTCAATTTAAAAGCTTAACATCTATTAATTTCTCAGAATATTTTTCAAAGAAATGTGTATGTTCAGTTTGCCTGAATCATCTCTCTGCCAAGCACAAAAGATTCTTCACAATAGGAAAAGCATTCACTAAAGATTTACCTTGTGTAAGCTAACAATTTTTAGATGCCTATAAAATTATTGCAAAACACGATTTTTTCAAGCAATGTATTACACTATGATATTAAAGCTAATCTTCTTCCAATTTGGAGTTGTCTTTAGTTTGCATATTTCACTATATATTTCTATTTAATATATATATATTATATATATGCATTTAAAGCTAGTAAAATTGAATAATTCTGCAACTTAAAATGATTAAAATTTTTGTCTATGTTTAGTCACATGGCTTGGTACCTTTTCTCAGTAAGGCATTCTCATTTATTTTTATTTGCTTGATATGTTTTGCTATTCTTGGTTTTCATTATTCCATATCAGGTTCTTGAACCACTGTCTAAATTTGCAAGGACAGAAATCTATTATTTTCATATTATTTGCACTGTGTTTAGACATCAATTTGGAAATGTTGATAAGTTATCACTATTATATCTCCCCTTATAACAAAAGAATTATTTCCATAAACTTAAATATCTTTTTAATTTTCTCACTGATATTTTTAAGCTTTAAAGATGCAAATTTTATGATCATTTTGTTAAATCTAATTCTAAGTTTATTACTGTTTTGCTTCTATTGGAAGGCTATAATTTTCTGTGTTTCATTTTAAGGGCTAAATATTACTATGTTTGGAATACAGATTAATTTTCATAATCTTTTCATCATGTAAATTGTTTGAAATAAAACATCACGCCTAATAAGGAGAATTTTCTATACTAATAGTATAGTGTCTGAAATTAATAAGCTACTTTGCTTTATTTCCATAAAATGTGTTAACTGTTCCTGTATTTCTTGCCCCATTTCCACTGCAACAAAATGCAGTTTAATCTTGAGTAAAAGTTATCACAATGAAAGGATCAGTCTTGTTCTTTTTGTAGGGGTCACTGTTCTCTGGCACACACATCCAAGCCATAGTTGTGGCGAATACTGACTGTTCCATCTCAGAGAGGAAGAGACTCAGGACATGGGAGCATGGCTGACTGAAATATTTTCTGTGACCGAGATATATGAGTTCCATAAGAAAAGTCAGAAGACAGCCGCCATTCCCTGTAAAACATAACTTTGTTGCAGGACTTAAAGAAAAGGAGCCCTTTGTCCCTCAATGAATCCTCTGGACATAAAATTTCTGTACTGCTGAGGTGCAGAGATGTAATAGGATATTATGTAACAACCACCACAGACTGACACATTTAATACTAATGGTTTTCCTTCAGTTTTTATGTATACTCTGTTCCTCTTGACTATTTGCTTGATGGGATAAAGGATCAATATGTGTACCTTCCATTATTATTCAAATTTTTGTTCCCTTGACAAAGACACTCCTCTGCAGGAAGTCTCATTCAAAAATAGTACTATTGCTTATGGTGCTATTTTCTTAAATATCATTTTTTTTTAATTTTTAGTGAAATTACTGACCAGCTAAAATAAGTCAATAACAAATCTTCAGGTTAAAGTTAAAATAACAGAACTAGTTCACTTGTAAGAAGTTTCTTCCCTATTGTTCCTGTATTCAATTGGCCCTTGGTAAGTAGGATCAGCAATTTTTTGCCAGGTACAAGAAGCTGTCATTCTTTTAGACATCCTTTCTCCTGGTCTATAAATTGAATCCCAAATATAAAATAACAGGTGAGATGAAAAGGAAGATGAAACTAAAATAAGCTGAAGAAGGACAAGGAGGAAAAGAGGAAGAAGGAAGCTCCACTATTCACCTCACTGTTTCTTTCTTCCTTGAGCTCTATTGATTCTCATTTCTCAGGTATCTTGAAAGTTTTGTAATACCCTCAGATCCCAACATTTTGTAATTTATCTAGCTTTGGTGGTTCTCGGGCATGCTTTTTGTTTATTTCCACCTAAATAATCTTGTTCAAAAATTTATATTGAAACATGTTCAGGAATTATACTAACTAGAATATATCAATATTGTCCATGAGCCTATTATATCATAGACAGAAAGGTTTGATGATACATGTCATTTCATAATATATTTAATGCTATATGATCAGTGTCAAGGAATTTCAGTGGTCATTTTTGTTTCTTGTAGTTTCTTTACTGATATCATGTTGATTTCATTAGCTTACTAATACAAGTATTTAGAAAGGCATGTTATAGGATCAAAGAGATTTTGTTTTTAGTTTCATACTTGAAAAAGCATAGAACTTTTATATGAACATGTCATACCTTTTCATACCTTTCTCATTTCAATTGCATTGCATTCTATGTTGCCAATGAGTATGTGCAATTGAGTAGCTCAATAGCTATTTTCAAAAGGTCTGAACTAATTTAGTATTATTATGAAAATTATTGTGTAAAAGGCAGTTGAACAGCAGAAAAGCACAACTTGATATGAAATCAAGCAGGCATTTCTAGACCAACTAGAAGATCATATATATTTGGAAGGCTATCAATAAGAGTTGAATAATTAATAAGAAAGGAATTTATTCATATGAAGATAAAGTTATACGCAGGAAAATTTCCCATTACATGCTAAACAATACAAAGTGTTCCAGGAAAATGTGAAAGAGCATGGAAAAATTGAAAAACAAAACCAGTGTCAATAGTGTGAAGTAGGATATTTCATGAGTTGGTTGTGTTATATCACCCTTAAGTTTGACAGTTTCACTTTCTACATTAGAATATACTAATTTATAGTATATTTATATAGAATATACTCAAATGGTATATTATATATTATATGTAATATATATAATATTATATACAATCAAGTAGTAATTATTTTCTCATCCATGCTTAAAGTAAGCATGTTTTTGTTATAGTTCAAGCTGTGATACTATAATTATTGTTGTTAAATAATTTTTTAAAAATTACATGCTTATTAAGAAATAAAATGATTAATTTAAAATGAAGTACTTTATATGGAATTTACATTTACTAGGTCATCAATATTTTATATTTTGTAGACCCTTAATATTTTTAGCATGAAATAGTAGATGTGAGGACTTCCGAAAACTTTTTCATCATGATTTAAAAATATTTGTTGGGGATGGAGATTGGTTTTTGTGGTTAATTGTACTTACTATCTCTCAGCTGGGGTTAGTTCCTAGAACCCAACTGAGGAAGGTCACAAATCCCTGTAACCCAAACAAAAGGGGATGTTCATTTTGGCTACAGCTGGCATCCTCACAGAGACAACTATACATATACACCAATAAATTACTGTTGTATAATTAGTATAATAAAAATACCCTTTTGTCATGCCTGACAAAATACTTCTCAGAATTTCTCCTAAGATTTCTTTTTATAATTCATTTTTTTCTTTATTTATTTTATACCAACCACAGTTTCCCTCCCTTTTCTCCTCCCATTCCTTCCTTTTGCCATCTTATTATTACTCCCATTTACTCCTCCTGTATCTCTATTCAGATGATGTAAGGCCTCCCACAGGTATCAGCAATGCACGGCATATCAAGTTTCAGCAGGACTAAGCTACTACCCACTGCACGAATACTGAATTAGGAATACCATAGGAATTAGGTTCCAAAGAACCAGCTCATGAATCAGAAACAGGCCCAGGTCCCAATGCTAAGGGCCCCACAAAAGTCGAAGTTACACAACTGTCACCCAGATGCAGGGGGCTTAGGTCAGTCCCATGCCAGCTTCCTAGCTGTCCATTCAGAGTCTGTGAGTTCACACAAGTTCAGGTCAGCTGTCTATGGGTTTCTGCATAATGATCTTGACCCCCTTACCCCCTTGAGCGTACAATTGCTCCACCTTCTCTTCAACTGAACTCCAACAGCTTAGCCCAGTGCTTGGCTGTGGAACTCTGTATCTACTTCCATCAGGTACTGGATGAAGTCTCTATGATGTCAAATTAGGGTAGTCACCAATCTGATTACAAGGAAATGCAAATTTAGGCACCCTCTATATTATTACTAGGAATCTTACCTAAGATCATCCTTGTGGATTCCTGGGATATTCCCCGGCACCAGGTTGCTCTCTAACCAAATAATGGCTATCTCTATTAAGATACCACTTTCCTTACTCTCCCCCATCCATTCTGCCACCAACTCGACCATTCTGATCGTTCACATTACCATCACTTCATCCCCTCCCACTCCCATTATATCCAGGCCATCTCTTCTATTTCCTCATCCCAGGGAGGTCTGTGTCTCTCTTAGGGTCCTCCTTGCTACCTAGCTTCTCTGAGGCTGAAGACTGCAGACTGATTATCTTTGCTTTACATCTAAAATCCACTTATGAGCGAGGACATCCTGTGTTTGACTTTCTGAATCTGGGTTATCTCACTCAGGATGATTCTTTCTAGTTCAATCCACTTGACTGCAAATTTCATGATGTCATTGTTTTTCTTTTCCAGTGAATAATGCTCCATTGTGTGGATATACCACAGTTTCTTTATCCATTTTCAGTTGAGGGGCATCTAGGCTATTCCCAGGTTATGGCTATTATTGTAAATGCTGCTATGAAGATAGTTGAGTAAGTATTCTTTTGGAATGGCTGAGCATCCATTGAATAGATGCCCAAGAGTGGTATGGGTCTTGAGGTAAATTGATTCCCTACTTTCTGAAAACCACAATACATATTTACAAATTGGCCAGACAAGTTTGTACTTCCACAAGCAGTGGAGGAGTTCTCCTTTTCCCACATTCTCTCCAACAGACATTGGAGACAGTCATTAGCATTTTTGATCTTGGCCATTTTGACAAGTGTAAGAACCTATCTCACAGTAAATTTAATTTGCATTTTCCTGTTAGTTAAGTATATTGAACACTTTTTAAAGTGTATCTTGGCAATTTGAGATTCTTCTGTTGAGAATTCTGTGTTTAAATGTTCACCCTGTCTCTAATGGGATTGTTTTTTATTTTTATGTCTAGTTTCTTGAGTTCTTTATAGATTTTGGATATCAGTCCTCTGTCAGATGTTGAATTTCTGAAGATCTGTTCCCACTAGGTATGCTGCCATTTTGTCTTATTGACACTACCCTTTGCCTTACATAAGCTTTTCAGTTTCAGGAGGCCCATTTATGTCAATATCAGTGTCATTGCTACTGGTGTTACAGTCAGGAAGTAGTCTACTGTTCTAAGGCTTTCAAGGCAACTTCCCACTTTCTGTTCTATCAACTTAAGTGTAACTAGATTTATAGAAGTCTTTGATCCACTTGAACATAAGTTTTGTTCAGGGTGATGGATATGGATCTATTTTCATTCTTCTACATGCAGTTATGTCAGCACCATTTGTTGAAGATGTTTTTTCTCTATTGTATCTTTTTAGTTTCTTTGCCAAAAATCACGTATTGATATGTGTGTGGGTTTATTTCAGGGTTTTTGATTTGATTTCTTTGAGCCAATGTCTGTTTTTATGTCACTGCCAAACTGTTTTTACTACTACAGAATTATAGGAGAACTTGAAGTCAGAGATGGTGAGACCTCTAGAAGTTATTTTATTGTACAAGATTGTTTTAACTATCCTGGGTTTTTTGTTTATCCATATGAAGTTGAGTATTGTTTTCTCAATGTCTGTTAAGAATTGTGTTGTAAATTTGATGGGGATTGCATTGAATCTCTAGATTGCTTTTAGTAAGATTGTCATTTTTACTATATTAATCTTACCAATTCATGAGCATGGAAGACCCTTCCATTTTCTAACATATTCTTCAATTTCTTTCTTTAAAGACTTAAAATTCTTGTCATATATGCCTTTCACTTATTTGGTTATAATTACACCAAGTCTAATTATCCTTTATATTATTTGTGGCTATTGTAAAGAATGTTGTTTCTCTGATTCCTTTCTCAGCCTATATATCATTTCTGCATTGGAGGTCTACTTATTATTTTTTCATTAATTTTGTATCTTGCCATATTACTGAAAGTGTTTTTCAGTTGTAGGAGTTCCCTGGCAGAATTTTTTGGGTCACTTATGTATATTATCTTATCTTCTGCAAATAGTGAAAAATTGACTTCTTTCTTTTCAAAATGTTTCTCCTCGATCTTTTGTTGACTTATTGCTCTAGTTAAAAACTCAAGTCTTCTGTTGAATAGATATGAAGAAGGTGGACAGTCTTGACTTGTCCCTGATTTTAATGAAACTACTTTGAATTTCACTCCATTTCATTTGATTTTGGCTGTAACCTTAGGTTTCTCTTTATAACAAGTAGAAATAAAACTGTTGATAAATTGGAAGTCACTTTGCACATAAAAACATTTTTGAAACTTGTTTACCTTTACAGTATTTTCAATGCAATTTTTCTGAGTGAATATTTTCTATATGGCATCTTGAGAATTTCTTGCAAGGACAGAGCTTTCCATTTTGAGTCACAAACTGTGTGTTCAACACTTAAACTTATGGGTAAGAAAGAGTTGAGATTCTAATTCTTTTCTACCCCATGGGGAAAATTTAAACACAGCAACCTTTCTGGAAATCGTAGAAACTCTAAATTTGAGAACATTGACCCATGTAGTTGTTCTAATGAATCCCACCTAATGTATTTTATATTCTCTTTATTTGGTTTTAAAAGCAGCTATTAAAATTTTATTACATATGTCAGAAATATTTTGACAATTTTTCAATAAATTATAACATTTCAAACATGAAATCACACTAACTGAGGAGTCTTTTGTTCTTAGACAATTATCCACAATTATGTGAAAGTGTTAGAAGCAATTAATTTTAAGATTAAATAATTCCCATTAGGAAGATTACATCTTATTTCTATTTTAGAAAATAGAATTTTAGAAATGACATTCATTGGCATACACTATGCAAGGGCCTTCATTCTTTTTTTTTTGGTGTTATACAATAAAACTGTAAGCATGTAGCAAATGCATGAAAGGATCTTTGATTTTCTCTTATTTCATAAATAATTTTTACTGACAACCAGATTAAAATATCTAATTATGTTGCAATGCCAAGATTCAGTTGAACAAAATAATATGTTTTCTGTGTTTTTCAATACATTTGTTTATTTGTTTGTATGTAAATAATAATAAAGATGACAAAATTACTTTTACCCTTAAAGTCTTATGTACTTGATAGATCTATAGTTTGAAGTTATTAATACATAATCATTTAAATGTTTATTTTTATATTATTTATTATAGAATATTATATTAGTATCATCTTATATAATATATTATGAATTTCATATATTATATTATATATAATAAATATACAGCATTATATGTTCATGTGTATGTACATGTATATAAGCTTATATGTACATATATATATATATACATATATATGTGTGTGTGTGTGTGTGTTTACTACCTTTGAGTCACATTAGTTGCCTTATTAGTGTCATGCCTAGGGGTAAATAGAAATTTCAAAGTCACATAGACACAAAAGCTATACTTTATTTTGTTGTTTTCCTTTTTTCCCATTAATTATTTTTTTCATTTTACATACCAAAACAATTTCCCCCTCCCTCCCCTTCTCTGGCCCCCTAGCTCCCCTGTCCGCTCCTGAGAGTGGGCAATGCCTCCCTTGAGTCATCAACAAAGTCTGGCATACCAAATTGATGCAGGACCAAGTCCTCCCACTGCATCAAGGCTCAGCAAGATATCCCACCATATGAAATGGGCTCCAAAAATCCAGTTCATGCAACTTGGACCAATCCTGGTCTCATTGCAAGGGACCCCACAATCATATCATGCCACACATTGTCACCTACATTCAGAGGGCCTACTTTGGTCCCACACAGGGCCCCCAGTTGTCAGTCCAGAATCCAGGAACTTCTACTAGTTTGAGTCAGCTGTCTCTGTGGTTTTCTGATCATAATCTTGACCTGCCCCCTTTCACCTCTCTTCAGCTGAACTCAGCCCAGTGCTTGGCTGTGGATCACTTCATCTGCTTTCATCAGTTACTGGATGTACATCCTATGATAACAATTATGGTAGTCTCTAATCTGCTTACAGGGACAGATCAGTTCCCTCTTCATTATTGCTAGACATTTTCTGCAAATTTCTCAATCTGTTTAGGTACAACTTTCCTCATCTAGAAATATAGGATAACATTATATGTCCAGTTTTATTTTCTTCAAGAAGTATATGAATTAATGTTGTGCTTATAATGTTAATTATATATGCTTGAGCTATATATTTAAATCATACTTTAATTTATAATATTATTAAGTATTGACATGTATCTTAATATGTAACATCTACAGCCATATGAATTTTATGTTAATTTAAAAAATGGAATTTCAGACGCCCATCGAAAAATAAAGTGAAAATTGAGAAAAAAGTATTGCCTTGAATAGTTTATTAATATATTCAACTCTCTGCTTCTAAAATCTACATATTTCAGAATACGTGATTTTAGAAACAGAGGTATTTTTTCAGTCTCAAAAGATAACCTTCATTATTCATCAATAAAATTTCAAAGATTTGGATTTAATTTTTTAACATGAATATCATGATACTTTGTCCTTCTTTATCATCTTGACCACCCTTCCACAATATTTATGACTGACTGGTCTTGCTGGTTGATTTGTTCCCTCCTCACTGTCTTTGGTTCTGCTTTCAAATATATATTCCATTAACCTCTCTTCCCATTTGTTTCAAACCCTTTCTTCCCTCTGATTCTCTCCTTTCCAATATTGGAGAGAATCAGGGGGAAGAAAGGGTTTGAAACAAGTATATATATTTGAAAAAACCACATGCTTTCTATGATATGTAGAATTTGGACATTTATATTTAAATTTGCATGATTATATACATATAAATGTTCAAATTCTCCATATCATAGAAAGCATGTGGTTTTTTTTTTCTTTTATGGGTATAGTTTATTTCACTAAATGCAATTATCTCTGCTTTCATCCACTTTCTTAAAAATGCCATGATTTCATGTTTTCTTTATGGTTGAGAAAAATTATACAATTCTGCCTGTTGAGCAATATCAGTAGTTCATAGTTTGTTTTTCATTCATATCATATCATGAAAGGAATCCTAAAGAAGATTTAATTTGAGCTAAGGCTTTTGAACATTATTTCAAAGACTCATTTGCTATTCATAGTTTTACTATGAAGATCTGCCTACCAGTGCATTAGTCTAATTATTGATCAGTGTTGCTTTGACTGTTTAGTGTTTATAATTCTTTTTTACATCATATATAATGAAACCTTGTTTTATTTGTATTTTCACAGACATTGTGTCCTTTCAATATGTTGTCTCTTCAGGATCATGATTATTTCATTTTCTGTTCAGAATATTTGGTATCATGCAGTCACCTTTACTAGTTCTTGACATTATGTACTGAGCTATTGGATACTTGTTCAAAAGTCCTTGTGTATAAGATGGGTTAGTAGGAAAAGTGCTTACTAGGCAAACAAGGTAAAAGCTAAGTTGCCATGATAGTATACCTGAAATTTTAGAGTCCACAGGCAGAAACTGAACATCTATGAGACAACCTGGCTTTTGGCTATCTGTATAGGAAGAGCTCTGTGATGTTAACAGTCCCTGTTTCTAATGAATAATACAGATGAACACTTCAGAAAGATTCTCCATGTTAATGACTGGACCTCTACATGCCACATGAATGGATATCTAAAATAATACTCAGTTGCATAGATATTGCACAAAAATATATGTAAACAATACCCATACAGTCATAGCACAAAGATGCATATAAAAAAGAAGAAAAAATAAAACTAATTTAACAAACTGTCTTTTTTAAAATAAATCTCTCTTACCCTCCAAAAATATCAAATAGGATCAAAATGCTTATTTAAAACTAGAGATGTAAAACTGTTAAGAGAAAATATTGGGAATGCATGCTAAGACATAATATACAAAAGCAAACCATGGGAAAACAACAGAGCATAAACGAGATATTAATATGAAAATGGAATACAAATAGTGAAATTGTATAGTTGAGAGCAAGATGGTGGGGAAAAGAAGAGGCAGAGGAACTCAATCATGTCTGAAAATGCCACAAGCAAACTTGCTTCACTATATGACAATAGTAAAAAAATTTACAAAAGAAACATAAATAAAAGGATAATGTTGGATATGGTTCTTTCTGGCTCCTTAAAGTTACTGGTCTGCCAGTTTTATTTTGTATCCACGGCAAGGTAGACAGAGTGATAGATGAACAACAGGACCACTGGCTTTTTTGTGGTTTATACTGGTATTGAGTCTGTTTGGACAAATGACTGATGTTTACCAAAGAGGTTTTTATAATAGTAAAGTAAGTATCCTTGTTATGGACTAAGGGTTTTGCACTCTCTTGGCTTAGGTCAGTTCTTTCACCTACCTCCCCAAGAGTCATCAAATCATACACTCCCAGGTTGGCTACTCTTTTAGCAGAGGCATATATCCCAAATGTATTGGAGATTTGGAAGAGTTATAGCAATGAGATCTGTATAGACAAAGCACGTCTTTATAAACTAAATATTAATCATCCTACTAAAGGTATGTACTTCATACCTCTTGCACTCTAAGTTTTGAAGAGTTCATTTGTGACTCCAAAAACTAATAGACGACTGACTTCAGGGTCAGAAATGTCACAAGATGATATTATTCACATTTTATGAGATCTGTTCTCTCAAGATCGTGAGGTTATGTGTTGAGAATTTCAACTTTTAGTTTTCTAGTCCTTATGACCTGCTCCAAGAAGATGTCCCTTAAACTTAAATTGTAGTAGGTTAAATTCCTGCTTCCTAACTTAAGATCTGTCAGAAAAAGTCTTTCTCCCCGAGAACTGCATCTGGATTTAAGAGCTCTGGGGACCCTGGTCTCTTTTTTTTTTTTTTTTTTTTTTTTTTTTTTTTTTTTTTTTTTTTTTTTGGTTTTTTGAGACAGGGTTTCTCTGTGGCTTTGGAGCCTGTCCTGGAACTAGCTCTGTAGACTGGGGACCCTGGTCTTGATCTGACAGTGTAACTCTGCTAAAATTTCGTCTATTAGAGCCATGCGACTTACTTTTTTAATAAAGTTTTGGTTTCCCATATTTGGAAGTGGTTTGCTAATAAATGTACTTATCTTTGCTGATTTACTTTCTGTACATTTTCAAATTTTATGCACATTTTAAAATTACTCAACTACCACTTTATCAACTTATGAAGTGCTTCCTGTTTTTTTTTTTTGGTACAGACTATTTTATTTTATTATTTATTTTTGAAACTTTCAAACACAAGAACAATGCATTTATTAATATGTATAATCATTTCCCTCTTCAGTTTGCACTATGTCCCCCAATATGCCTCCTTCCTAACTTTATATGTTTTTAAGTAACTAAATGCAGTAGTTTTCATGTGCACATTAATGTCCATGAGAATCCTGCTAGGGATCACATACTCAAAAAAAAGGGGGGGAGAGAATATCAATCATCAATGTTATTCACCTTCGACAATGAGATAGGAAGAGAGACCCTATCATATTTCTCTCCCTATCAACTATCCATCGTTTATATCTCCTAAATAAAGTGTAGAATTTGCAGACAGTTATCCCAGGAATGTTTCCTTGTTTGGTCCTTTGTATGCAGATTTTATGCCGGTGTCCATAGTTGCTGTGATTTCATGATTGATAAAGCCATGTCACATCCAGAACATAGCTTTTTACAACACTCTTTACCATCATTCAGTTCTTACAAATGGTGTCTTCTATCTCAAAATTTTCACTGACTGAGTGTGTGAGGGTTTTAGATAGATGTCCCCTTTAGGGCTGAGCACTCACACACTTATTTGTCCTGACACTTTCATACCTTTATTAAATAGAACAAACTTCTATACTGCCACATATTAAGTTTTTTCTGACTGGTAAGCATAAAAATCTTCTGAATATATATTTTAAAATATTTAGAAAATAGATTATCAAGACAATTGTTGAGAATTTAGTCACTGACTTAGAGATCTTTCAACTGCTATAATTTTATAGTGTTAAATTGTCATTTTAGTTTGGTTGCTATTATTGTGATGAAGCTGTGACCAAAAGCAATTTAGAGAGGTAATTGTTTTACGTTACATCTTAGAGTTCATTATGGAGAGAAATGAGGCAGAAACTCAAGAAAAAAGGTAGGTGTTGAAACAGAAGTCATGGAGAAGTTCTTCTGCTTATAGCCTTTGGCCCCATGATTGTTTAGCATGACTGGTTTTTTTTAGTTGAAAATATATTCTTTTCTCATACAATACATCCTGTCCAAAGGTTTTCCTCCCTCCACTTTACCCAACTCTCCTGCACTTCCCTTTACTCCAGATCCAGTCCTCCTCTTTCTGTCTTCAGAAAAGAGCAGGCTTCCAAGAGAAAACAATCAAACAAGACAATGCAAGATATAATAAGAAAAGTTAAAAACTCTCATATCAAGGCTCAACAAGGCAACCAAACAGGTGAAAAGAGACTCAAGAGCAGGCAAACGATTCTGAGAAACACCTGCTTCCACACTTATGAATTTCACATTAACACCAAACTAATAGCAGTAGGACATACACAATGAGTTTGGTGTTGACCCATGCTGGCCTGGTGCTTCATTCTACAGTCTTGGAGAATCAGTGTAAAATTCACTTAGTTGATACAATGAGCCATGTTCTCGCATTCTCTGTTACCCTCTGACTCCTACAATTTTTCTCCCTTTCTTCTGAAGGGTTTCCAGTGCTCTCAGGGGACAGGTCTTATGGAGACTGTAAAATTAGAGTCTCTCTACATGTCTACTGTGGATCTCTGCACCTGTTCCTATCTGCTGCTAAGGGAAGTCTCTCTGATGATGACTAGACAAGGCATCAATCTATGTGTATAGAAGAATATCATTAGGAAATATTACTCATGCAGCTGTAATCTTAGTAGATAAATTATGCAGGTATTTATGAAGGGTATTTATACTTCTGTATATTAGAAATTAACATTGTTCTTTCCCGCATTAGATCCATACGTTTTGAAAGCTTTAGGCCAATAGGTTTTAATAGGAATCCACAACCAGAATATAAAATTGGAAATTGATACACAAGGAAAAATTATCCCCAAAATATTTTCAAATAAGATGATATGAAAAACATGTATTAATTTGAACAGTTAATGTTATTTCTAAAGAGAGAAAAGCTGATTTCAGATGCACACCTTGGTTATTCTAGTTCTTGAGAGGTAGAAAGAGAGGAAATAACAGTTCAAGTCTTAAGGGCCAATCTCCTGTAACACAGCAAGTTTCATGCCTTGGAACAATATTTGGAGCCTTTTTGAAACTAAGGTATTGATTAAAATAGACTTAAATAATCTTAGTTGTAGTGGAAAGGTTCATATTTCAGTAAGTGAGTTGAGAATTTATCACAATTGATTCACTTTGTTGGTAGTTTTTTCATTTAAAGAGGAAAGGCATTAATGTACAGGTTTTTTTGTTGTTTAGAGGTCAGAATCAGAAATACATTTATTATTGAGTTTTTGTCTTTTGATCTTTCAGGCCTAAACATCAGTAGTGCTGAGAGCAATTACCATACAGATATATAACATCATTTATTGCTTCACTGAGCATAAAAGTCTTAAGAATAGCCTTAGGGGAAAATTCACTCACTGTTGCATACTTAAGAATCACTTAGGCTCTCTAGATTCATCATGCAAGTAGGGCTGAGAGCAGAGAAATACAATTAACCTTTCCTGGAAATTAAATATATAAATAGCCTGTTCTTAACTTGGTTAGATTAATTTTAAATCATTTAAAAATGTATTCCAAGGTAATTTTCACTCTCACTAGGAAGTTTGAAAATTAACAATGAATTTACTTTGTATTATAAAACAAACTGTTTTCAAGAAAACAAAGAAAAAGTAGACTATGGATCTGTACATACCAGTTTCTTTCATATTACTACATTAAAATGCATGTATTCTAAAAATACTAGAAATATATGGTTATATTTCTAGAAATCACAAGTCTTTTTATAGTTTTAATATGAATCTATATTTTGAATGATATTTGAGTTTGTAATTTAATTACAACTTGTCTCCTTTCTGTTTTCTACCTCCATACTATAAACATATCCTCCCTGCTCTTTTTGAAATTAATGGCCTTTTTTACATCAGTTTATATTGTTTGCATATAAGTATTTGGGTATACTTATAGTCCTAAGTATATTCTTTGGATCTATAAAGTACTTCCTATATGCATGTTTTAAGGGCTGATCATTTGGCACTAGACAACCAATTGGTATGCCCAGGGGAGACCATCTCTCCTGATCCCAGCGTCACATGTTATCAATGATAGTTGTTTCATTAATGTGCTTTAATTAGTTTGTGTCTGTCTGTTCTTCACAATCTTACTGACTACCTTTCCTGAAAGTTCTCTGATATTAGAGAAAACATGAAGACAGTTTCTTTTTTATAAAATCACATATTTATGAAAATGTGTAACACTTGTATAGACTGCATCTCTTTTATGTATCTTTGTGAGAGACATGAAGATAATTTCATTAGATTTCTACTCCATTTTGTCTCTTAAGCAGAGTACACTGGGTATTGATTGATCCAATATCTCACAAAATAAGGTTTTAATAAACACATGAATAGATTACCTTGCATCAGGGGAAGCATTTTTCAAGGTATCATAAGACTACTGGATAACGTTTGCTGTTACTCAACAGAAAGCATAGACTAAAGCAAATGACATGCTGTTTTGAGGAAATGGAGAAATAGAGGTTTAAGAGCAATGAAAGAGGGAGGAAAATAAAAGGGAGAGGAAAGGAGGGGTTAATAAAATTAAAGTGTTTGTAAAAGTTGTGTAACAATAATTAAAGAAGAATTAAGAGTCATCAATTTTATAATTATATATTTGAGAAATTGTAAGGAAGAAGAGAAATTCTAGAAGAGGGAGTGGTAGAAATGATGTAAAAGCAGTACCCATGTATGAAATACTTTAAGAAATAAAAATAAGAAATATTTTCTTTTTATTTATATCTGTGTATATATGCATGTGTAAGTGTATAAAATTTGCTTGGAGATTCCTCTAGAGGCCAGAGGAGCATATAACATGCTTTGCAGATGGAGTTACAGGGGTTGTAAATCTCCTTAATTAATTGTTAGGAATCAAGCTTGCTTCTCTGGAATAGTATAAAGTTCTCTTAAAAACTAAGCCATCTCTCCAGTGCCCAGACATTTTAGTTTTATTAATAAAATAAAAAAGTAAATTTTATTGTTACGTTATTGTAATGTAAATCAGCAGAAGAATTTTTATAGAGTATATATGTTGGACCTAGTCATCATTAATACAAAAAGAAATACCATAAGAAGTTGAATAAAATGATCATAATTTTATGACAGTATCATTTTCTTAATAATGAGAATTCTTTTATATCCATATTTAAAATAAATACATACTTGTAGAAATTCAGAACATGTGAAAATATAATTAAAAGTGCTGAATTTTATGACAGGATGATGTAACAGAACACATCATGAGATAGAATGCTAGGTTAATTAGAAATTTTAATTATGTAAGAAAGAAAGTCATTGCTGTCAACAATGTGAATCTTCAAAGGGCTGAATTTTGAGTCTTCTTGCTGTGGGAAATACTGCTATGGAGATAATGATTTATTATTATTAATGAAATAATATTTAATGAAATTAACAAGAAGTAGCTAGCTCATTTCTATTATTAGTGTGATTGTTTTGTAATCATGCTATATTAGGAATCTTAGGAATCTTTAAGAATATAAATTACTGAAATTATGAATTTCTCATGAAAAGGCTATGTCAACCAGCACATGAGCACTCACTATGTGTTTTGGGTAAAACATTAAAGAAACATACATTCTCAGGTCTGAATTATAACAGTTAAATTTTTGAATTAATATTTATTTCATAGAGTTATTAAAAATGCATTGGTTCCATTTCCCCTTATTTATAATTTATATAGTTCTTTTGATTTTCCATTCTATCTGCATTCAAAAATTGAACTTTTCTACTCTTATTATATAGGGTTGATTGTAGTAGACATGTGACCTACATTAAAACTATTTAAAATACTGTAATATATTTATAAAATCACACTATGTTAACACATGCAAATCAATATTCTATTGGAAGCTAAAATGTATATGTCTAAGTTGATAATTTGAAAAATACAAATAGAAATGAACAACTAATTCAATTATATGGTCTTCATTTTTCATCATCTATCTGGATTTTTAAATAAAGATTTAAATTCTATTTTTATTATAAGCTTTTCTATCTTTCATTCTTTGATTTTTATTACTCGACTTTTCCCCTTCAAAACTTTATTTCTGCCTTAGGGTTTTCTGATCATCTATTTTGTAAATAGAAGTTTTAAGAAAACCTCTGAATCTGGCAAGTCCACTCAAAATAATTGGCGCTTAAGTAGATGAGTAGAAATAAGTAGTAAAAATCATAAAAAGAAGTTATAACTATTGTGATCACGTTGAGCAGAGAGGTAGCAAGACCCAGGGACATCAAGTCCATTTTGATCAGTTCAAAAAGAGGGCAATTATCACATCTGCTAAAGCAACTCAGGTTTAAATATTTCGCTTTCACCCATCATTGTCTCAGATCTCCTCCTACAACGTATGCTGAAGATGTCTCTACTGCTCCACAATGTGTTTCTTAAAGGACTCTTCTACTTTAGGTGTGGTCTTAAAACTACGGACAGATCCCGATTGGGAGGATTGTGAAAGCTATGAGGCTCTGTTTTTCTTACATTTTTTTTACCACTACAGGTTTAGGAAAATGATCTGCCTTTTGTCTTAAGTCTTCGTAGTGGATGAAAGAGGACAGATGGAGTATCTTTGTATCATTAACTTCTTGACTTGCAGAGGGAAGCAAGTCATCCAAAGTAAAGCAGACAGACAAAATAAAAGTAGAGCAAAAATAACAGCCTCTCATCTGGCTTTACTTATTTTCTGAGCACAGACAAAACCCCAGAATTTTGTCGCAAAAGAAACTTATAATTGCCTGTTGTAATTTGTGTTCCCATTATATGTAACATAAGATAATGATACCTGCACAATGTAGTTAGTGTAGTTATGTACTTATAAACAGTATTTTACAACCCATTAAAATAGTTCCTAATGTCATATACAAAAAAACTTTATTGATTTTTATTGAGCTCCTTGCCTCTCCCCTCCCCTTCAACCCTCTGCCAAGGTCCCCATTCTCCCAGTTTACTCAGGAGGTCTTGTCTTTTTCTGTTTCCCATGTAGATTAGATCTATGTATGTCTCTCTAAGGGTCCTCATTTACAGATGAAAATTAATGGAAGCATCCTCACATCCTCATAATGTGACACATGTAGATTAAGAGTTATAGAAAATTAAGGGTTTCTGAGAGATAAAGAGTCTGTCTTGCTTAAGGATGCACTCTCTGTTAGGTTTTTCAATATCAACAGGTCAGTCCACATACAAATGAGCACATTAAATGAATTCAGCATGTATATAAACATACAAATGCACACACACACACACACACACACACACACACTACTTTAGAACGTCTTCTGAGGCCCAGGAAGTATTATGAGTTTGAGTAAACATATTATCAAAAATATGACAACATATTTACATAATCTTGAGACCTCCATTGCAATTTCAAATTATATTTAGAGATTCATACAATGGCTTTTAAATTTCCTTGTTTGAATTCTGATCATGACATACAATGCTCAAAAGGAACTATGGATAAAGCCTCCATCATGCTCATATTTTGAAAGCTTTCATATCTTTAAAACCATTGTCACATGTATGATGCTGCCAACTTATTCAGCATATATGAATCTGGCTATGTCTTCTGGCATTTCAATTGCCTTCTAATAAATAAAGACTAGCTGAAGTTCTAAAAGTAAAACTGTCCTACTTGTCAGTCTTACAGACCAGGTTATGATAATACACACCTTTAATCTGAGCAGCCACAATGACATGCACCTTTAATCCCAGTTACCACATTAGTTCCCATAGAAATCAGGTGCTGCAATGCCTTTATACCCAGTGATGCATGCCTTTAATCCCAGCCCTAGAGAAAAATATGAGTGGAGACATTACTCAACAACCAGTCTCATTCTGAGATTCCAAGAGGCAGGACCGCCATTTCAGACATCTAAGATTTTGTTTAGATGAATTATTAAATCAGAAGGTCATAGATTGGAAAGGTTTCCTAGCAATCTTTGAAAGTCTTTAAGAGTCCACAATTGGTCTCTCCTAATCTGAGCTTTCTGTTTTCTAATTTGCTGTAGACCTATTTTATAACCTAGGTAAGTGATAGACTCTCCTTTTTGCATTGTTTCAACAGCAATTTATCATCCTCATTTAGGCAAAACTTTCTTTATTTCTTCAAGCATTCTTTCTAAAATATATGCATTTGAATAAGATAGCAAAATATCACCCATGTAAATTATAGATTTAGGAAATTTCTTATGTAATATTTCCAATGACTGACTTATAGAATAATAAACTGGGTGGGGCTACTGAACATTCCCTCTGGGAGGATGGTCTACTGATATCTCCTATTAGGCTGAGAATTATTATAAGTAGGCAGTGTGTGAAAAAAATTCTCTGTCCTTTTCTTGTAATGGTATAGTGAAGAAACAATCTTTTAAATCAATAACTGTAAGAGGTCATCCTTTATGCAATAGGGAAGGCAAAGGAATTCCAGATTGTAGAGGGCCCATAGCTTGAATTTCCTCATTGAAAGCTCTTAGATCTGTCACCATTCTTCATTTTCCAGATTTTTTTTAACAACACATACAGTAGAATTCCATGTACTCATTGATTCTTCAATATGGTAAGAATCTGGTTGCTCCTGTACCCGCTGTTCTAAAGCGCGCAGTGTCTCTTCTGTCAAAGGCCATTGTTTAACCAAGATTGATTTCTCAGTCAATCATTTTAAAGATAGGGCCATTGGTACCTCCAAAGATTCGCTGAATCTCTTTGGGTATTTAGTATTGGATGAGGTAATTATGTAGTAAGTAGCTAAAACCCTTGGTAAATCATCTCTGGCTTTGATACATACTGGTGATGCTAAATCCTGTGCTTGTACCTTCTCTACCTGTTCATCAGTTCCAATAATTTCCTCAATCACTTCAAATTGTTTTATCAATGTCTTTTGTAAAGCCTGAATCTCCTGGTCTGTGAACATTTTTAGTGATATCATGACTCATATAACCTCTGGTCCTCATTCTACGCATATGATACAATGGTATGAAATTTTTCCATTAAGGATAGCTTCTCATCCTTGGATATTATTTGGTTGGCATGCAGAATGCCTTCCTGGAGAGATAATCTGACAATTGTCATAACTTTTAAGCAGATTTTGATTTTCAAATTCAATAATGTAAAATCTTTCAGATAATTTCTCAGCACCATTTGATATGGATTGAATTTTGTATATAAAATTAATGACATCATTTTCAATGGTATTAATTTTTTCAGCTAACTTAATTTTTGATTGTATAAATTGTGTCAGATACAATATTTTCACTATTAGCCTGTAAAGACTGTATCATTTCTAATGGAGTTTTATTCTTGGCTCTGTTATCAAACCATTTTTTAAGGATATAATATGAAAAAAGAACTAAATCCCAATATCATATAAATGGATGCATCCAAAAAACCACATAAATCTTTCAGAATACCATCTATAGTACAAGCAAAAAGGTTATTAAATTCCTGGACAGTAATATTATTTGTAATTATATAACTTTCAAATTTATTGACTTATTTAATAATCAAATGAAGTTACCTCCATTATGAGATTTCAGTAAATTATTGTAGTATAATAATCTTTATGGGCCAGTAGTTTTCACAGTTTATATGTGTGTGGAGGGGGAGACACTGCTGGCAGTGGCATGAACAGTCCTGCTTCTGTGTTGGCACCTACCTAAATACTGACAAATATGCTTGACAAATTAGGAGCAATTAAATCGACTCCATACACAGAGGGGATTTTTGTGGAAAAATATCAAGGAACCGGTAGGTGGGAGTAAGTCACTGCATGGCAGGGAAACTGGTGGATCAGGGAGTGTGTGTGAACCCAGGAAATTGCCAAATCATTGTGAAGTGCAGCCAACAAAAGGGTAGCTCCTCTGTGGAAAAAAAAAACTGGCTTAATAGATGAAATCAAGCCAGCCATGCTGGGGTGGGAGACCTTAAGCCAAAGACCTTTTAAGCAGGTCCCAGGAGCCATGGAATCGGGATCCACAAGGGCACCAGATGTAGATGAACATGAATAAGTAGTCCCACACTACCTCAGAATTGAACACAGTAAAGGGTTTTTATTTAGGGTTAGACGCACAGATCAACAGTCCTCTGCATGAGTGGGGAACAGGAACTGAATCCAGCAGCCAAAAAAGAAAGAGTGAGTGACTATGAAAACTTTATGTCTGCATTTATAGTACAAGAGAACATGCCCAAGTGGGCTGGTATCTTAAAGACTATTGCCTGAGTTCCCACTGCCCAAATTTCTGTATTATTGTTTATTTTATAGCTTTGATGAAATATCTGACAACTTAAGTGAGAAAGAAATGGTTTGGTACAGGCATTCATTGAAGAGATGTCACTGTGGCAGACCTTGAGGCAAATGGTCACACTGAACCTACAGTCAGGAGTCAGAGAGATGAATTCTATTTCTGTTATCACATTGTCTTTTTTCATCTGGTTCACCCTCTCATCTAATAGAGTGTTACTACTCACATTTAACATGGATCCTCACATTGAATTAGCCTTGTCTAAAAGTCCACAGGTTTGTCTCTACGTGATTTTAAACCTCGTCAAAGTGGCAAGCAATATTATCTATGATTATTGACAAAAAGCTCTTTCTTATAAAAATTATTTCTATTTGAGTGCACAAGTTATTGTGTTTAAGCTGTATCTTTTTTATTTTTAGGTAGAGGAAATTGCACCAATATTTCTTCTGTTGACAAAATATTTGAAAGGATAGAGATTAGGTACCATGATATGGTTCCACTATATATTTCATGGTTTCTGTCTTGAAGAAAATTATTCTGGTCAGATTCTAAGAGGAAATGGACTATTATGAGGTGAGTTAGTTGGAATTTGCTGAGAGTCTTGCGTAATAATGAGTATTCTTCTAAATGTTGTGTGAAGTTATAAAGAATCTTCACAGGCATGTTTGTTGGTGGTTTTACCTGGATTCCCATCAGTGCATACTGCTGGGGTAATAACTTTTTTCCTCATTGGAGATTCCAATCTATCCCCTGATTGCCTTTTCCCTATTAACATCACATGGTGGTACAGAGCCTGCTCAGGTGGTACTTTTGCTTGAATATTCTTTTTCTCTTGAGAGAGTGTTACGTGGCCATTGATTGTACTTAGCATATGCTTCCTTAGCATTGGAACTAGACATTCTGAAAACTACTAAAATCTCAGTGTTTTGGCATTACTAACAACTGTAGTAAAGGCAACTCTTGAGGTTTTCATGATACTCTTATAACAGGCAAAGTCTGATTAGTTCTTATCGTAGAAGGAATCATTAAACCTAAATACTTAGTACCCTTTCCGACAACTAAGCTGTTGGTATTATTCCCCATTGTCAGTTTTACCCAGGATTCCTGTAAAAGAAATCATTATTAGAAATGAAAGGGTCATGGAAGCCCTTAGGCATCCTTGGCCCTCTGCAAAGACATCATTAACTCCTGCCATCTGGTGCTTTGACTGTTTTTCAAGCCAGATCATTTTATTTGAGAGCTTGGGGGTAATGTCTCATTCAATGCCTATTCTCATTATGGAACACACACTGATTCTTCCCTAAGGTACTTCTTCCATTTTGGGGTTGAAACTTTGGTTCCAGATTTCTAGCCCTGGGTATTTTGAATAACAGTAGACATTTGCTTAGCCTATTTAATTTTCTCAATCACCACAGAACTTACAGGTTGTGTTTACTAAGGACTCATAGTCACAAAAAACCATAATTCTTCATAAATTTTACCTAATATCTAATGTAATCTTTCTATTGACCATCCACATATTTCAGTGGCTTTCACCTTATGCCAGTATTTTGCATATATGTCTGGTGTGTAATTTTTAAACAGGCAAAACTGTCTGTTTTTGAAACTTGTCTCCTGTTTAGCTTCTTGGCTTAAGAACTCCCTTTTGAAATCTTGCCAGTATTTAATTAAAGAAAAATATCAGTCTACTGTTGGGTTTTGAGTCTCATTTGGTACCTTTGTTGATGAGTCATGTAGATACGGATTATGTTGGAGTTTGGACTGCTGATGGATCTGAGATTCTTCCTTATCACTGCTCATACAATGTCAATGCTTTATTTAGCAAAGTTTGCCATTCAGCTAAAGAGGAGTAGAAGCAAAACAAATGCTGGTAATGAGCTCTGAAATCCTTTGAGAATCTTCACAAAAAAAAAATTAGAGCTTCTCTAATTCGTTAAGTCAGAAGCAGAAAATAGGATGTGAATCCAATGTTATTCCCCCAGTTTGCTTTGAGTGTTTAGCCCTCCTACCGAGAACCATCTCCATGATAACTTTTATTCCACTTGGATGTAAATTCTGATCAAACTGGTGCCCAGAGAAGTATTAGAAGATCACTAACATATCAAGAATGGGTATATATCCTTATTCTCCCACCACTTCATTGAATGGAAGATGAAATAATTGACTTCCATCAAAAGGGCATAGGTAACTTTTGGGTATAAATAGCAAATTTAAGTTTAACCCTTATTTCCATAGTTATCTTCCAGAATAAATTACTTACTATGATCTTATCCTCATCTTTAGAAGAATGTTGATTATAATATTTTCATAATGAAATGAACATGCATTGCAGACAGGGTTGCAAAATATGCTAGGACAATGATGCCACAAAGCTTGTGGGAGTAACTGACTATCATCCGACTTTGCTTAAGACCTGCCCCATAAGGTGGAACCTGACAAGGCTTGAGTGATCTAGAATCAGGGCCTTATTCAGCCATCATTCTGCAATGGATAGGAAAAAGATAGAGACCCACACTCAGACATTATGCAGAAAGAGAGAAAGAGAGAGAGAGAGACCTTGGAACACACAGCTCTGAGTGGGATTTCTCCATGATTTTTTTCCTTCATAGATCACATAACTTCACAGAATAGAAAGCAGGAAGAATATAAGAGCCAAAGGGGATGGGTAACACAAGGCAAATAAGTCCTCTTTAACTTACTGTACAAAGTTTATGTCAACTCACAGACCTGAAGTAGCAAGCACAGGTCCTTGAAGGTGTGCAATAGATACTCTGTGCTTTTAGCTTAGTATTTTCAGGGATCTCTTGAATATATGAGTGGGTCTTGCACCTTCAGCCTGGGCTCTTCATTCTCTTGGTTTGCCTTGTGCAACAAAAAAGATAAAACTTTTTGTTTTTATCTTATTATATTTTATTTTGTTATGTTTTGTTGTTATCTCATAAAAAAACTGTTGCCTTCTAATGAGAGGCAGAAGGGGAATAGGTTTGGATTGGAGGGGATGTGTAGGGTAAATGTGACAAAAGGGAGACCAGACTGTAATCAGGATATCTTGGATAAGAAAATAATTGATATTTTAAAGAATTGTAAGAAAAAAATGAAATAGTCATACATTATGTCACCCTAGATTCCTAGTTATTTCATTTTTCATGGAACAGGGTCTTATATAGCCTAGACTGGACTCAAAGTCACTATCTTATTATATAACTGAGGGTATTCTTGAACTATTATATACTTACTGAGTGTTAGGATTATACTTGTGCTCCACCATGTCTGATTCATGCAGTATTCAAGCTCAAACACATGATTACTGCATATTCTAGGCAAGCACTCTACCAACAGAACCACTTCCCTAACCTATACTCCTGGGTTTCCACAAAATAATTTCCGTTGTAAAATAGTATAGACATACAACTCATTTAAGTACTATTTTCCTTTTCATCTACAGCATATTTATACCTGTAGTATTATAAGAATACATTATCTTTATTTGATCTAATTTGTAGTTATTGTAGTATTCCTCCTAGCTGTAAATATCTAGAATTTTTCACAATTACATAAAATATAGCAACGATCTTATTTACTCCTTAATATACCTTGCATTTATTTGAAATATTTGTGCCTACAATATTTTTTTGGCTATGTTTACTTAAACAAAATAAGCAATATGAAACTGATCATAGAAAAAAAATCAAGCTTCTTCATAAAATACAAAGCCTCAGTTCACTGAGAAAAGTCATATCAAGCTCAAGCAACTAAGAGACAAGACACTGTTGAAGGAGTGGAGGGGCTGCATCCCGCCACCCAGCTAGCTTTACCTGAAATAATTACAGGGAAACTGTATTCTTTTAAACACTGCCTGACCCATTAGTTCTAGCCTCTTAATGGCTAATTCTCACATCTTGCCTAACCCATATTTAGTAATCTGTGTAGCACACCAGTCTTACCGGAAAAGATTCAGCATGTCTGACCTGGCGGCTTGCTTCATCACGTCTGCCCTGGAGAGGAGAGGCATGGCGTCTGCCCCACTTCCTCTTCCTCTCAGCATTCTGTTCTGTTTGCTCCACCCACCTATGTTCTAACCTATCAGGTTAAACAGTTGCTTTATTAATTAACCAATGAAAGCAACAGATTGATATATGACACTCCCACATCAAGACACCAACCCAGGAATTTTAAAATTTATAAACAACAAATGGCAAGTATATGGAAACACTCAGGAATAAGACTAGAAACTTTCAAGAGTTCATATACTTCAGGATCTCATCAATTTCCATGTCCAGAAAAGGGACAATCCAAGGAAGGCAGGAAGGCAGTTCCGTTCAACATGACTAATTAGCTGGAGAAAGTCCAAATTTTCAGTCTGACCTCTAGTAGTTTATTTTATGATGTGGGATTCCCCACTGCATGCTGTATCACTGATTACTAAAGAAAGTGCTTTGGGCCTATTGCATCACAGAATAGGGCAAGGCAGAAAATCCAAGCAGATAGAAGAGGAGAGAATAAATGGAGTCAAAGAGATGCCATGTAGCCGGCACAGAAGAAAGTACTGGTAAACCATGTCTCATGGTAAAATATAAAATATTAAAAAGGGGTTGATTTAAGATGTAAGAACTAGCTAGAAATACCCTTAAACTATTGGCCAAACAGTATTACAATTAATATAGTTCCTATATGATTATTTCAGGTCTGGGTGTCCAGGAAACCAATGAGTAGTCTCTGCCAACAATTTTAGGAATATTTATGTAATGCACAATTTGGTATAAAGTTTTCTAGTGACATAAACTCAATCGCATGTGTGCAAAGAAACATCTAGAAACCCGTTTGAGGAACAGAGCAAGCTACATAAACGTGTACA
This sequence comes from Neodon shergylaensis, assembly GCA_025134845.1. Lineage (NCBI taxonomy): Eukaryota > Metazoa > Chordata > Mammalia > Rodentia > Cricetidae > Neodon > Neodon shergylaensis. Next base: position 10,465,676 of record JABTXL010005416.1, on the reverse strand, counting down.
GGACTACATTGAAACTCTTTTTAAAGCATATGTGACATGTTCCAAAATGATAGATTCTTTGTACTGACCAAGAAACAAGCTTATGATAAAGGTCTTGGGGAAGGTGAAGTGTGGTCTCCAGCCACACCTATAGTGCAAATGTTATGTTATCCACATATCTCTTCACACCATTCTGAGTGGACAACAAGGATTGTACTCATTCCCTTGAAGGAGCAACCTTGTGTGCTATCTGTGAGCACAATTACCTCTATGCCTCCTACCACATACCAAGAAATAGGTGAAAAGTTTTATATGCTCTCTTGGGGAAAAGGACTTTGCTGACAGCTTACTATAATGTTGTTTGTGATTCTTAAAACTCCTTTGAATATATGTCATAAGGCCTTATGAATCTTCTATGAAAGCTATCACTAAATCACCATAGCATTTCCCTCAAAACCAACCCTTTAATGGATGAGCATATGGAAGCATTCAATTTCCATTTACAGTATCAAATACATTAATCTGAAGTGATTTGGTTGCTTTTAATATTAATTTTTCAATTGTGTGTGTGTGTCTTTCTGTCTGATTGCATTTATGTACCATGTCTGTACAGGTGCCAATTGGGGTCAGAAAGTCAGAGACCCTGAAGCAGAGGTAGAGGCAGCTCTGAGTATTTGATGAGGGAGCTGGGAACTTAACCCAGGTCCTCAGAAAAATACAATAAGCTCTCATAACTGCTGAGCTTTCTTTAGTATTCTGACATTTCATCATCATCATCATCATAAGACTATTTTGGTTTAAGATTGCTTAATTCTTTTTCTTCTGTAACAGTGGAAATTCTATAATTGGAGAGTATGTATAAGGATTTCAAACAAAAAGATTATTGCATAGTATGAAAGAAAAACGATGAGTCGATGATGAAAGAGATACAAAATAATTTAAGAATATGTTTAGCATTGACTCAATTTTTATCAGAAATTTCTATTCAAATGTGTAATAGCAATAATATTTAATAATAAAAAGAAAAATATAAATTTTGTATTAACAACTTTCTATGTATCTGAGAAAGAGAGATACAGTGGGGAAAGGGTACAAAAATGTTAATAATTTGTTTCTAAGTGCTCAAAATTTACTGGTAAAAAAACAAACATTAACAAAAACAACTTTTATATGCTTCAGGAATATTGCATTGTATGTTCAAATGAACTGAAAACAGAATACAATAAGTACGATTAAAGAGCAGTAGCAAAGAGTGGATGAACAGAGTTATCCTCTTTTTGGTGAGTAATAAAAGTGTTGAGGTAGGCAAGACCCTTAGGCTAGAGTTTTGCATGCTTTGGTATATATTTTTAAATTTTAGGAAATGTTATTACCTTAGGTACTGGTTTTTTACTGCTCTGTTTTATTGACTCTTAAACTATGCTTTTAGAAGAATGGTTGGATATTACTTAGATTTAAAATGTAACTCGATTAGAATTTTATCTTGCTAACTATATTGAAATTAAATTCTATACAGTAGATAGGATTTGATTGGATATCACAGACCAGTATGCTATATAAACATAAAGAGGAGAGTAAGGCTGAAGTGACATTAAATAATCTTACAATTTACTTTGTAACTAATATGTACTCAAAATTGGGATGCTAGAAACTCTGAGATTACATTATAGAAAAAAGGTGACATTTTAAAATGAATTTTGTATATTTATATAGATATCAGAGAAGATACATGGAGTTATTAAATCCATATACAAAATTAGAGCACATAAAACAAATCCATATGAAAGCTGTTATATATTTTAACATTCAATTCAGATATTTAGGTGTATACATTTTCAGGTATGAATATGAAATTCTTTACTTTCTCCAACATTTAGAACCAGAAAAATATTAGTTAGAATATAAGTTTACCACCAAAAAAGGGTAGATTTTGAAAACAAGGAAGCCAAGAAAGTAAATATTTCAGTGTGAGCTCTAGACTATTTGCATAAGGACTTGATTTCATTGTCCATACAAAATATTGAAACGCTGACAAAGAAATTGTTGACGTTGTAGAAAAGACACTTGAAAGGCTTATATAGATTAAGGCAATGGATCCAAAATATTAAAATATTTTGAACAAGTAGTGTATTAGTTTTAAAAGTATGTTTTGGAAAGTTGTGTGAATGAATATCTATATCTATATATAATCTTCTACTGATTTGAGTAGATAAAAAGCATAGATTTGGTACAAAAATATTTATCTATTAACACAGTATCTCTCTGTCTCTGAAAAATATCTAGCATCATTAATTTTTCTTGGTGAAGCTGGTGTAACATATGAAATCTAGTGCCTGTATGTCTGTAGTTATCCACTCTGGTCATGCAGCACGAAACAATGAAGGAGAAGTACAAATGAACTCGATACTTTCGCTTGTGCTTAAGTAAGTAAACCAATAATTATTTGCCATGAATTTAGCTACTTGGACTTCACGGTAACATTTTATGTTTGTATGAAGACATAGTGTCAACACTTTTCCATTAAATCTAGACCTTGGAATTGATAATTGAAAGCAGAACAATTTTAAAAAGTACCCACAAATCATTTAATTAGCTATACATCTTTCCTGAATTCCATCTGCCAGGTGGGCCAGGGACTTAGGGGAAAATCAAATACTACTGCTCTGCTAAAGGAACATACCAAGAACATGTCTTTGAATGATACTCTGTTATACTCAAATATCCTTGCCTTGCTCAATCATCACCAGAGAGGCTCCTCTTGCAGCAGATGATACTGAATTCAGAGAACCACAGCCAGACAACATGTGGTGAGAGGTCTTATAACAAGGCCCTAAAAGGATGTCTCCATTAAATCCTTCCCCTCAGGACTCAGGGAACTCTGTGGAAGAGGATACAAAAGGTATGCAGGACACCAAGGAATTAAAGTCTTCTACACATAACAGCACTGGTATGCATATCAACCTACAGAAACTACAGCAGCAAGCACAGGGGCTGAAAAAGTATACACCAGTTTGAGACCTAGAATGAAAAGCAGAAACTGACTTAAGTATCCAGAACTATCTTTTATTTACACCCTTTCACAAATGAGAAATTAGTTTACTCCAAAAGAGTTACACTAATGAAACAAACCACTTTAAAATGTAGGCCCCATTCCCAGCAGTAGATGGCCAATATAAGAAACAAAATAAAACAAAACAAAAACTTAGCATCATTTTTGGAGATTTTTTTGTCTCAATTTGTTCTCAAGGAATTATATTATTATTATTATTATCATTATTATATAATTAGTCCTCTGTGTATATATTATGACTTCATTTTTTGATTTTATGGAATTTTCTTGTGGGAAAACATTGGTGACTCTGCATCTATATGAGTTTCTTTTTTTTTCTCTTTAGCTAGCCCTTTTTCTTGATTTATTGTTTTGTTCTAGTATGGTTTGTTTATTGTTGTTTTATATTATTGTATCACATTGCATTTTTAATAAATGCTTTGGTGTTTTCTAATAGAGAGACAGAGGGTATGGAGCCAGATGGGAGGCCAGATAGTGGAAACTGGAAATAAGGAGAGGATTGTAGTAATAAGAGCAGCAGGGCTGCGTCCCCAACACCCCAGCCGCCTGGCCGCTTATGCCCGAAATAACAACACACAAATTGTATTCATTTAAACACTGCTTGGCCCATTAGCTTTAGCCCTTACTGGCTAATTCTGATATCCTGATCAACCCATCTCTAATAAACTGTAGCACCGGTCTTACCGGGAAAGATTCAGCATGTCTGACCTGGTGGCTGGCTGCATGTCTGCCCCTGGAGAGAGAGCTGCATGGTGTCTCTGCTCCAGAGAGCAGAGCTGTCGAGTCTGAGCTCACTTCCTCTTCCTCCCGGCATGCTATTCTGTTTACTCCTCCCACCTATGTTTTAACCTATGAGGGCCAAGCAGTTCCTTTATTACTTAACCAATGAAATCAACAGATTGATATATGACACTCCCACATCAGAGGATAAACTGTAATCAGAATACTTTGTATGAAAAAAAATCTATTTTCAATAAAATAAGCAAACAGGCAAATAATAAAAAAATTATTTATGAATGTTTGAAAATAGCCTTACCTGGATTCACAAAATTCTTTGATAGTGGGTAAAAATAAAATAGTTCTCAACCTCAGATAAAGCTATTTTTACAGGTTGATCAGATGCTTAACGTTGAGAGCAGGGATGTCTCTGACTCTATTGCCTGTGTCTGGGACCCTTTCCATCTGCCAGATTGCCTCACTCAACCTTAGTGGAGGAGGGGTAGCTGATCTCACTGCAGCTTGCTATACCATGGCTTCCTGATATCCATGGGAAGCCTGATTTTATGTGAAGGGAAACAGTTGAGGAGGAGTGGGTCAGGGGGCCCAGAGATGAAAAAGAGAGGAATCTTTTGTTAGGATATAAAATAAGAAAATAGAAAAAAAAAGAAAAAAATATTTAATATGATTATATACTTATTCTATATAAAAGACTGCTATTTCAGTTTTGTTCCAAGAAATACTGATAAATACTGATACTCTGGGCTCCCTGCTGAAAAATTAATCTCAGTTCTTCCATATGTTCAGCACAAAGGGGAGAATGCTGGAAGGACTTAGACGACTTGAAGCAGGCAGCTGTACTTGTTACTAATTCCTTGTGATTCACACAGTTTATTTGGTTCATATTTAGCTCCAGTAACTCACACCAACAATCCCAGTTCAACCTGTGTTCCCTCCCTTCCTCCTGCAACTCTGTAACCTTTTTTTTGTGGATGATAACCCATCAACTCATATCTAAGCTGTGTGTGAACTGTCCATTGCTGCATGGTGCAACTCAACAAGAGCCATACCACTAAAATACATTGATTGTCCCTCCATGGATGCTGTCAACTATCCATATTTCCTTAGTTAAATATGAGGGCTAACAAAATCCTTTCCCTGTTCATTCCAAATGTTTACTGGCTTGGTTTTGTGAGCTTATGAAGACAATGGCCCCATTATTTCTGAAAGATGTTTTTATAGGGCCTCTTCACACATCCAGCCTTTACAAAATTTCCACTTCTTCCATGAGGGTCCCTGAGTTTTTGAGAGAAAGTGTTATATAGTTTCTCATTTTAGGGTTGGCACTCCACCAAAACTGCATCTGTACAGTTTGTAAATTTCTGTATTACCCATCATCCACTGCACAAAAGGCAGACAGCTATTTTTTTTAGCATAATGTTTTATTGGTTATCTGGGAATTTCATATGCTGCATCCCATCACCTGTATTTCTCAGTCCTTCTAGGTCCTCTACATTTGTGACTTCTCCCATAAAAAAAAAAAAGATTTAAAAAAAAATCCATTTTGTGTTGTCCATAACGTCATAGAAAAGTGAGTCCTCCGCAAAAAGATTACATGTGGAATTAAAAATACACATCTTTCAACAACTACCAATGTGAACATTTGTATCTTATCCTATAAAATTTAAAATCGACAGTGATCTGATTAATATCACAATATAGAATTGTATTATTTAAATAAATGCCACACACCACGGCCCGGTCTGCGCTCTATGCGCTAGACCCCAGTTCGCGACCTTCGGGAAAGGAGCTGGAGGTTGAGAATACTCACGCAGAGACAGACTGATATTCCCCTCGCCATAGGAGATAATCTCCCCCAGATAAGACAGCACGACATAATTGTTGTCAATCACTTGGTGTTAGATTCATAGCAGAGAAAGATTCTACCATGGCCGACGTGAAGGGTGCTTGAGCCCCATATGCAGCTACAGCTTCCTTTAATTGTTTCATTTCTTTAAATTGTATTGCAAAATGTTGGCGAATTATTTGCCCTAGGTTGCTGGTGTCTGGCACCTCCATCACCAGTGCAACCACGTGTACAGGACGGAAACAAACTCCCTTGTTTTGTTCAGTGCCAGAGCCCCTACTCAAATAAGACCACCAACCTTCATTATTATAAGGCAGTGGGGCCGAGGGAGTTGGATGTCAGTCTTTTTTTAACTCTATGTTTTCTCAGCTTTCTAAAGAGATTTTTTAATTCTTTACGTATAATCTCCTCTTCTTCTTTTGATGAATCCTCCTCATCATCCTCCACTAGCTCTAAATCAACAGACTCCTCCCTATCAAAAGATACCTCCCATCTTTACTCCTCAATATGTCTCCCTTAGCCAGGAACGACGCTGTCTGCTTACCTCTCTCCGAGGGGCTTCCAAGGGCGGTCTCTCAGCATTCTCGTTTCCTATATCTCGGAGGGACCTCTAATTGCTGTGCACTGTGGCCCTGGTCTGCGTTCTATGCGCTAGACCCCAGTTCGCGAGCTTCGCGAAAGGGGCTGGAGGTATCAACAGGTGATAATCCCATCCTCTGATTTTCTAACTAGACACAGCTTCTAGTAATTTATATTAGAAGGTTCTAGGAGGGTAAAGCAGCCATTAATCCCAACAAACATCCCAATAATATATGAAATTTATGCACAAAGTCTATAAGAGTATATTGTTTGAAAAAAAATAGGTATCTTTAGCCTACTACTTATATAAAAAAAGAAAAAAATGATATAACCTTATCTCTATACATATTTTATTATTATTTTTATTTGATTCGGTGTCTCTCTGTGGATTCCAGCTAACCTTGATGATCTTCCTGTGGCAGCTGCCCAGGTGTTAGGACCACAGATATATATTACCTTCCCATGATAAACATCACTGTTTGGATTCAAGCAATTTTCAGCATTGTTTCTTTTTCTTTAATTTCATTTATTTTTTAAAAAAATTGTGGATTTTTTGATATAATATATTCTATATAGTTCCCCCCCTCATCCTTCAGTCTTCTCAGCACTTTGCTTCCTATCCAGATTCACACCATTTTTGTCTCACCTCAGAAGACAAACAGAAATCCAAGAAATAATAATACAATACAATAAAATAAGATCAATTAAAATCTCAGAATATGGCAAAATAATCATGAAAAAGAATAAAAGGAAAAGCCCAAGTAACACAAATAGACATAGAGATACACACACACACAGAGGAATCCCATGAAGACCCAAAATCAGAATTCATAATATGTACACAGAGAATCTGTGGTGTAATAATAATAATAATAATAATAATAATAATTTAATTACCCGATGACCTAAGAGTGGTGGTTTAAAAAAAATGTTTCCTATAGGCTCATAGGAAGTGGAACTATTACTAGGTGGGGCCTTGTTTGAGTAATGGCTTTGGTAGAGGAAGTGAGTCATTAGGAGGCAGACTGAGGTCTTCAATGCTCAAGCTAGTGTGGTACTCTCTTCCTGCTGCCTGGATCATGATATAGAATCCTCAGCTTCTTCTCCAGTACAATAACTGCCTGTGTGCTACAATGTTCCCTGCCATGATACCAGCAGACTAAACCTCTGAACTGCAATCCAGTCCCAATGAAATATTTTCCTTTATAAGAGTTGTCATGGTCATGGTGTCTCTTCACAGCAATAGAAACCCCAGTGAAGACATTGACTTTATTTTATTTATTTTTATTTTTTTTTTATTTTTACTTAAAAATTTCCACCTCCTCACATTTCCCTCCCCCCATCTCTCTCCCTTTCATCCCCTTCCCCCTCCCTCTCCAGTCCGAAGAGCAGTCAGGGCTCCCTGCCCTGTGGGATGTCCAAGGTCCTTCCCCCCCTCCATCCGGGTTTAGGAGGGTGAGCATCCAAACAGACTAGGCTCCCACAAAGCCAGTACATGCAGTAGGATCAAATCCCAGTGCCATTGTCCTTGGCTTCCCAGTCAGCCCTCCTTGTCCAACACATTTAGAGAGTCCGGTTTGATCATATGCTCCATCAGTCCCAGTCCAGCTTGCTTTGGTGAGCTCCCATTAGATCAACCCCACAGTCTCAGTGGGTGGGCACACCCCTTGCGGTCCTGACTTCCTTGCTCATGTTCTCCCTCCTTCTGCTCCTCATTTGGACCTTGGGAGCTCAGTCCAGTGCTCCAGTGTGGGTCTCTGTCTCTAGTTCCATCCATCACCAGATGAAGGTTCTATGGTGATATGCAAGATATTCATCAGTATGGCTATAGGATAGGGCCATTTCAGGCTCCCTGTCCTCAGCTGCTCAAGGATCTAGCGGGGGACATCTCCATGGACACCTGGGGACACCTCTAGAGTCAAGTCTCTTACCAACCCTAAAATGGCTCCCTTAATTAAGGTATATACTTCCCTGCTCCCATATCCACCCTTCCTCCATCCCAACCATCTCATTACCCCAAGCTCTCCCCATCCCCCCTTCTCACTTTTTTTTCTCCATATCCCCTTACCCTCCCACCCCCAAGTTTCTAATTTTTTGCCTGGCAATCTTGCATCCTTCCAATATCCAGGAGGATAACTATATGTTTTTCTTTGGGTTCATCTTCTTATTTAGCTTCTCTAGGATCACGGATTATAGGCTCAATGTCCTTTATTTATGGCTAGAATCCAAGCTACCCCAGGATCCAGCAATACCACTCTTGGGAATATACCCAAGAGATGCTCTATCATACTATGAAAGCATTTGTTCAATTATGTTCATAGCAGCATTATTTGTAATAGCCAGAACCTGGAAACAACCTAGAGGCCCCTCAATGGAAGAATGGATAAAGAAAGTGTGGAATATGTATGCATTAGAGTATTACTCAGCGGTAAAAAACAATGACATCTTAAATTTTGCATGCAAATGTGTGGAAATAGAAAACATTATCCTGAGTGAGGTAACCCAGACCCAAAAAGATGAATATGGTATGTACTCACTCATAAGACATTGACTTTAAATTATGAGAAAAAGAACCTCCATCATGTTTGTTCATTTTGTGTTGGTTTAAGAATGCGTGTGTTTTCCCAGTGAGACTAGTTTCAGAGAAAGTGGCTTCAGAGAAAACAATTTTTTTCTCCCTTGCAAGTGGTTGTCAATTAGAGATAATTTCTCACTACTTGTGTCTGCTATTCCTTTTAGCTTCAGGACCCTATTTAGTACAGATAGGGTCCATGATATCTAGTACAGATAGTGTCCATGCCACTACAGTCTCTGGGACCTCATATATTTGCCAGTCCTACTACATCTAGAAGGCCTTTAATTCTTGGTGTCCTCCTTCCCCTCTGTCTCTTACATTCTTTTTGTCTCTTTTTCTGTAGAATTCCCAAAGCCCCAATTGGAGGAAAATGATGGAGATACTCCTTTCAACATAATTTCTTAAGTTGAAAAATGCCATAAATCTCATATTATGCTGAAATAAGAGGAATTGGAAGAATGGAATTTAGAACAAATTCAGCTTAGATTGAATAGTGCTTTTGGCATCCCACTAACTCTCTTTTCAATAGAGAACTCACATAAATAATTATTTCATTACAGCATTACAACATACAAACAAACAATGAGAACAGGAATCATTTATACCTAATAATAACACAGTTAAATTAAAACCATTCAGTCTGTTTTTTAAAATAATATGAAATGTAAATCTATATCTTATTTTGTCAATTAATTGTGAAAAGGTTAATTTATATCCCAGAACCCATAATTATTGCATTGTTTTTCTTTTGTAATGGAATTATTTTATGAACCAATTTTTAAAGCCTTCTTAGTATAAATCACAAATAGCACAAATAGATTTTTTCTTTTCTTCTTCCTTTTTTCATTTCTTTTTTTTTCTTTTTCTTTCTTTTTTTTTTCTTTTTGTAGAACAGACTGCCCTCGAACTTACAAAGATCTGCCTGCCTCTACCTCCTGAATGCAGGGATTAAAAGCATGTGTCATCACCACCCAACACAAATAATTTTTTTTTGCATTTAAAACTTACCTTTGAAATTTTCAATCAGTTAACATCATAATATTAATGTGACATTATTTAAATTTCTGCATGTGTTATCATTTCATGCATTAAAGAAGAAACTGTTTTTGGAAAATTGATGTATTAACTTATCAAATTAAAACATATCTTGAAATTGAATATGTTGATGACCAAAATCCTTCAAATTTTTTAGTTTTTTTTAATCACATTTCAATGAAGTGGAATGCAGTAATAAAAGTATTATTCCAACTTTACAATCATAAGGAAAATATAAAAGTTTGGAAAAGATTAAAGAGGATGATTAGAGTTTAAAATTAATCATATATTGATCACAGGAAAAGAATGATATAATATTTATTTTAATTATAACATTTATTTTTTACACCCATGCTTATTACCACTAGATAGGAATGATGATCTTTATCTATATTTCAAGAATTTTTTTGAAAGTGAAACACATACACACACACATCTTTTTTAATGGATTAAGCTATATCTAGCACAGATGAAGGCTATAGGATGGAGCCACCCCATCAAATACAATCATTTCCTGTCTTTGTCCTAACACAGGCATGACTACTGACTACTGTATCTTTCTTTGAAACAGCAATTTGACACAAAGCAATCTGAGATGATAAAGTAAGTTGCAATTAATATAGTCCAGTTTTGAATTTGAGCCTTTTTCTCTTCCATCAATCATTTCCTTCTTCACTTTCCATCTTCAGGTTTGTATCTTTAAGTCAATTAAAACTTGATTTAAAAAAGAATAAAGTTGAGGCTTGGGACAGGTAATTATTTATTTCAGAGTATTAGGAGCTGCAATGGACCTTATGACAGCACTAAAGGAAATCCTGGTCTTCTGCAGCTCTGGGGCTGACTGTCAACTGTCAAGTCAAGAAACTGAAAATGAGGGTGACAGGCTGTAAATGAAAAGAGTTTCCACGTTCAATGATCTCCCTTCTAAAAATTAGAAGTATTTTTTGGGACTGGTAGGCCATTGCAAAGAACAGCAATGGTGACACCAATTCTTGCCCCACTAGTTAACAAACAGTTTATATTTGCAAGGAGAAAAATAAAGCTTGATTATTCAAAACGTTGGGAAATTTTCTTCCTACATTAACTCTATTTTCTGATGACCAATAACCAAAATGTTAACAACTGTGTAAAAGAAAAGAAATGTGATCACTATGCCAAAGAGCTTATAATATTAAATGAAACATAAGTTCTGATTATTATTTAGAAAAAAAAACTGGGGTTTTACTTGTGAGCATGGCTCTTGGAAATGCAGAAGTTGAGCCACGCATGTGCCATTGTAATGGCTATAAGGGGAAAATAAATGGCACTGTGTATGTTCAAGCATGATTTAAATTCAGTGTCCTGAGGAAAACACATTCAGTGACTTCAATTATTGAAGAAAAGTGATAGATAAAATAGAAGTCCAACATTCTCTAGGTAGATTGAGACTGTAAGCATACAACAGTATTTAAAACAAATGCTTGAACATATTTCCCTATCAAGTAATATTACTGTTGACTGGGTCATAAGTGTCCTCACTCGAAGGCCACAACTTTCCACCTAAGGCCTATTAAATCTAACCTTTAATAAGCATTATGGCCCCAAGCAGGTCCTTGTAATCCCAAGGATATTCCTCTGCTTCTTCTGACATTTTAGAACCAATTAAAAGACTGAAAATTAGACACACCCTTATGCAAATAAGCGGTGAGAGTCCATTTGCTTGTGAACTAACTATACCTTTGTTACAGAACCTTCTAGAGGGACTATCACCTAATCCACTCTTTTCTTATTCAAACTGAAGCTATGAGTTTTTTCTAAACACCGAGATTCTGTGATTAAGGAAACAGATTCAATGGGAAATAAAACTTGAAGAAACATCTCACTGCAAGGAGGAACACTAGCAGTGTACTAGTGAACACTGCAAGAAGGCCTTTAAGAAGCAAGCTCAAAAATGCATTCATGCCTGCATATCCAGAGTCATTTTTAGGTGGAGCATAAAAGAAGAGGAAACACCTTTTCTTCATGTTCTTTCCTAGCTGGCATTTAGGGAAAAAATAACATAGAGAATGAATAAAATACTTGAGATAAAAATACAAAGAGAAAGAAGCAGTTGAAGTATGGTAGCACACAGAAGTGCATCTATTATCTACAGCAAAAAAGAAAATTCACACAAAATGATTCATGCATCTACTTCCAGGAGAAAGCAGGAGTAAATAAAACAGTGTTAAAACTCTGAAGTCATATCTCCCATGATTACAGAAAAAGCCCCCATAAGTTTATAAGCAATCTGACTGACACCCAAAATATATTAGCAACCAAAGTCTCACTTCTAATGCCATTGCACACAATCCTGGTGAGAGAAAGTGGCTCAAAGAAAATTGGCCTCACAGGAAATAGTTTTGCTTCTCAGTAGGTGCATCTTTCCTACAAAGAAAAAAAAACTATGGCTTTTTTTCCTCTATAAAGTGAGAGGTGAAAGATGTCTGTGGAAGTCCCAGGGTTCCATAATTGTCCCCACCCCATGTTACCTGGCTTTTTATAGTCTACAGAGTAGTAAACATATTGACTCACATGTAAGGGCCTGAACCCCAACATAAACTATCTTTTTTCTGGACTGGCAGTTAATATTTCTAGAATCTCTGATTCAGGAGAAAAATAAACACTTCATGTCAAATTAAGTAAATATTTGCAGAAGCAAAAGCTAAAAAGTTAACTTAAAATTCCACTAATGAAAGAAAGAAGAATGAAGAATGAACATAATAAAGAAAATAATCACAGAGAAAAAGTTATGGAAACAATAATTAAATTTTAAAAGGCAATAATATTGACATATTAATATGATATTTTGAGTCTGAAACAGTACTATTTCTTTCTGTAAATGCATTAACAAATCATTAAAATATTGAAGTGGAACTTCTTATATAATTTAGGTGATAATGTTTACACATGTGTTATGATTTGTGGTAAAATATCAGGTGTTTTTTTTTTAAATAGCTATAGTAACTAAAATAAGAACATATAATGTCTGCAATGTCCTAAACAGAATTAGGGTAATATATGAAATAAATCAAATCAAGGTTTTTGAAAACATAAAAGTACAGACACTCATGCTAAACAAAGCACAAACAATGGCTAACAAAAACTCTGAAATAAGGTTAACCATAAAGCTGGGCAGTGGTGGAGCATGCCTTTAATCCCAGCACTCGAGGAACAGGCAGGAGGATCTATGTAAGTTCAAGGCCAGACTTTTATTATTATTATTATTACTTAAAAAAATATCAATTCAAATTCCCACTCCCTTCCCACTCCTTCCACATACCCTCTCACCCCACCCCCTCCAATCCTAAGAGAGGACAATGCACCCCACCCTGGGGAAAGTCCAAGGCCCTCCCTACTACATCTAGGTTGAACAAGGTATACATCTAAAGAGAATAAAATCCCAAGAATCCAGTACCTGCAGTAGAGACAAATCCCATTGTCATTATCAGTCTGCCCCAACTGTCAACCACATTCAGAGGGATTTGTTTCTTCCCAATCTCGTTCATTCCCAGTCCAGTTGGAGTTTGTGAGCTACCATTAGCTCAGGCAAACTGTCTCAGTGGATGAACCCCTCATGGTTTTGAATTCCTTGCTCATATTCTCACTCTTTCCACTCTTCAACTGGATCTTGGGAGCTCAGTCCAGTCCTCCGATGTGGGTCATTGCCTCTGTTCCCATCTGTTGTTGGACAAAGGTTCTATGGTGATATTTAAGATAATCATCAGTCTAACTACAGGGTAAGGCCAGTTCAGGCATTCTCTCCTCTATAACTTAGGGCCTTAGCTGGGGTCATCCTTGTGGATTCCTGGGAATTTTTCTAGAACCAGGTTTCTTGCTAACCCCATAATGGATCCCTCAATCAAGATATCTCTTTTCTTGCTCTCATATCTGTCCTTCCTCCACCTTGACTATCCCATTACCTCAAGTTCTCCTCAACCCCTCCCTTCTTTCTACCCCTCTCCCCATGCTTTCAAATATTTGTCTGTTTCTAATTTCCAGGGGGGTCTACATATGCCAGTCTTATTTACAGTGTGAGTTCCAGGATAGCCTGTGATACACAGAAAAAAAACCTGTCTTGAAAAACCAAAAAAAAAAAAAGGGATAACCATAAAAAAATGTAAAATGTCTAAAATAAAATATTGTGAAATGAATCTTAAAAACAGTTAAAACTAGAGTAATTATAGATAAAACATTATTAAGTAAACAAAATCTAAAACATTATATGGTTCATAATTTTTTATTTTGTATTTTTATTTTAGTTATTTTCAAAATTCATTGTAAAATAAGGCATTTTTTTAAAAAAGACCATTGGAATTAACTGCAAAGAATATATAAACTATATGATTGATAATATAAAGCCATGTCTTGGTCTGCTGATGCAGGTCTATGATCATATGTGCATGTGGGGATGAAGCAGGAGGCTCAAGTCTTGCTGGAACAGCTAAGCAACCCTGTCTGAGAAATACAATTAAGAAGGCTATGTTTGCAGTTCAATGTCAGACTCACTGACTGGAATGTGTAAGCCATAGATTAAGGTCTTTGTTCCACACAAAAGAGTGCCTGAAAGTTAGGAATATAAAAGACCTAGAAATAACTTAAATCATATTACCAGAAAAAGAAACATAGCCAAACAAAAATAGGAATTTAGCTAAGCCACAAATAATGAAAACAAAAAACATGAAAGCCATACTGCAATGACAAGGCACAGTGCAGGCACTGCAGAAATTAAGACTCTTAAAATTCTTGTACTGAGAAGATGAGGTGACCCGAAACCCACCCACTCCCTCTTGTGCTACTAGGAAGAGAAATAGGCTAGGGGCAGGTCTAGAATGGCAAACATTCTAGAAACGAGTTTGAGCTTATGCCACATTCTTGAACACATTCATCTCTATACACATATACAGGCAATAATTTTCAAAATGGGATTATTTACTAAAACAAAATTTGAGATTTATCAAATGCCCATTTTAAATAATGACTAAATTGTGTAGGTATATACATGAACAAATGTATATTAATTAAAGCAACAGAAAAATCAAAGAGACCATGGTGAGAGAAATAATTCAAGGCAAGTGGGTAGTGAAGCAAAGAGCAAGGTGAATAAGGTGAATAATGATCCAAAATTGTAAAGAGCGATGTGAGGTTAGAGGTAAGTGTAGGAGGTTGGAGAATGGATAGATAACACTAGAGATCTTTGTAGACGCCACATGAGAACTTACTAGTTCAGAAAATTCATAAAATTTATATGCATAAGTATAGAAAAAATGTATAAATGGAGTCTCACTATGTGGGGAATAACACCTCTGTCGGCCAGAATATGCTATCAATGGAAAAGCCAGGTGTCAGCTTTTATTAACAAGATGCAGGTCACTGTGTTCTATAGACACATTGTACATTATGATCTATAGTCATTGCTCTTGGCTACTTTGTAGAATTGACAGTAAGTCATTTTTGTTAAGGACACCACATACTTAAATTTTAAGACATGGGGACATGGGGAAATCAGCTGGTCCTAACCTGGATACTTTATCCTGCCTAGCTAGTTTTCATAGTTCTGGAAGTCACTATGCATATTATTTGGAGAGAGGATTAATCACCTATTAAACCCAGTTCTGAACCCTGTGAGCCATAGTAATGACCATCTTGGTAAGATATCCTCACTGATGCAATAGTGATGTCAATGATTTGTTACCAAACAATTTTCTAACCGTCTGAACAACCTGATTCACAAATTTAAACAAATAATTGATACTGTAAATTTTTCTACAAATTCATAGCAAGCAAGGCCAGAGACCCTGTGGTAGAAATTACAACTGTTAGGGAAAATGGGCATAAGGGTAAACTGAAATCTGATTTATTATTTTTATAACTATAGATTAATCCAGCTCTCCAACTTCATCAGAGAAGCTTTGTGTATAGATGATTATTAATATAGACTATTACAATCTGGAAAATACAAACTATGGAGTATTCAACTTTAAACTGTACATAAATATCCTACTTTTCACACTAAAGTTCAGGAATCATTGCAGACAAAGGGTAGAGAGATTAGAAGTGACAGATGTGGTAGATGATTGTTTCGGAATACTGTTTTCCAAAGGTGTCCGTGCCCTTTCACACAGACTCATGAAAGCGGTGACTATATGCATGAGACCAAACCAGCCAGAATTCTGATATAGAAGGGGTAGTTTTTTGCAATGTTTCACACCCCAAAGAACTGTTGTCAATTAAAGGCCATAGGGGATTGGTCAGTTTCTTCAGAGATACGACCCCTCATAGACTACCCCTAGTCAGGGTGGTCCTATACCTCTGAGTATACTAGTACCATTAAGATTCAGTAAGTTTAAAAAGAAGTACATGAAGTTTGGAGGGAGAAATAACCAGGATGTGGGAGGAGTTGGAAGGAGGGAAGGGGGGGAATTTGATCAAAACGCATTATATGTTTATATGAAATGCTCAAGCAATAAATGAATAAAGTGTAGGTTTTTGGCCCGGGTATGGAGATGCTTGCCTTTGATCTCAACACTCTGGAGGCAGAGGCAGGCAGGTATCTTGGAAAGGGAAAACTAGCCTTTTCTAAATAGCGAGTTCCAGATTAATTATGGTTGTATATTTAACATTCCTGTCTCAAGTGTTGAGAGATCCACAAATTAATCTATAAAATATATTTTAAATATAAATTCCTGGTAAGCAATGAAAATACTACTAATCAAATATATAGGAAATAGTTATTCTCAGAAAAGGTAATCACTTAATGAACTTTGGAGATGGTGTTTTACTAGGTATTAAAGCTTATGTGTGAATATGTGGGCTTCTTTGTACTTTACATTATTCTATAAAATATTTCTACTTGTGAATATCAAAATTTCTATGCATATTTTTAACTTTTGACATATTTCATAATATAATTAATATTTAAAAACATGAGTCTCATGCTTTCCTGACTGAACTGGAGAGGCAGAAAGAGTGAAAGAACCAGATGGATTGATGTGTGGTGGCCCACAAGTGACTAAATTTCCATCTGGAATTCATTCTCACTTATAAGTCATTTGAGCTCAAGTTTGCTTCTTTCATGCTCCTTGAGAGTTGCGAGAAAGTTCTTATTAAGCCCATGGGAAAGACATTTTGCCCATGAGAAATAACACATTTTCTGTTAAGATATAGACTGAGGATTGCCAACCAAAGGCGCACCCAGAGAGAGAAAGAAAACACTTGCTGCTAACAGGACTCACACAATAGATCACCAGCCTGCTTGTGCTTGCTCCCAAGGACGATGCAGGGAGGTGAATAGCTGACTGCACTGCTCTTTGTTCTTCTTTCTGCCTTAGGTCTGTATATAAGCAGGTTCTGAAATAAACTCTGGGCTGTTTGACTTGACCAACAGACGTCTTAAATCTATTCTGTGTTTTCTGTCTCAATTTCTTTTTTTTTTTTACTGATTTTTATTGAGCTCTACATTTTACTCTGCTCCCCTCCCTGCCTCTGCCCTCCTTTTTAACACTCTTCCAAGGTCCCCATGTTCCCAATTTACTCAGGAGATCCTGTCTTTTTCTACTCCCCATGTAGATTAGACCCATGTATGTCTCTCTTAGAATCCTCATTGTTGTCTAGGTTCTCTGGGATTGTGATTTATGGGCTGGTATTTTTTGCTTTATGTTTAAAAACCACTTATGAGCTAGTACATGTGATATTTGTCTTTCTGCCTCTGGGTTACCTCACACAAAATATGTTTTCTAACTCCATCCATTTACCTACAAAATTCAGGATGTTGTTATTTTTTTCTGCTATATAGTATTCCATTGTGTAAATGTACCACATTTTCCTTATCTGTTCTTTGGTCGAGGAGTATTTAGGTTGTTTTCAGGTTCTAGGCTATGACAATCAATGCTTCTATGAACATAGTTGAGCACATGTCCTTGTGGCATGATTGAGCATCCTTTGGATATATACCCAAAAGTGGTATTACTGGGTCTTGAGAAAGGTTGTTTCCTAATTTTCTGAGCAATCACCACACTGACATCCAGCTTGCATTCCCACCAGCAATGCAGGAGTGTTCCCTTTACCTCACAACCTCTCAAGTATAAGTTGTCATCAGTGTTTTTTGATCTTGGCCATTCTTACATATGTAAGATGGAATCTCAGACTTGTTTTGATTTGCATTTCTCTGATGACTAAGGATGTTGAGCATTTCCTTAAGTGTCTTTCAGCCATTTTAGATTCTTCTGTTGAGAGTTCTCTGTTTAAGTCTGTACTCCATTTTTATTGGATTATTTGTCTTTTTGGTGACCAATTTCTTGAATTCTTTGTATATTTTGGAGATCAGACCTCTGTCTGATGTGGGGTTAGTGAAGATCTTTACCCATTCTATAGGCTGTCTCAATTTCTTCCAGTCTGACATTTTCTTAGCCTTTGCATCCCCCTCGAGGTACCATAGCTGCCTTTGTTGGAGCAGGTTCCAACATCAAAGACACCAAGAAACAAGGCCTTCTTAATCAACTCAGAAAAGTTCATATAAACTCCTAGAGACTAAAGTGGCATGCACAGGCGCTGCACTGGTCTGCACCAGGTCCTCTACATATATATTATGTCTTTCAGTTCAGTATTTAATGGAACTCCTGAATGTGTGAATGAGTGGATCTCTGTCTCTTGTGCCTTCTCTTGGGGATTGTTTCCTTCTGAATGTTTACCTTATACAACTTCCATGCTATAGATTCTGTTTTTATCTTATACTTTATTTTTTTATATAACTAAATAATGAATGAACCCAGTCTAATTAACCAGGTCTAGTTATGTTTTAATTTTCTTTCTCTCCCTCTCTCTCAATTTTTCAATACAAGATTTTCTGTGTAGCCTTGGCTGTCTTGGAACTTGCTCTGCAGAACAGGCAGGTCTTGAACTCAGAGACCTGCCTAACTGCCACCCTAGTGTTAGAAATAAAGGCTTACACCACCCACCATGCTTGTTGCTACCTCTTAAAGACCTGTTCTTTTCTAATAAGAGACAGAAAGGGAATGAATCTGGATAAAAGGGTAAGTGAGAAAGAACCTCATCTCCAAAGTAATATATCTTTTGATTTAAATTTTAAAGTCAAAGCTTTATAGATAGATAGATGACAGATAGATAGATAGATAGATAGATAGATGATAGATAGATAGATAGATAGATAGATAGATATTTAATCCAGCAGCATTTACAATCAATTGTCTTTTAGCTTTGTCTCCTTCCTCAGCATTCAAACAATTCAAAGAGAACATAATAATATATAGTATCCAAACTCTCTGTGTGTTTTCCATCTTTACATGGCTTTATTTTAAACTCTATTTCTTTTATTTTAAATTTTTGGCTTTTTGAGACTATGTTTCTCTATGTATCTTTGGCTGTCCTTGAACTCACTCTGTAAACCAAGCTGTCCTTGCACTCATAGAGATCTGTCTGCCTCTGCCTCCCAAGTGTTGGGATTATAGATTGGTGTGACCACACCCAACTAGTCTCTGTTTTTTTTCTTTTATATTTTAAGGATTTTAGCTTTTTTTTCTTTTCTCTACCAAGCCTACATATATTTTTAAACACACTATAAAACATTTAGATGTTTTCTTCTTTTCAATCTATTTTTACTGTATGTCTCTCTTTTTCTGACCACATGACTCTTAAATTTGCTAAGCAATATGGCTAGGATTAAATCTGTGGCTTTGACAGCAGGATTCAGTCATCCCTTAGCTTTCTGAGATCCCAGCCTCAATGAGGAGTTACTAGCCAGAGCCATGTTTATTTTCACAATTCTATGGCATTTCAAGTCCCTGCCACCACCAAAAACCATGTGGTCAGCTTTTCACCAACACCATTTAAGCGTTTCGTGGCAAGATAGCTGAAAAGAGCTGCAAGGTTTTGCAGCTAAAGCTGAGTCAGGAAGTCTATCTTAAATGATAACACTTGTGGTGTGATGGTACATGATTATTTGTGAGTTTATTGACAGACTTATTGTTGGTCTTGGAAACTTGTTTTAAGCTACATTCATGTTCTTCATATGCACAGCTGGATTTTCTTAGGGAGAAAATATTCTTGTGGCCCACAGAGTTCACCACCACGTTAGCTTCTTCAGAGACTCAACTGAGAGAAATATGTTCCATTATGAATTTCAAAATTATCACAATGACAAATATCAAAAACTAAATTCAGTCACTAATTAAGAAGGTATGATAAAGACATCATTGTGGTTAAATCATTTTCAAGGCAAATAAAAGCAAATTAGGCAAGAAGGTGATTTTACATTCCTAAAACTAAATACCTATTTTTATATACATAATTGTTATTTCATGTATTAATCATCAATGCTGTGACAAACATGCCCTGTTTTGGGTCTGGTGCAAACTTGTAACCCCTTCACTGGGAAGGCAGAGGCAGGATTACGTAGCTAATCTAGCTTCATTGTTGATCACCAGACAAATAAGCAATTGGCCCTTTCTTACAAGATTTGGGAGATATTTGTCAGGTGGACACCAGAGGCTGTCCTCTGGCCACCACATGGAGTTGCACTCCCAAACACAAAAATTCATATATACTCACACATTCACTCAAACATAAAAATAAACTAAATATAAAAATCACCAGAGGGAAGAATGTACACTCTTTCTGCTGGAGTTTGAGCGACAATCATCAAAAAGTGTCATATCTAGTTTCATTTGTGTGAGTATACGTGTGTGTATTTGTGTCTATGTATCTGAGTGCAGTATTAAGTGCAGTATTAAGTAGTAATTTAGATAGCAAAAATATGTTCAACTTTGAAATGTAGAGAAGTTGAAAAGACTAGTATAAAGTTTATTTTGATTATCTTCGTTTCTCAAATTTGCTAGCCTCTTAAAAAAAGGAGTATACACCAAAAACCTATATGAACAAGTTAGTGCTTGACCCTACACACATTAAAAACGGAAATGGCATGCCACTTTTTAACCCGGTGTAATAGTGCCAGGTATTGCTTTCCAGGGGAAATAGGCAGGGAGCTACAATGTGTTCTTTCATAGTTAGGAAACTGGGTGGCAGATGCTAAGGTAAATGGAGCACATCGAGGATATGTAAATTTTGACAAACAATAAGCATAATGCTTTTAAAATATGGCCTCCTGGCAAGTTTTTAATTTGAAAAGTTTGAATTTGTCATTCTATGTCTAGGCTAGTTTAAAGGATTGCAATTGAAATTGGAATTCTAAAGGGTCAGAGGAAGTTAAAATTTTCTGGGGACACGATTAAAAAATATGTTAGATGATGAACACCTATGGCAAGTACTGTAAAATTGGAAAAGATACTGAATCTTTCCAAAATAGCGATGAAGAAGAGAAACACAAAGCCTTTATTGTTTAGCCATCACTGAAAGTCCTGAAGCCAAGACCAAGCTGGCTCTCATCCCAGGTGAACATACATCGAACTGAAGGAGTTGCATGCACAGGCGACTGTTTGTCAATGGGCTTGCATGCAATATTAGTCACATGAGAAAATATGCAATTGTTCACACTGGGATACAAAATTATTCCAGCCAGTGTGTGCTATCTCTAAGAGTGTGAATTATGAAGAAAAATTGTAGAATTGGGTTCATTCTCTAAGGAAATATAACCATTCTCAGATGAAGCTTCAGATTCAATAGGGATAACAAAGTCATTTCCAATGGACTACTTATATTTGAAAAGAAGGTGACAAACTGGATTAAATGTCTGCAAAATGTTCATTCAGCATTAACAGTTCACAAATCAAGTGAATCATATCATTTTTCTAAAATATTTTTAATTTACTCATTCTGTTTTATACCATGCCTGTTTTGTCACAGACTTCAAAGCATTAACTGTTCTAATTGTAGTAAAATTTGAGAATCACATGAAATGGACACTTTATGATGTGATCTCTTAGTTATGGGTCTCATAAGTTCTTCAAAATGAGCCCATAATTTCAGTTATACTTTAAGATTTACTTGGAAATTAGAGATGATCTAATATGAATATCTTAAAATCAAAACAAATTCAACTTTTTGCTTTGCATCCCATTATATTTATGAGTAAAAGTAAGGTAAGTATTAAATCATAATCAATATATTATTTTATTTAAATAATTATTAAAAATAGAGTTGAATACTTGGTTGTGCACAACATTCATGGTCAGACAAAGATAATTTGCTAAACAGTAAATGAAGAGAATATTAGTCATATGTTATAATTTTTAAGTTTTATTTATTTATTATGCATGCAGTCTTCTGTCTGCACGTATGCTTTTATTCAGGAGAGGGCACCAGACCTCATTTCAGATGGTTGTGATCCACCATGTGGTTGCTAGGAATTGAAATCAGTTCCTCAAAGATAGAGCAAAACAACATACTATGGACATCTATAAAATATATTTTATATAACAAGAAGTGGGGAACTCAGAAAGTTATCTCACATTTTAACTGAACAATAAGTGGAATGAAGTGATAAAACAATTGTTCATCTAAGTGCATTATCAATTTACAAAGATGTTCCTTCTATTTGAAATTCATGTGATAAACTGTTTTGATCTTACTTCACATTTGAAAAAATATATTTTAATTGATTAGAGTCCTGTTCTCCATTGAATTGCCAACAAAAACAAGTCTGGGAAACACTACAGAAGCAGACATAACTTGTGGATCATTTAAAGCTCTGAAATAATTATACTTAAGGAAAATTATCATACATATTAAGGTACCTATTTTAGATACATATTTATAGTTATTTCATATCAATGAATGACATGTGCTTTTAAATAAGCCTACCTCATTTCTTGTTTTTTTCCTTTGTTAAAACACATTGAAGTGTTTCAGGCTGAAGGGTAAATGATAACCTGGGCTGTATTTGAAAGCTATTTGTGAAAAAGAACTTTTTTTGAACAAAATTGTTAAAGTGTGGGAAATTCTTTCTACAAACAATCTGAGGAAAACGGAATATCTGAAGGAAAGAGCTTCATATCTCCTGATATGCTCATTTCAGCATAATGTTTTGAGTGGTAGTGAAAGTGTCAGCCCATTTAGTTCAATTTCTAACACTCAAAGTCATCTCTATATCAGTCCCCTTCATTTCGTTTACTTCAGCCTTGTTTTATCTCCATTATTTCCTTTCTCTTATTTGATTGTCAAAAACTACATGGTTAACTATAAAATTCTATTAAATATTTAAGGAAGAGTCAACATCAGTATTCAAAATATTCCATAGAAGAAGCCTACTTACTGACTATATACTGGTGTTCCTCTTATGGTTGATTTTATTTCCATTCCAATATGAGTTGAGAAGATACATAAATTATCTCAATATATTTCAAATCTGTTAATATATACTTTGTACTCAAGAGTATGTGCAATGGAGATGATTTCATAAGAATAATGAAAAGAATATATATTTCATATATATTATATAGATTATTATGTCATTTTCTTTTATTCTCATCCTGTGTAGAGTAGACTTCACAAAGACTTTGCTTAATGTTTATTTGAAAGTTCCATCTGAAATTGAGAGCATAGTATTAAAGTTAACTGCTGTGATTGTGCCAGAACCTCTGTAAACGTTAAAGCCACTGGTGGTTTTTTAAAAGACATTTGTGATTTTCAATATTATAACCCAAGATATAAGAAATATAAGACCAATGCAAATCTAAATTCAGTATATGATGAGAAATTTTTTAAGAGAAAGAATGATTTTAAGTCTCAATGAAACAAAAGTTAGCAAAATTAAAGAAAACAAAAATTGTTCACTCTCAGAAAAAATAACCAAAACAAAGAGAAAACTAATAATAATGTGAAATTAAAAGATAGACATTATAATGAATATAATATAATCTAGAGCCTCATTTGACATACTTTAAAAACATGTTTAAACAAAATAGAAAAGCTGGAAGAGATGGATAAATTAACGGACATAATCAATAAGCAAAATGTAAATAAAGATTATTTAAACAAGTTAATTAGACTTGTTAAAAGTGAGGAAACAACTAGAAAATTCTATTAAATATTTAAGGAAGATCTAACACCATTCAAAATATTCCATATAATAGATCTACTTACAATCAGGCCAATTGTACACTTCTTCCTTCCTGGCATCCCTGTCATGATGGATAACTATATTCCTTCTGGAACTGAAAGTGAAATTAAGCCCTTATATCTCCAGTTTGAAAGAAAAGTTACACAAAATGAAAGGGACAAGAGGGACCAATAATGGTATGCTTCATGCTGTAATATAAAGACAATTTTGTACCCTCTGTTGTTGAAAGGAATCTACATTTGTAGGTTAATGTCTAAGTATAAGTATATTGTTCATAGTGTGTGACTCTGGGTGATCTGCCTTTCTGTCCAGACACCCTTGGAGATAAAACAGCTTAAGATCAATGATTAGTAACTGCAGTAAGGATTTCAAGAGGTGACTGATCTCAGAAATCCAGCAAATGAGAAAAGGGCAGAGGAGAAAAGAAATACAGACATCATAACTCTTACTAATGTGGCTAACATCCTGAATAGAGGGGTAAAAAATAATCTCCACAGTGATTTGCAACTTTTTTTTATGTATACCAAAATGCAGTCATGGAGTTGAAACGTAAAGCTGATTTTTATTAGGCTGCTAACCCACTATTTTCTCATATCACTAACTCTAGATTAAAGCACAGCTTAACTTCTGGTTCTTACCCATTAGCATTTGTGGTGAGCTGTAGCACAGTCCTGGTGTTGAAGTTACAATACCAAAATTGTATGAGAACACATTTAAAAAGAATCCCATGAACCATTTTCTAATGAAAATTGGCACAGATATTCTTAATAAACTTACTTGTAGTTGAACAAAAGAATGCACTAAGAATATAGCTAATCATGATCAGTATAATTGTGGTGCATCTATGCACTAATTGATAAATATTTTAAAAAAAGTTAATAATAGAAAAACTCATTAATTACATGACCATCTCAATAGATAACAAAAAACCTCCAACAAAATAAATTATTAGCACACAATAGGCAAGTTAATCGATCTAATGGAAGAGAATACCTAGATATAAGCATGCAGAACTTCATTCATCTAATTTTATACATGGATAGCAAAATACACTTAAAAGACAGACTTTAACTAATGGTTATATAAAAACTGAATAGCTACATATAGAGCAATGAAACCACACTGTTATTTTCACTTTCATGAAAATCCATTCAGAATTATTAAAATGCCTTTTTTTTGGGGGGGGGGGTTAAGATAGGATTTCTCTGTAGCTTTGGAGCCTGTCCTGGAACTAGCTCTCTTGTGGACCAGGCTGGTCTTGAACACACAGAGATCCACTTGCCTCTGCCTCTGCCTCCCGAGTGCTGGGATTAAAGGCGTGTGCCACCACCACCCAGCTTGAAATGCCTCTTAAAGTATTAACAAGACCAGAAACAGTGAAGTACTTACAGAAAAAGTGCACAAACAGGGAATAGACAAAGACTTTCTGAAAATGACACCAACTGCACAAAAATAATCTCAAGAATTGACTAATAATACTGCATTAAATTGAAAAGTTGTGCATGGCATAGAAAATGTTGCTGGCATGAAGAGACATGCAGAATAAAAAAAAAAACCTTTGCCAAGTGTACATCAGACAGGGAATTAATATCTAGTGTATATAATGAACTACAAAAATTACACATCCAAACATCAAATCACCCAAATAAATATATGAACTTAATAAACTTGATAGAAGATTCTAAAAAGAAGAAATATAAATGACAAATAAATGTGGACAAAGGATTTATTCACAAGGCAAGTCTTTTTTTCATAGGCCACCTCACTGATGAATGAGTTGATTTTTTTTTAGTGTGGAACTATAATTTGATATCCTAAAGAAGCTAAATAAAAAGATGAGTTGATTTTTAAAAATAAATTTATTTGCTTTATGAAAAAATTATATATATATTAAAAATAATATAAATTAAGAATAGGATAATAAAAATGAGATTAGGATTCCTAATCTGATGATTCAGAATAATGCTTAATTTGTATACTGATTTTTATTTTTATGTTTGTTTTTTTATTTTTTACAGCAGATGATTTTCTTATTACTTTATAAATATTACCATTCAAAATTTACACTTCTTCCCCTCCTCTCAGTTCCCTCCTGCTCCCCCATTCTTCCTTCACCCTCTTCCTCCAGACCTAAGAAAGGGCTGGGTACCCTGCCCTGTGGGAAGTCCAAGGCCCTTCCCCCTGCATCCAGGCTTAGGAAGGTATGCATAGGATCCCAAAAAGCCAGTACATACAGTAGAGACAAATTCCAGTGCCATTATATTGGCTTCTCAGTCTACCACAATTGTCAGCAACATTCAAAGGGTCCAGTTTGATCCCATGCTTTTTGAGTCCCAGTCCAGCTAGGTTTGGTAAGCTCTTATTAGTTCAGACACACTGTTTCAGTGGGTGGACCAACCCCTCATGGTCCTGACTTCCTTGCTCATATTCTCCCTTCTTCTCTTCAACTGGACCTTGGGAGCTCAGTTCAGTGCTCTGATGTGGGTCTCTGTCTCTATCTCCATCCACCGCCAGAAGAAGGTTCTATGGTAATATTCAAGATAGTCATCAGTCTGACTACGGGACAAGGCAAGTTCAGGCACCCTCTCCTCCATTGTTCAGGGTCCTGACTGGGGACATCTCCGTGGACACCTGGGATCCCCTCTAGAGCCAAGCCTCTTGCCAACCCCAAAATGGCTCCATTAATTAAGGTATCTTCTTCCCTGATCCCATATCCGTCCTTCATCCATCTAATCCACCCCACTTCCCCAGGCTCTCCCTAACCCTCCCCTTCTCCCTTCTCTCTCCCCCCTCCCCTGACCCATCCCACCACTACCCCCATGCTCCGAACTTTTGCCTGGAAATCTTGTCTGCTTCTAGTTTCCCGGAGGATCTATATATGTTTTTCTTTGGGTTCACCTTATTACTTAGCTTCTCTAGATCCTGAACTATAGGCTCAATGTCCTTTGTTTATGGCTAGAATCCACTAATGAGTGAGTACATACCATATTCATCTTTTTTGCATCTGGTATATCTCACTCAGGATAGAGTTTTCTATTTCTGTTCATTTGCATGCAAAATTCAAGATGTCATTTTTTTTTTTACCACTAGGTAATACTCTAATGTGTAGATGTGCCACACTTTCTCTATTCATTCTTCCTTTGAGGGGCATCTAGGTTGTTTCCAGGTTCTGGCTATTACAAATAATGCTGCTATTACAAATAATGCTGCTATGATTGCATGGAGAGGATGTGGAGTAAGGGGAACAAATGCTTTTGTAGTGTGATTGGAAATTTCATGATTTACAGTCATATAACATACTTTGAGCTGTGCATTGCTGCCATATTGCCCACCAGCTTCCACTTATCTCCATAATAATCTTTACTATTAGTCTTCATTTTTCTGTTCTTTTCCCCTCTAAATTTCATGGATGAGAGGAAATACATGACATTTGTCATTCTGAGTTCATCTTACTTTGCATAATAGCATTTTGTCCAATTCTGTCAAACTCCCTATAAATCATATTACTTATACTTCATATTTCATATAAATATTTATGTAATATAATTTTATTTATCTGTTCTTTCACTAATGTATACCCAGTTTATTTTTGTAACTTTGCTTTTGTGAAAGATATCGCAGTGAATATGATAGAAATGTATTCTCTCAATATGCTTAGGCATTCAGATGTACTTAGGGTGGAATTGTGTGGTAGGGTTGTTCAGTACTTGCATTTGAAGTTTGATTGAGGAGCGTCTAAAATGATTTCCATAAGGGCTACAAAATTTACATTTCTAACATCTGTGGATAATGGTTTCTTGGCACATTCACATGCACACAAATACACACATGCACATACATACACATATACTCACTCATGTATACACTCATATAGCCTTTAATCAGTGTTTGTTATTGTCTTACTGACAGCCCAATCACAATGGAGCTTTTGTTTTAATTAAGCTGAAAGTGAAGTGTTAATATGCTGACCATTTTAACATGTTTTTATGGGGCATTTTGGTGGTTATCATATGAAAGATTTATTTCTGTCCATTTTACATTTATTTTTTATGTGATTTGTTTTTTGGTTATTGTTTTAAATTTAGAAATTTGTGATATTTGTCGCCTCTCAAATGAAGAACAGAAAAAAAGTTTTTTTTTTCATTTTATAGACTATATCTTCACTTGAGACCTGCTGCTTCTGTAGAAGCTTTTTAGTTTAATTTAATCACATTTTTCAGTTCTTACTATTATTTCCTGAATTACAGGCTTTCTATTCAGAAAGTGGTTTCTTTTACCTAGATCTTGATTTGTTTCTTCTATTCTACCTTTAGTGCTTGGAAGTATAAGGCTTTGCAGCAGGCCTTTAAAGCATTTTGAGTTGATTTTTGTATGGTTTGAGAAATGGAGACTTAAGTTACCTTAGACTTCATGGCACCTTTTTAAAGAGGCTGTGTTTGTTTCAGTGTATGTATTTGCACCGTTGTAGAGAATCATATGGCTGTAACTTCTATGTTCTTTTGATTTACACAGCTGATTCTATGCTAGGACATGCAGCTTCTTCTGTGTTCTGTAAGTTAATATAAAGACTCTTATTTCCCATAAATTGGCTTAGTATTTCATTGGGTATTTGGTATCTTTTGCATTTGTATATAGATTTTGTGATTATTTTTCTTCTTTTGTGGGCAATGTCAAATATGTTCATTTACATTGTCCTTTAAACAATCCCTTTACCACAATTGCAAGGCAACAGTTAATCTACTGAACTAAACAGTGCTTGTCATTATACCTTATAAACAATGGCCTTTGACAGACTTTTCTTTAGGTTCATGCTTTTTTCAAGAGTTTTACCTCAGTAAACCAGAAGGAAATTTGTACCAGCATTAATATTTTCTCTGCTAATTCCCATCCTGAAGAAAATAGTTTGAAACTTTACTGTAATCTTTGATAATATCATTTAGAAGACAATTTGTATTCATTGCTAAACTGTAGTTTTAGAACACAAGTTAAAATATGCAAATGTGGTAGAGTTCAAAATAAACCATTTACATAGTGTTTTGATACATGTTCTTCAGGGAAACTGATTGTTATACCTTGCACTGATAATCATTTGTTTTCCAAAGTTTTATTCATAGTTTATTACTGAAACACAATTTGATTCTGTCAAGTAAAACTTTTGTTACATTTGAAAATTCATCTTTTATTAGATATTTTAGTATTTTAAATATGAATTTCCCTTATTATGGTGATTTCAGAGGGCCTTTGGTTGCAGACTTAATTTGTAAAATATCTGTGCAGTGTTCCATGTTAAAATATTTAATATAAAGAGTGGTTTGGGAATATTTTATACCCCAGTCACATTCCAAGATTTTCTAGAGCTTCATCATATTTTACTTGTACTAAAGGCCCACTAAATTCATTACATATACAGCATCATACTAAAATTATTCACTGAGGATAAATTCTAACAGAATTATATTAATTTAAAATTACCTATTAACTTCTTGCAGTTTCAATACTGGAGTTATAATTTTATAAGTGGCAATTATTTAAAAATGATTTTTCCTTTTCTTTTCTTCACATTAATAATCTAAAATCATGTATTTCCTGAGGAGTTACAGTTTGGCTAACTGTTCCACCTTATTTGTTTTTGGGACTCATATTGCTGCTGAGCAGATGGATCCCTGTTTTCCAGCATGAGCTAGTCTTAAGTGCCATGTTTTAAGAACAAACGAGATCTTCACCAAAGAAAGTAAAAACTTATGGGTTATTAATGTGCTTTGTTCTTAGCAATTGAATATTTGAAAAAAAATACCTTAACCTTTGTCTGAGTGTGTGCATCTTATATTTAGAGAAATTTGGCTGAACAAGCCTAAATATGTGTTATTAATTTAATCTATTAATGAGTATTATTTCCATTTTAAAAACTAATAATATTCAATTAATTGTCACAATGTCTGTTTTCAATCTGATACATTTTTTTCTTAAATTTGATGATTTTCACATTTTGCTTGTGGTATTATGCATTTTGGGATTCTTTTCATTTAATTAATGTATAAGGTAAATGCATTAAATTTGTTGCCTTAATGAAAAAATTATACTTACATTTTTTTCTAGTATGAATAAAAAACACACTGTGCACTTAAGAGGCATTTTTTTAATATAGAAGAAATGTGTTTGGAGATTTTTTTCAGGATTCATATCTAGAAAAAAAACAAATTCTAATTTCCTTTTGTACATGCTTGGAATTTATTTTGTACAAATCTTGTAGAGTTTGCAATAAAACTGCCAAAAATTTACCCCTAAAATAAAAATGTGAGGTGGAAACAAACAAAAGCAAACAAATGAAAATTATAAAACTTAGTTAATAGTAGATAACTAGTTAAGAATAAAGGAAGAAAGACAATTACTGATGTGGGAAATTATTGATTGTTGAATTGGTATTTTAAGTATAGCCCAATATGGTTGGAGTCTTAACAATCAGTTATTAATTTCAAGAAGGCAGCTGGCCATGAGGATATTATGTACTAGATATCAGGAGAAAGAGTCAGGGACACTTTTAGACTAACAATGGTTACACAGAATGACCCTCTCTCAAAAATACAAGTTCAAACAGGTTGTTGAATTGAGTTGAAAGACATACTTCAATATGAGAGAAACATATAATTGGAAAGCAGCAGAATTTTGCAAGACCATTTTGCTGAAATTTTTTTGAATACCAAATAATAAGGGACAACATATGAAATGGGACAAAATAACATGTTTGTTAAAAAAACTGAATAATGGCTATACTTGTATGTATGTTAATATGTCCAATCTTTTAATATCACTTATAGGAACTTCATATCAAGAAACTGGACATGAAACACAGATTTCAGAGTATTTACAACTAATTCAAAATATTGAATAATTCAATAAATCCAAAATATTTATTTTCAAAATAAAGTATGATTTAAACTCAAATGAACAACTTTCATGTCTTTACAAATAAATTTGACCCTATATGTCAAAATAGAATTACATTCTAGAATAAAACATTATACTTTCAAGGATGAAAACAAATTCTAGATACTCAGTATTGTAAGAATTATTATGTCAAATTCTGAGCTAAGCAAAACTACATACTGCTATAGAAATTCCTGCAGCCAGTAATCTTTAAATTACCCTCCCTCTTGGGCGTGGCCTCATATACTATATATGCTGCATCTGGCCTCTCTCTGTGTTATCCAGCTGCTGGAATCAATTGTTGTTCCCTTTTCGAGCAGAGGATTTGATCTGTAAGTCTACCCCTAAATAAATAACCTTTTATTATACTCAATTCTGAGCTAGTGTGGGATTTCTTTTTTAGCATCCTTCATCGACATACCTTGTCAGGAATTAACATGCTTGCTTCATAGATAGAAAAATAATATAAGAAGTAGAATTATTTAAGCTTAAAGATCAGTATTATTTATTAAAAATATATCAAAGAAATTGAGTTAAAATTAAAGAGTTCCAGAGACACAAATTAATGTATGTGACAAAAATAACTGTAATTGAAGGAAAAGGAACTAGAAACTCAACAGAGTGAAGGAATTGAGTGGAGATAAATAAATCTATTTAATAATAAGTAAATAAATATGGAAAATTGAACTATAAAAAATGAAAATAAAAGGAACATAGAAAACAATGCAATGAATCATTAATATTGGTTATTTCAAAACACTTCCAAAATTCACAGACTTTTAGTAGAAATGTTAAAAGCTTGTGAAAGACATGGATGAATATGTTTACATGGAGTGTAACACTAAAATTTGGATAAATTTCAAAATACCCATAATCAAATAAAGAATTTTTGACAGCCAAAGAAGCAATCCTGTGAATGAAAAGTGAAAAATTCTGTCAGAAATATTATAAGGAAAAACAAATATACTGTCCAAAATTTAATATCTAAAAATATATTTTTAAACAATTAAAATGACATTAAAATATTCTGAGATAAGCAAGCATTCCTGAGACATTTTTGAGCTCATCTAGTAGATGCTAAGCAGAAACATATTCATAAGAAAGCTTAAAAATTTGCTACATATACATGTGTATGGTTTAGAGTAATGTTAAGAGTTAATGCTTAGAGTAATGTTAATATTACTATAAACTGTCTTAATTTGTATCTTTTCTGGCATATTGGTATTGTAAAATGCACAGTCTCAACTGGTAAAAATAGTTTAGTTTTCTCACCTAGTTGTCTCCCTAGCACCTTCTGCCACTGTGCTGTGTCTGTGTCTTAGTAAGGGTTTCTATTGCTAAGATGAAACAGCATGGCCACAAATCAGTCTGGGAAGGAAAGGGATTTATTCAGTTTATACTTCCACAGGATTGTTCATCACTGAAGGAAGTCAAGACAGAAACACAAGCAGTGCAGAATCCTGGAGACAGGAAATGATACAAAGGCCACAGTGGGGTTCTGCTTACTGGCTTAGTCCTCATGGCTTCTTCGGTTTGCTTTTTTGTAGAACTCAGGAACACCAGCTCAGGGATGGCACCACCCATAATAGGCCTGGCACTCCCCCACTTATCACTAATTGAGAAAATTCCTTACAGCTGAATCCCATGGAAGCTTCTTCAACTGAGGTTCCTCCTTCTGTGATGACTGTAGCTTATGTAAATTTGACACAAAAACCAGTTATTGCAGTGTGCTATCCAGCAGGGAGGGAACTTCCAGCTTACTGTCAGCTTTACTGTCCTACAGTCAAGGTGTGGGTGTCTTTAGCAATGCTGTCTAATTCTGGTGTGCATTCATTCGAGAATTAAGGCAATGGATAGTATTGCATTGAGGTTCTCTAGTGTCTCCTTGGCCAGCAGCAACTCATAGGGAGTATCCCATATTAGGCACTATCTCCTTCCAGGTATTTTGTTTGTTTGTTTGTACCATGGAAAAGATGTTTCTACAGGTACAGTACTGTCATGACTATTTTAGGGTTAATAAACATATCACTCTTGAATTTGGGTCTTGTTATACAGCAGATAATTTATACCCAGCAGGATATCATATTACCTAGGAGGACTCATACCTCTGTAAAAGTTCATGATATTGCATTGTCTTCAAATTATTTTGAAATAGTTAAATAAATTAATATTTTCAAATTATTCATATTTATTCCTATAGACAAATGTTATGCAAACCATGTTCAGAGAAACTTCTTTATACACAATAGCTGAAAATTCAGAGACTCACAGTTGGTCAAGGTACTAGGATTATGAATTCAAAGTAGCTGGGCTTGTAATGAATATGACTGTCAACAGTCAGTCACAGATGGTGAAGGGACTAGTGGTTTCCTACCATTCCCTGTGGTAATAGTAGCTACTGGTGGATCCTGGACTAGGATGAGTCTTTACTTTCAGTTGAGTTGCCAATTGTAATATCACCAATCTCAATGCACAGTCCAAGAAACAAGCTCATGTGGCCAATCCAGTTTAAATTCAATGGATCATAAAGTAAATTAAGAGACACTGAGTGGTTACCTCAGAAATAAAAGAACTCCTGGGAAAGAAGCAATCAGAATGCATTATGCACAAGTATGAATTTGTCTAAGAATGATTCTAAGAAAATAAAATTTAGAAGTAAATATTATTTTTTATTAAAAGATTAAAGGCTAAAATATAATTTTAATATGCACAATATAAAACTATTTTATAGCATTAAACATAAGAGAAGACCAGATTATCATAAACTATGAAATTACGAGTCAAGTAAAACAAGGTTATTATAAACCTTAGGTGTTAGCTGAAACATTCATTTAATCACTAAGAAAATAATTTTAAAATATCATTACAAAATAATAGATTTTTGAAAGAAAATGCATTTAAAATATCCAGTACTGGATTAATTGAAGAAAACATAACTGAAAACATACAAACAGAAGATGCAGAAATCCATCTTTTATTAGGATCAAATTCTATTGATGTAAACATATTCAAAACTCCAAATTAAAGATAGAGACTGAAGAATGTTAGGAAAGAAACAGAGAAAGCAGCTATAACTGTAAAATTTCTTAATTTAGCAAAAATGATACTTCAAAAATTATTTTATTTATTTATACTTTTAATGTGATGATAAACTGTTAGTACTCAAGAGTGTTAATATAGCACAGTTGGGAAAGAAAGTCTTTGTACTCAAAGAAAAGAAACTGAATTTAGATTTCCCCAACATCTAGGTGATTAAAATTTGGCCTATATTAGGATAGAGACCACAAAGGTAGGCAGGTCTGTCAACTTCATTGGTCAGTCGGTATAAATGAACTGCATGTTATGTGAGAGATCTTTTCTAAGAGAAAGACTTCTGGTGTACACTGAACAACACACGGACACACACACACACACACACACACACACACAAAAACATACACTGAGAGAGAGGGAAAAAGAGATATCAAAAGAGAGAAATAAAATTTACATATGAGATTACACAAACATATGAAGAAAGATATAGTGGTACAAATAGATACACACAGATACATACACACTCAAATACACAATACAAACATGCACACGCAAAAACTAATATTGCCTAATATGCTATATTGCCTATGCTTTCTTCCTTATATATAATTTTGTCTTCAACATTTAACCTGTGTCCTCTGTACCCACACATTCACTTCATTTTCATTTCAAAATTAAATAGGCAACATGGATATGTTATAGTTTATAACAAAGTAAGATTTGTGGCAGTTTCATTAGCCAAATTTTTGTCAAGTAAAAATGACCCACATATATCTAATTCATTAATTCACATATCCCAAAATAATAGTTCTATAGACTGTGAGCCAAAGGGAGAGCTGCGGGTGAGTTATAAATTCATGTTTGCCACACTTTAAATTTTTGTTCAGTTGAACAATGTGAAATGTCATCAGAACTCAGAGGTTAAAATAAGTCTAGTAACACAGTAACTTAAAATTGGGTCAAAACCTGTTCTCATAGAAAGTACATGGTATAATCATCCACTATCTTCTAAAATAACCATAAATAATTCACAAAGCTTACATAAGGTGTACAGGTGATCATTTAAGGATGATTACAAGCTTATTTGTGCTTAGACTTGTACAGAAATGAGCTAGAACAAGGCCAAGTGTGCTTGGAGCATATGCCAACTTGTATAATTAGATGCACTTTAATCATTATCTTTATTTTTGAATTAAGAATTGTGCATCCCTGGATTGAATATATTAAATGACCCCAACTTAGTGTCAATGAAATTCCCTTAGGTATTATGACTTTATTTATTTATATATAAATAAATAAACTTTATTCAAGTATGTATATATAAAGTAGTTCTGAGAAAGATAAATAAAAATTAATGTACTTCTATCAATAATATCGTTTGATTTTAAGTATCTTAATTTATTTTCAAATATATACAAATAATTTAGAAATAAATTTTCAACTGTTTTATTATTCATAAATAGAATGAGATAAGCATTAAAAATTTTAAGAAAAGCAGTTCTAGTATGTTGCTTATGTACAGAATTGCTAAATAGAATACAACTAAAATTATTGCTTGGATATATTCAGTTTTTAGTATTTCTGTTTTAATTTACTCATATATAAGGTAAAAATAGTTTCACAAAATTTCTAATTACTATAATTCATATGCAAATAAATAAAAATTCTAATCATTTTGATAAGCATTATAAAATACCATGTTTAGTTGACCTTTCTATAGAATGTAATATAGTAGGTAAAAATGTATTAAGAAAACCTAATATCCGTGAAGGATAAATGCCCAGGAAGGTGAATTGATTATTGAAAACAGATAAGCTGACATTTTGCCTTTTTTCTAGATTATCTGCCAAAAGATGGGCATTAATCAAGGCTAAAATAAAAGGTTCGTGAAGATCAGCCAGAGAATTTATTAGCTTCCCAATAGAGGCATTGGTCTGTTCAAAGGCTAATTAGACCAATCTGTGAATGTATCAGTCCCATAATTACTCAGGCTAATTATATTAATCATCTGAAATATGTTCGTGAGAATCAGCTAATGTATAACCTTGTGGTTGTAAGATGACCTGAGCTCAGTTATGACATAGATCTATAGATTCTATATATACAGATTATAATAAGTAATCATAATAAAAATGTCAGAAGCTGAACTATGGTTAAGTAGAATGGAGATAGATAATATTAAGTTAGATTATATTATTTCAGAAATCTATTATCATGAACTTGGACAAAAATGAGACTATTCAGATATAGCTTCATTAAAGTGTTTGGTTATCTGTTTTATTCATCCAGAGACTAAGTTTGTGAACAACCATATCTTATATGTACACAAACACACGAACGATTTCTATAAATCTGCAGATGATGATAATTAAAATATAAAACTCAGGAGCCAGGAATTATTGTTAGATGCAGTCAATAAAAAAAAAAAATAAAGTACTCCCACACTAGCTCAGAATGGAGCATAATAAAGGTCTCTTTATTTAGAAGTATATTCACAGATCAGCAGTCTCTGCATGAGCAGGAAACAGGAACCAAATCCAGCAGCCAAAAGACTGTGCACATTTCTACATCTGTATATGTAGTACATATGCCCGCACCCAGAGTGAGTCAGTATCTTAAAGGCTATTGGCTGAAGGAGTTCTCATAGCACCTCCCCCTTTTATCTAAACAAAAGAGTTCTAAGTATAATACAAAACTATTTACAATAAGAACAAGTATAAAACTTAGAATTACATCCAGCAAAAACAATATCAAGCAAGAAACATATGCTTAATATTTTAATAGTTATCTTATCCTAAGGAGTCTGTCTTGTGTTAGAAATGGCTTGGCTAAGTCATGACAGGAGAGTAACAACTATTTAGTCTTGAACCCCGTCAAAGACCTAAGAAGGTAAATAATATTTATTGAATAAACAGGAAGTGCAATCAAGCAACTTCCAAAAGGTGCAATAAGTGACAAAGACAACTGGTTACCTAGGCAGTCATTCAAAGTCTCATCTGTAACATTGGGGCAACTAACTTTGACTAAGACTAGAGTAACTGACACAGCACTTTTAGAAGCAGACAAATTTTCAAACCCATTTTATCCTGTCCTGACAAAGGTTGGCAGGTTTTGTTTTTTATTCTGCTTATCGAATCAGGACATCATGCATTTTTTTTCAGTGGTCAAAGCATGAGCAGTTTTTTGACCACAGACCAATTTTGTAAAGAAAAATACAAGCTTCAAGTGGAATCTGTGTCTTCGGTCCCCAGCATTCTCTTCAGAACAGATCAGTGCTGCCAGGAACAATAGTGTCTCAAGTCAACAGAACCCTAAGTTATTTAAATGACATATTCTACAGTTCTTTGAAGTGGTTTAAGATTACATATCTATGTGGAATACAATCTCTATATATCTAAAGAACCTTATTAGCTATAAGTGTGACAAATATGGATGGCTATTGACCTATAATTCTTAATCCCTATTTAGCTTAATGACTAAGGCTTTATATTAGAATACCAAATGATCTTTAAACAACTGTGCAGCAAATGAGGACAATGACCTTAAACTGTAAACAATGCATAAGTATTCTGATCAGTGGTTGAAATGTAGAGGTCAATATGATAAATATATCTAAAATTGTATCAATATACAAATGTCTTAAGCAGAAGTAGAAACATGCATGCCTACAATATGACAAAATAAATTTTCATAGGTGTGCAAATATTGTAAACAGAAATGGCAGCATATTTAATATAACAAATATAATTTGAATTTGTATTAATATACAAGAATCTATTCCAACGTAAATTGTCTAAAAATAATAGCGCACAAGTATTGTCACTATTTCTCACTGTTATTATTAGTGTGAGTAAACTCACACTAATTTACCTATTATCCCATCCAATTATCATTCTTTTTTTAAAAAGGGATCACTGAGCCTACAGCAGTTAGGTATTGAGAGACACTTGGTAATAGGAAGCCTTTCTTCAGCTATAAGAACATCTAGCTTGTTCTGTGGCAGTAAAAACAATACTATAGAAATATTTAAATATATTTATACTAATAAAGCAATGTGTATTAATATGGAATGATCACCTATCAGTAGGCTGAAGTTTGCCTACTCTCCATATGTATGAAATCAAAAGGAAAGAGCACATGAAATTGAAATCCCCCACTTTTTTTCAAATAGGTAGTGCCATTCTGTCATAGAAGTAAGGCAAAGCAGCTAACCTAACAGTTCCTCAAAAAACATTGATTGACATAGAGACAGCATTTGGAAATGCTGGAAACTTCCTGCAGGTGTATCACACCTAAGTTCTTTAAGGTTATCAAGAGAAGGTCAAAAAATACTCCTGAAAAACAGCTTTGAGTCAGTTGCTAGGTCTCAGGGGAGTCCAGTGCTTATCTATACTCCATTAAGTACTCATGTAACATAAACCAATTATTGTAAATGATTTTTCTTACCTTTTGCCTAAAGCTGAATATGAATGTCAGCACTTTCTAGACAGGCATGTAAGTCAATGACTATAGCTTGTTAAGAATATAGTTATTTGTTAATATATACAAGATTCAAAGTATTTCAGATTCATTATTTTCAATTAAATTTTATTTTATAAAAATTTTATTATCCAACCTAAAGAAAATAGGTAAGTGGAAATGTTCACATAACCTCAGTTTAACATTAATTATATCTGTGGGATTGAGAAGTCAATCAGGACAGTAATGACTTCAAATATTATTTTTAGAAAGGTAGTTTATTAATTTCCAACATATGTCTGTCAAAAATTGTTTATGATGAATGAAATGAAAGATTCCAAGTTCAAATGAGGCAAATGCACATGTTCTGAATTACATAAACATGGCAACATTGGTAGGCTGGAGCTGAATATCACTGCACATAAACATGACTCTTTATGCCTTTTAGACATGTTTCTTAAATGTGCACAAAGTGTTTTCATAATATCAATTATTTATATATTATATATAATCTTTTTACAATATTTAATTAATATAAAATTATGA
Organism: Neodon shergylaensis; assembly: GCA_025134845.1. Taxonomy (NCBI): domain Eukaryota; kingdom Metazoa; phylum Chordata; class Mammalia; order Rodentia; family Cricetidae; genus Neodon; species Neodon shergylaensis. The sequence goes on along the minus strand of JABTXL010005416.1, from coordinate 10,426,846 downwards.
AAATTAACATGAAAAATATGAAAATTAATAATAAAGTCCCCTTTAACATACACTTTAGTTCTCATAAGAAAGTATACTGTGCTGAGCTGCTCAAAGGCATGGAAAGCTTTGAGACCTAGGAAATATCTTTAGAGAAATGTCTTGACAAAGCAATAAGGAAAAGGTCATGCCATTTTTCATGCTGCATTTACCTTTTTAATAAGATCTTGTACTCAAATTAGTTTCAATTACCAATAATTAAAAACATTATATTTAAGGAGGAAATCAGGACCACCTTTATACTAGATTAAGCACATATGGTGTAAATCTTTTATTTAAATGGCATATGTTACATACTGCCATTTAGATTTATTCTGAAAGCTTTTAAACTTTTCCAAAAGATCAAGGGCATTGAGTTTTTGGTTTCTATTTTTACTGTAACTCAGGGCTAGTTTTTAAGCATTCTTACGTTAAAACTCATGACCTACACCTAAGTATTAGAATAAAGACAATTCATATACATACCAGATTATGAATTTTTAGCAATATAGGAATAGAATGACCCATAATAATAGTAAAATATTTATTAATATTGAACACACTTATCTGAAAAAATAAAATATTTTAAATCTTGAATCATCTGAAAGAGAAAAGTGGAAGAAATATTAGTTCTGCATTTTATTATCAATTAATCTAAATGTAAAAATGTTATAAGATTACAATTACTAAAATGATACTGAAATTCTTCATCCAATTATGAACTTATGTATAGTAAAATTACAATGTTCATAAAAAAATCTACCATACACAAATATATCTTATAAATTCAACTCCTGAAATTTTAGTAACATATTTTGCTAATTACCTTATTTATTAGTTATTTATGTTTGTGTTTGCACATATGTGTATTTGTGTGTGTGTGTGTGTGCATCCTGTATTTTTCCCAAGTCATTTCCAGGAATCTCCTTAGGTTCCTGTGGGTCCTTTAACTTACTATATGTAGTAAAAGCTAGATTTACACCACAGCATTGTTACAATGAAATTTTATTTTTTTCTAATTGTATACATCAAAGAAAGAAGAACTGTGTTGTCAGGATTTTCTGTCCTGCCTTAGTCCCACAATCATTAAGTCCCCCCAAAAAAAATCACACAGAGGACTACATTAGTTATAAACTGATTTTCCCATTAGCTCAGGCTTCTTATTAATTCTTATAACTTGTATTAACCCATTATTCTAGTATACATTAGCCACATGTCTCGGTAACTTTTTTAGCAGGTCAGGTCACAACTTCCTTCTTCTGTGTCTGGGCAGGACTCCAGAGGAATGTGCTTCCTCCTTTCTAGAATTCTGTCCTCCTTGACCCACCTCTACTTCCTGTCTGGTTGTCCCACCTATACTTCCTGCCTGTCTACTGGCTAATCAGCGTTTATTTAAGATCTAATGGGAACTCACCAAGGCCAGCTGGACTGGGACTGAATGAGCACGTGATCAAACTGGACTCTCTGGATGTGGCTGACAATGAGGGCGGACTGAGAAGCCAATGACAATGACACCGGGTTTTGATTCTACTGCATGTACTGGCTTTTTGGGAGCCTAGTCTGTTTGGATGCACACTTTCCTAGACCTGGATGGAGAGGGGAGGACCTTGGACTTCCCACAGGGCAGGGTACCCTGAATTCTCTTAGGACTGGAGAGGGATGGGGAGGAGGAGTGGGGGGAGTGGGAGGGAAATGGGGGGATGGGAGGAGGTGGAAATTTTTAATAAATAAATAAAAACATAATTGGCAGAATATAGACAATTGTACCACACCGCTTCCCCTTCTTTTTTTTTTTATAACAAGAACTCTGAATCTAATGTTCTTTGATTAGGTTTTCTCCTGACCATTAGCCATAACAACTTGTAACAAACATCCTAAACATAGGAAAACATTCATAGTCCATTTTTGGGGAATGTGAGTATAGTATTCCAGGCTACTTCCTGCTGGTTGGGTGCACTAATAATCTTATGGAGACCTAAAGAAAATTTTGAATTATGATCAAGTCCTGAATGGAGTATCCTGTGAGTCTTGATCATCTTAGACAGCAGTCTGGTACCTGTTCTTTTTCAGTAGTGTAGTCATATCTCGCTTCTTTAGTTGTTTGCTTTTAAGTTATTGTAGGGTGTAAATGAGGAAACAGGTTGTGGCATGAAAGTTTCTTAGTGGTTGATCATTTCATTAATCTTGTTACTGGAAGTTGTTGAAATATTTCATTCTTGGATAAAGAGTCAAGCTTTCCCAGCTTGATGGTGACTGTCTTTGAGTGATTCTCACACAGACTATGGAAAAATAAGCTATCTTACTAACTTAGCACAATTCTTTACATTTACCAAATGACTCTGATATTGAATCCTACTACATTCTATGAAGCCTCATGACTCAAGAGTTATTCATGTTTAATGGCTTCTATGGGGAAGAATGTATTTTCTCCTGGGATATGACCCTAGAAGGATGTCCTTGCACCAGTGAATGGTCCTCAATGCACACATACAAAGGTTGCACTAATTGAACTCGACCAGTGAATAGTCCATAAAGATGGGAAGGATACATCTGGAAGTGGCTCTGGAAGGAGTTAGAATGGAGGGAATTGGCAATGAATTTGATCAAACCACACTGTATGAAATTCTCAAAGAATAATGATAACAGATTTAATTTTCATGTTGCAAGATAAAATTAACTCATTTTATTGGAAAAACTAACATTCCTAAGTGTCATCTTATTGAAATGGGGGAATAATCATTAGGTAAAAATTTACTTATATTTCAGTTAGTTCCTTGGGCAGCTGAGGATAGGGAACCTGAAATGACCCTATCCTATAGCCATACTGATGAATATCTTGCATATCACCATAGAACCTTCATCTAGCGATGGATGGAGATAGAGACAGAGAACCACACTGGAGCATCAGACTAAGCTCCCAAAGTCCCAATGAGGAGCAGAAAAGAGGGAGAACATGAGCATGGAAGTCAGGACCACGAGAGGTGCGCCCATCCACCGAGACAGGGGGGCTGATCTATTGGGAGCTAACCAAGGCCAGCTGGACTGTGACTGAAAAAGCAAGAGATAAAACCGGACTCTCTGAACATGGCGGACAATGAGGGCTGATGAGAAGCCAAGGACAATGGCATGGGGTTTTGTTCCTACTTCATGTTCTGGCTTTGTGGGAGCCTAGCCAGTTTGGATGTTCACCTTCCTAGACCTGGATGGAGGGGAGAAGACCCTGGACTTTCCACAGGGCAGGGAACCCTGACTGCTCTTCAGACTGGAGAGGGAGGGGGAGAGGAGTGGGGGGAGGGGGAGAGGGGTGGGAGGAGGGGGAGGGAAATGGGAGGCTTGGAGGAAGCAGGGATTTTTTTTTCAATAAAAAATAAAAATAAATAAATAAATTAATTAATGTATCAAAGAAAATGTAAGTATTTATTTGAAATGTGCTTTTGTATTACAAAGGGCTTGTATGCCATGTATAAAGAAAAGATATCGTTGTGGAGATTCATGCAATATCCTTGGAGTTTATCCATTGACTATCTTTTGAAATGCCTATATGTTTATGTCTCTGTGTAGGTATATGAATATTAGAGCCTTAATGAAAAGATGTTGAAGATGTATGTCTGTTCCTTTACTACTGGAGTTACTGGCAGTTGTGAGCTGCGGACGCTGGGAACTAGATTCTGATCATGAGCAATATTTTCTATTAACTCTTGAGTAATTTCTTCAGTCCCTCTAATATGTGTCAAAAAGGCACATTAAATAGAAATAATGTATTGCATATAAGTGCCTTATGTCCCTATTTAGTGTAAGAAATTTTTGTCAAGCTGGGAAAGTAGTGATGCACATCTCTAATTCCAGCACTTGGGAGGCAGAAGCAGGAAGATCTCTGTGAGTTATAGGCCAGCTTGGTCTACAAGAGCTAATTCCAGGACAGACTCCAAAGTTACTGAGAACCCTGTCTCAAAACAACAACAACAAAAAAAGAAAGAAAGAAAGAAAGAAAGGAAGGAAGAAAGAAGGAAAGAAAAAAGAAAGAAAGAAACTAATAATCTCAATGAGATCATGATGGAGTTTTAGGAGTTATCTTATAGTTAATGTGTTAAGTGAAGTTTTGTTTGTCTCGGTTAAAAACATTATTAGAAGCCAAGCAGTCTGAGTTATAAAGATATGGGTAGAGTTTAAAGATATCTATAGTTGATTATATATATAAGATTATGACTCATGATGGATATATCCATGAGAAACTACAGATAAGTACAAGAGAACTATCATTTAACATTCTGGTAAATACTAGTTGTTTCATATAGTCAACATGTCTTTGAAGCTAGGTAAGCAACTCTCTGAAGGATGAGCTACAGCAGAGCACGGTAGCCACAGGACAAGGATAATGTATTCATTTATCCTCAGCACAAAGTCTTAGAATTTATGATGGTATATGTTTTCAGGAGGGTAATTATTCGATGACAGGAACTATTAGCCTTGGAATGAATTCTGAAGAATTGCTAAGTAAAAAAAAAAAGACTCAAGATTTCCAGTTTATTTCCATAAACTGCCAAATGAAAGTTTAAATTTCTATAGAAAAAATACTAATGAAATCCATATATATATATATATATATATCACATTAGAAAATCAATATAATATATCATAGAAATGAATATTTACAAATTTTGTTTCTGCAATAAACGTTATTGAAACAAAGTTTTGCTGCACTGCCCTTACTGTTGGACTTTAAGATGTAATATGAAAGAAATCCTTTCCATCCCCAAGTCTTTTTTGGTCAGTGTCCACAGGCACAGAAGAGAAATAACACACTGACCAAGTCTCAGAGCAACATTAATCACTGGTCAGTCTGAATTCCACTGGAGATCCTGTTAGAAGTGCCAGATTTTGCTCCATAATCTGTGTATCTCTCCATTATCACATTGATAATTTTACCTTGCAAACCTAGCAAAGTGCTGGATCTGGCTGTGGCTGTGACCTCAATCTGTCTCAAGTTAATATTCTTTTTTTAAAAAAATATTGCTTTATAAATAATACCATTCAAAATTTCCACTTCCTCCCCTCCTCCCATTCCATCCCGCTCCCCTGTCCCCCTCCCCCTACCTCTCCAGTCCTAAGAGAGGGCAGGATACCCTGTCCTGTGGGAAGTCCAAGGCCCTCCCCACTCCATCCAGGCCTAGGAAGGTATGCATCCAAATAGACTAGGATCCCAAAAAGCCATTACATGCAGTAGAGACAAATCCCAGTGCCATTATTATTGGCTGCTCAGTCAGGGGCCATTGTCATCCTTATTCAGAGATTCTGGTTTGATCACATGCTCATTCAGTCCCAGTTAAACTGACTTTGGTGAAATCCCGTTAGATCGGGCACACTGTCTCAGTGGGTGGACCAACTTGAGTGAGATAACCCAGACCCAAAAAGGTGAATATGGTATGAACTCACTCATTAGGGGATTCTAGCCATAAACAAAGGACATTGAGCCTATAGTTCACGATCTTAGAGAAGATAATAATAAGGTGAACCCAAAGAAAAACATATATAGATCCTCCTGGAAACTGGAAGCAGACAAGATCACTGGGGAAAAGTTGGGAGCATGGGGGTGGAGGTGGGGTTGCGGAAAGGGGAGAGGGGGAGAGAGAAGGAAGAAATGGGGGTGTTGGGAGCAGTGATACCCCAGATCCTGAATTTCTTGTAATCCCCTGATCTGAGTGCCTATAGCTGCTCTGAGCACTAGACCTTCAGGAGTTCCTGATGGCAGGAGAGTGGTTTCTGGTGGGTTTGGCTGGGGCGTGGCTATCTCTATATAATCTGCCCCTGAATACAATAAAGGGGGCATTCTTGGGGAATTCAAGGATAACCCGTGTTGCTGTCTCTCTGTCTGTGTGTGTCTGTGTATTTTAACCTCCAGCCCCCTTGCCCGAAGCTCGGGAACTGGGTGCCAGCATACAGAGCGCACACACAGGAGTGCGGCGCATGGGGCAGGGAGGAATTTGGAGAGCTTGGGGAAGTGGGACGCTTGAGATAGAGGAAGGTCTGATATGGGAGCAGGGAAGAAGATATCTTAATTAAGGGAGCCATTTTAGGGTTGGCAAGAGACTTGGCTCTAGAGAGGTTCCCAGGGGTCCACGGGGATGTCCCCAGGTAGGACCCTGGGCAGTAGAGGAGAGAGTGCCTGAACTGGCCTTGTCCCATAGTCACACTGATGAATATCTTGAATATCACCATAGAACCTCCATCAGGCAATGGAGGATGGAAATAGAGACAGAGATCCACATCAGAGCACTGGACTGAGCTCCTAAGGTCCAGTTGAAGATCAGGAGGGAAAAGATGAGAAAGGAAGTCAGGACCACTAGGAGTTGATCCACTCAAGTTAATATTCTTGAAAGCAGGGAGAGTGATGTGTAGAAACACAGCCAACTGAGGTACTGGAATCTTTACTGTATTAACTTAGTAAAACCTATAAGAAAGTACAAAATTAATCAGTGACTATGCATAGATTTTAAATATTTTGCTTTACCCATAAAGAAACACTGTTACTGGATTTTATTTTTATTTTTTAAATTTATTTATTTATTTATTAAAGATTTCTGCCTCCTCCCCACCACCGCCTTCCATTTCCCCCCCTCCCCCAACCAAGTCCCTCTCCCTCGTCAGCCCAAAAAGCAATCAGGGTTCCCTGCCCTGTGGGAAGTCCAAGGACCACCCACCTCCATCCAGGTCTAGTAAGGTGAGCATCCAAACTGCCTAGGTTCCCACAAAGCCAGTACGTTTTTAAGCCAAACAGTTTAATTAACAATTTTATGAAAAATGTTCCAATATCTTTGAAGGCTGATAGTCTGATAACAGTATAAAACTTATTGAATGCTCTGTATTTCCAATGTCTGAAAATGTCTAATACATAAAGAATCATATTTGTAGAATTAAAATACCTACCATAGGTTTTGTTTTCTTTTGCATGTATATTTTTCTTATTTAGTTTCTAATGGAGAAAAATTTTGCTCATTCAGTATATTCAGGCCATAATGTCACCATCCCCAGCTCTTCCCAGATTTGTCTGACCTCCCCTCCCATGCAAAACATATCCTTTTTTTTCCTCTTTAGTATGAATGCACACAGACTGTGGCAACATGCACGTGGACTACCATAGATTTTTCATGAAATAGCCTTTCATTTGTCTTACTACAGAGGAAATAAGTAGCAACTTGCTTAGTTCTGGAATCCTCCAAGAATCGCCTCGAGTTACTGTAGGTTCGTAAGGAAAACCAGGAAATATAATTCCTAGCTTCTCAGTAGTAACGCAAATTGTTTCCCTTGCAGGGCATGTTGGAAGAAACCTGGCATCCTAGCAGTTAGATGAAAAAGCAATAGGATCATGAGTTCAAGTCCAATGTGGGCTACATATTAAACACTATCACCTACCAAACTTTCATTGACTCAAATAATGAAAGGAAAATGGACTTCTTTTACTTTAACCTTCTGAATTATCTAACTACTAAAACAATTTTTAGAAATCATAGTAGAATAAGTAAAAACATTTGAAAATAAATCCAGTTTTAACTTACAAATCCAACTGTTAGAACATCTTTAACAAAGAAATTGCTTCATATAAATTTTCAATATAAAAATATATACCATTTAACTTGAATATACTTGGTTAAATCCTCGGTGCTCTTGAAAATTTCAAATTAAAGAAATTATACTTATTTCCCTTCATTAATTACTATTTCTGTATTCATAAAACTAGAGATCATTTACAATATTCTTATGCATTTGATACACTTATTTAAATGATCTCATGTGTTCACTTTATTATTGCATATACACATAAGACATATATCTACAAGTATTTGGATTTCTTTATGTGGATTTATACTGTGTTATGCATTCATGTAAAAATATTAATATAAGCTTTTCTAACTCCTTTAAATAAAATTCTTCAATATGAAAATTGACCTTGAAATGAATTTATTTTTTCCAGTGAACAAGGTGCTCATAATCCCTGAATATTATACTGTTCTTATCCATTAGCTTCAAAAACATCTCGACCAAGGATGTGTTTTAAGGGATTTCTAACCTCTCAGCAATGCCAGCTCAAGTTATTAGTCCAATGGCACCATTAATACACCCGATTACAGTAAAAGTCAGGCAAAAATAGTTTAACTGCTTTCGTGTGACTGTCTTAGGAATTGATAATGTGTCAGAATTTATAGCAAGTGAATTATTAAAGTAATCCACCAGCTTTATTATTCCTTGAATTAGGAACAGCCATCCAAGTAGAAATAAAAGGACTGTCCTTGCTGGAGAGCATTAGGAGGATGCATAAAGTCAGTAACAGTTTAGCATGTGTGTACCTAAGATATTAAGAAATTCAGAGAATCATTCTTAAAATAAAACTTTCAACAACAATTATTGTTCATTATAAGTGTTCCTACTATTGATAAAAATACTGAGAGATTATCAAATTATATGTGAACATTAACTACCTACTTTTGTATATATACTTATACCTCTCAACATGTTATTTCTAAAACCTTTATGTTTTCTACGTAATTAAGTTAGATACTGTTAGAATAATGAGAGAAATGATGTAGTTCTTAAATTAAAGCAAGGTAGAAATATAACAAACCTTAAATGTCTACTGTACACATACAGACTAACAAAGTGTGCCTAAATCTGACTAGAGAAATAAGAACTTTCATTATATGGATTCATTCATTAATGTCCAGGTTGTCAAACCTGAAGGAAGAACATCTGAAAATGTGTTGGGTAACTAATATTATTCATTGCACATTCAATTATTTCTATGCAGAATATAGACAAATGAGATGATAAATAATTATAATTAACTGTTTAATCTTTGGATTTATCAAACTGTTAGCCAAAGTGTTGATAACTTTTGTAACGTATATGTCATGTTTGGAACTGTGAAAATTCTCCAATACAAATATTATAGAAGTAGATCTTATGGTCCTAAAAAGCTCAATCAAAAACTCTGAGGAGTTCTCCTCTCTAAGACTGTGCCTCTGGTATAAGGTCTTCACCAACCTCTCATCACATCTGTGACTCTTCCTCTCCTTTGTGTTTTCTTTTACTCTTTTTGAAATGAGTATCTGATTGATTTCTGTTTACATCATCTTTGGTGTTAGAGAACTGGTGAAATCCAGTAACATTTAAGGAAGATTTGATTGGCCTTTCTTCTGAAAACAAATCTTGTTCATGTATTAATAGATTAAAAACGACTAATGTTCTATTTTGAAAGAGAAGGATAGAGTAATTTATTCCAGTACTTGGTAAAGTTGCCCTTCCTTTGCCCCATTCAAGTGATAATCGTTATTTTATTATCCCTTCTCAGTTAACTTAAGGGAAACCTGCAATATCAGCAGTATGGACATTATGCCTGTTGGGGCTGGAGGTAGACATTGCATGCATTTCTCTCCCCTTTATTTATTCATGCAGGGTTTCTTGTTGAATGCAGAGTTTGTTAATTCTGGCTAGCCTACATAACTAAGTTGCCCTGAGATCCAAGTCTCTATTTCTTGAGTATTAGAATTGTAAGCAGAAGTCAATTTTCTATTCGATAATATAGGGTATAGGCACCCAAGTACTGGCCTTGAGCAACAAATGCTTTATCCACTGAGTCATCTATTTGGCCCTGTATTCAGTCCTCTTTTATATCATAAATTAATATTTTAAGAGCTAGGAAGATAGTAGATTCAATGAAGAAAAGTGTAAGACTTTAATATGCTATAAAAATAAATAGTAATTTGTATGTTAAGACATTATGGATAGAGTAGAGAAATTGACATGTTGGAAGTTGCATTCTCAAAGTATAGTCTGTAGATTAAATTAGCAATTTACCAAAGGTAGCATTATGCCCTAAAGATTCATTTGAATTCCCTAAGTGGTAGAGTTCATTTCTTGCTATGACTGAATAATGTACTATTTATATTAATGGAATTTTATCCATTCATCTATGAATAGATACTATCAACAGGCCAATTCAGTAGTTTGTAACTGTGATATAACTAATGTGAGAGTGCACAGACTTCTTGAAGCACTAACATCCCCTTTGCATGTACACATAATTATAAAACAAAATGGAAAAAAAGCAAAGAAACCAAATATGTTTTTATATTTATGAGGAAGCTAAGTATCTTGGTCTCATAGAAGTGACATATGGATTAATAATTACTAGAAATTGAGTAATGGAGGAAGATTAATTTTCATATACATAAATTCCATTGCAAAATAGGAGTAAGTTCTACTGTCCTAGAATACTGACAGCCATATTTTAGTGACAGCACTATTTTAGTATGAATTAAAAGCAAGGTGAACCAGGGACATAAAGTATCCCAGTACAAGATAACACTATTTTACATGATGAACACATTGCCTGGATTTTAATTAAGTACTGTCTCATCATATAAAAATTTTGCATTGTATTTCATAAGTATACAGCGTTATTATTTAAATTAAATGGACATTTTAAAAAATCACAGTTGCTATAAATATGTGGGTCTTGGGAGGTTGATGAGATCATAGAATTTAATGGTATATTAATATAGATAATGTGGAACAAAATGCAGATTAGCTTATCATTACCTACAGAAACTTCATCTAAGATAGAAAGTACACATGTTTTGGTTCATATATTTTCCAGAAATTCTAAAGTTTCCCAGTAACTGAAATCTGTCTCTTAAGTTATAAAGATTAGGTAGTGTCATGGGAAGTGGTAAAATTGAACATATTCAGAATAGCGATGTATCTATTTTTGCTCAAATCCTTGAAACAATTTATATCTTCCCAATTTTTACCATATGACAGTTTAGTTTGCACCTGAAACAATATATATGTTCCACCTCTGGGAGGTGATTATCCAGTGTCTAGCTTTGGCCACTGGAGTAGTTGTAATTGTGTTTTGTACCTGTAGCTTTGCACATTCATTCAAATTTAGCCTGATTTTCTTTTCTTTTTTTTTTTCAATAAATTTATGGGTCCCCAACCAACCTGATCACTAATGCTCCCATCCTTAAACCTGCCCTCATTCCACTCATGAAATCTCTTGCATTTCCCCTTCCCTTAGAGATCCGTTGTCTGCCCATGAACCCTACTTGTTATCTAGTTTCTCTGAGCCCGTGGATTGTAACAAATTGTCCTTTATAATTTTATAATTATTATCCATATATGAGTAAAGAAATATCATTTCTTTGTCTTTCTCAGTCTGGGTAACCTCACTATGTTTTTTTTTTTCTGGCTCCATCCATTTCCCTTCAAATTTTGTGGAATCCTGGTTTTTAACACTTGTGTAAATGTACCACATTTTCAGTATCTATTCCTCAGCTTAGAGACATCTAAATTGTTTCCAGGTTCTAGCTATTATAAACAAAGCTATGAACACTGTTGAGCAAGTGTCCTTTTGGTAGGATTGAGCATCCTTTGTGCATATGCCCAAGAGAGTATAGCTGGGTCTTATGGTATGTTGATTCCCAGTTATCTAAAGAATCAACACATTGATTTCCAAAGTAGCTGTACAAGTTTTCCATGCCAGCAGAAATGGATGAATGTTCTCCTGGTTCCACATTCTATCTAGCATGAGCTGTTGCTTGCATTTTTGACCTTACCCATTTTGATAGGTATAAGATGGAATTTCAGAATCATTTTGATTTGCATTTCTCTGATGGATAAGGATGCTGAAATTTTCATTAAGTATTTCTTGGCCATTTTGAAGGAGTCCATAAAAGTAGATCTGCTCCACCTTGACTGAAGGTTAGAGAGTTTAAACATATTCTTGCTCTTTCAAGGTTATTGACAAGAGGTTTGACTTAAGATGTGGATACAAAAAAGATATCTTGACCTAGGGTGTAGTTACTTGGTGTTTTGGGTATTGAGATGGCCCACAGAGTTGGATCTGTTCCACCTTGAACAGGTCAGAAAATTCAGGACTATCCCTGCTCCATTGACAATATGAAAGGAGGTTTGACCCATGGAGTGGCTACCTACAGGTTCCTTGGTCTAAGATGTGGTTGCTGCATGTCCTGCCTAAACAACAGAATGCTAAACTCAGGATACAGTTACTTGATGTTTCAGGTATTAAAGCAGGTAAGTGCTCTGTTTATTCTTTGTGTCATGTTAAATCAATCTTTTGCCTTTTCCCCCACCTCAATCCCTTTTGGATTGAGTCATATTGCCATATGGAAAATAAATGTGAGCAAATCAGTATACATTAGATTGCCCTTCCAGTTTTGTATTTCTGTTCCTTTCCTTCTGTATCACTGTTCTTCCTATCTAATATTTCTAGTCATCATGCACCTACCCTGGAATGTGTGAACCTATTGAAGCTGGACCCTGATAGATGTTGCCCCAACGTGAGGCCTCAAGAGATGCCCCTCAATATGGAGTTCATGACACCATTTGAGATTATTTTGTTGAGAAATCTCTGCTTACATATGTACTCCATTTATAACAGGATTCTTTAGTTTGCTAATATCTAGTTTCTTGAGTTCTTTATATATTAGCCTTCTGTAGGATGCCGAGTTTGTAAGTATCTTTTTTACATTCCATAGGTCACCATTTTGTCTTATTGACAGTTCCTTTGCCTTATAGTAACATTTCCATTTCATGAGGTCCTATTTATAACCATCAATCTCAGTGCCTATGCTATTGGTGTTGCTCAGAAAGTTGTCTCCTATGCCAATGTTTCTCTTCTAACAGGTTCAGTGTGTCTTGATTTATTTGGAAGTCTTTGATCAACTTGGACTTGATTTTAATACAGGGTAGATACAGATTTATTTGAATTCTTCTACATGTCGACATCCAGTTAGAACAGAACCATTTGTTGAAGATGCTTTCTTTTCCTTTCCATTGTATAATTTTTAGTTCTTTGTCTAAAACCAGGTGGTGATAGGAGGATGGATTTACATGTGTTTCTTTGATTCGCTTCAATTAATCCACCTCTCTGGGAAAAAAATGCAGTTTTTATAATTATAGCTCTGCAGTAGTGTTATGCCTGAAATCTGGAACCTGATACCACCATGAGACTCTATCCAACGCAAAAGCAAAGAGTCTTTATGGCAAGTTTCCTTGTGTCCCCCCATCTGTCTGTTGTGGCAGTAGCAGTGATGTCAGCAGCAGCAACAACAAGCAGTAACTACAACAGCAGCAGCAGTAAGTAACAGGAACAGCACAGAGGAGATCTGAATTGGTGAGCAGAGGGGTTTTATATAGGGAAAGAGGCTTTGAGAATTTCAAGCATCTGGGCTTGTGATTGGCTGCTCATTAGTAAGGTTAGAGGAATTCCAGATTTCCAGGCTTGTGATTGGCTTTTTCCTATGACATAAGGGTCTTTCCAGGCCTGAGAGGAATTCCTAGCCTCCAAGGTTTCAGTGATTGGTCAGTTTTCCCTGCTCAGGGATTGTCTGGTTTTGTATCAGAGGCAGAGATGTCTCCAATCCTGGAGGCAAACTGTGTTTCTTTCTTTGGTTCTTTTTATCTTTTTTTATGATGATTTTGGGACCAGGGCATATGTCTTTGGTATGCTCAGAATCTTGGGGCTTAGTACATTCTTTTGGTCCTCGTTTCAGGGTCTAGGGACTTTTATCTGGCTCTAGGTTTGGGGACATAGTGTCTCTTCCCCTGGCTCTGGTCCCATTTTCAGGGTGTGTTTCTTTCTCTGGGCTGGGGCTTGGATCACGCCTTTCAGGGTCTATGTAGTGGCTATGAACCAGGGATTTTTCTCAGGTATGGGTCTCTAACTCCCCCCTCAAGAAGTAACTAGGGGACCTAATCATGGATTCTCTCAGAGGGTCTCTGATGAAATATATTGAGACCGTAGCACTATTAACTGCACAATATTAATCCTTCCCCTAATGAAAGTCAGTAACTTATTGAGAATACAGTGCTCAAAAGAAACATTAATATTAAGATGAATAAAGGCCCGAGTAACGTAGGGACTATGGTTGTTAACCATAGAAGGTATTGAATAACGATTTGAACCAGCCGTGAGCTTCTTCAGGTTCCCTCTTTCTTTTGGCTAATCCCTTCATAATTTTATCCTACTTTTTCACCAATACTGATTGGTCCACATAAAAACAGAATTCTTCTCCCAATGCTGCACACATCCCACTTTGTTGTAGAAATATGAGGTCTAGCCTTCTTTTTTTTTTCAGCACTGCTTTGGCTAAGGAGGTTGGAGACTCTTGTAAATGGACTATGGAGCTCTCTAACATCTCTATGTCCAAGTCAATATCAGATCACAAATCCTTATATCTGCCTAATACTGCCAGTGATGTTATCCCTGTCCCTGCACCAGATAGCCCAAGGCTTAAGAGAATTGCACAATGTAAGAGCAGTTGCAGGTTCATTTATTATTCAGGTCCTTGAAGTCACTGAACATTTCTCTATATATACGGTGAATTATCTTAGGGACCAGACACACCAGTATACAAAAATACTTATGTTGGTTTAGTACCTGCTGTAGCACAATTAATAAAACCCTGAGACAGATATTGGGATTCAACCTGAAGATCAGAAAAGGCATGGGAATGATGCACCCAGGTGGTGATCCATCTACTTTGATGGTAGTGTGGTAGTCAGTATCATGACATAGGGTCCCTTCCATCAAGGCTCTAGTGTCCAGTGTTGGTGCTTTCTGATGTAAAGCCACTCTCCTGCTTGGAACTGGTGTGGAGTGGGTGGTGAAGCTGTCTCATAAACCCAATGTAAGCTCAGCCAGATGTCTTTGAATACCGAGGCTGCAGCATTTAAAAAGGTAATCAAATTAGCAATACTAATATCAATAAGCCAGACTACATGTTGGAAAGAATAGGTGGAATTGGAATGAACATAATTTCAAATGGTATGATCTCAATCCTATAAGGGTTGTTTCCCACTCTATACAGGACAAAGTGGGGGAGAGCCACTTTATCATTGCCAGTTTCCATGACCAATTTAGTAAGGGTCTCTTTTAGAGCCTGATTCATGTGCTCTACCTAGCCAGAACTTTGAGGCCTAAAGTTTTCAACATGCCTCAAGTGCTCTCACTATCTTCTGAGTTACCAATGCTACAAAAGATGTTCCATTTTCTGAACTAATCTGTCATAGCAGGGAATGGTACTGTCCTCCTGTACCTCCTTGAATACCATCTGGGCTGTTTCATGTTTTGTGTAAAGCCTCTACTCAACCTTCAAAAGTGTCTATAAAAACTAATAGATATCTATATCTATACTTTATCTGACTTACTTCAGCTTCAGCATTAGCATCAAGACTGTTTGTTCTACAGCTGTCTTAGCGGTCTTGTCTGACTGCTGATTTCCCTTAGCAACTGTGAATTTCCCCTTCTTGATGTTCTGGATCATAAATTGTCACCAACTCAGCTGGGGTGGTGTAGGAGATCCTTCTGTCTATGTGTTGCTTTCATTGGTTAATAAAAGAACTGCTTTGGGCCTATAATAGAGCTGTAGGAACAAACGCAGGCAGAGAAAACTAAATGGAATGCTGGGAGGAAGAAGGCAGAGTCAGGGAGACACCATGAATCCATGGTCAGAGGTAGATATGCTGAAACTTTGCTGGTAGGCCACAACCTCGTGGTGTTATACAGATTAATAGAAATGGATTAAATTAAGATGTAAGAGTTGGCCAATAAGCAGCTAGAGCTAATGGTCCAAGCAGTAATTTAATTAATACAGTTTATGTGTGGTTATTTTGGGACTAAGCTATCCAGGCAGCCAGGACGAACAAGAGAGCCCTCCTCCTACATTGGGGGTCATAGGGCCTCTAAAAGGACTAATATTCCTTTCTCATTTTTGATGGTCTTTCTTTAGCTGCCAGGAGCTCCTTTTCTTGATAGCACCATATATATGTGCCAGACCAAAGCATAGTGGCTATCTTTATGCTTTTGGCTGATTGCAAGGCCTTGTAATACTAGGGGCTCGCCCTCAACCCAAATGTCATTTCCCTCTATCACCACTGCTGTGCCTGCACACCCTTTTACATTGCTGGTTTTTAGGAGCCATTGATATGGCAAAGTGTATGCACAGGGGTCAAGTAGGGGGAGTCTGGTAATAGGACATTTTTACATCTTTCAATCAGTGCTTGGGAGGCCGCATGAGGATTTCAGCTACTGCATGAGTTATAATCACAGTCAGTTCTTGAACTAATGTAAGCTTGTCTGCAATCTGTACAAGCAAGGCAATGGCTATTATGGTTATTAAGCATGAGGGGAGCGACCTTGTGCAACTAGGCCCTGTCTTTTTTGAAGAGAGATAAGCCATGGGCCTTTGCATAGCCCAAGCAAATATTATTAAGGAAGTCAAGTTTCTACAAATAATAAAATATCCCAACAGTATAGAATATAAAGGTTGCTATTTATGGGATCTCATTGCATGGTCTGTAATGGAATATTGTTTGGGATCTGCTTCAGATTTACTAGAAGCTCATAAAAAGCCATTCTGGCCTAAGTATCTGGGTCAGGACTCCTCCTTTGGTCACTTCCTTTAAGTATAAGGTCTTGGTGATATTGGGGAGTCTTAATGCTAAAGCTGACAATAGGACTGCTTTAATCTGAATGAATGCCCACTCATGTTGGCTTTGTATAGGGACTTTGCCATCTCAGCAAAGACTGGAATCCAGAGGTGGCAAGAGTCAGTTGGTCCCAAGAACTCCCTAACCTGCCTCCTAGGTGTTGGAGAAAGGCTGGCGTCATCATTAGACTGCTTCTGATTGAATTGGGGTATCAAAGTTCTTGAAGCAATTTTGATCATTAACATCAAGGCTTAGGTTTTTACATTCTAACACAATCTTAGAATCTTCTTGTAAATGGGACGCTATTACAACTGGGCTGTATTTGCCTGTCACATAGTGCTAAGTGGAAGTTTTTTCTCCATAACCCCTTCATAAAACCTTTTCTGTGAACCTAAATTACTTTTTTATACTTTAGAATTTTCATTTAAATGCCCTAAAACACTTTCTTACACTTTTAGAACTTTTATTTACATAACTCTTTTATACTTTTAATACTTGCTTAAGCTTTCTTATCCTCAGAAAACACTTTCTTAGACCTCAGAACATAAGTTATCCTCAGGTCATACTTATGCTTTCATATTCCTAGAGCTGTACAACACTTTCTTTCCCTACTTTAACCGCCAGTTATCAGCAGCCACTCTGGTGATCCTTTTTACATTCTACTGTTCTACATGCCTTACCTTCAGAACTTAACACTTTCTCAACTTCTCAAAAATTCCTTATATAACATTTTTTCAAAGCATTTTTTTTAACTTTTACATCCTTGGACATTTTCTCTTCCTGCTTCAGATGCCAGTATACAATGGGGTTCCTTGTGATTTCTTTTTCTAAGACATTCTCTGGTTCAGTATCCAACCTCAACACAGGAACACTGATCTTTCCTAAACTTTATCCTGTTGTTCTCTCTGAGGACCCTACTCTATTCCTGGGCCAGGTGGCAGAGTTATCTTTTCCTCTCCTCTGGTTGCTTGGCTGATGCAGCCATTAGTGCCCAGGCCATACTGTGAGCTTGCCTTATTCTGCAGCAACTCTAGCTCTATGATCCTGTTCTTCTTCTAATGCTCTAGTCATCTACTGTCTTTTATTTTCTTCCATCTATAGTTGTGGAGACCCAAAAATGTGAGCCTATTTCCACCTTGTCTGCAGCTCAGAGAGTTTCAGCTTGTTCAAAGTTGTAAACAACAAGTATGGCTGCACACCCTGACCTAGGGTGTGTTTTCTTGGTGTTTGGGACATTAAGATGACCAAAGGTCAGAGAATTCAATTATACTTCTGCTTTTATTTTGAATTAAGTGGTTTGGACTAGGGAGTGGCTGTTTTTAGGATACTTGGTCTAGGGTGGGTTCACTGCATAAACAAAAGAATTTTTTTCTTATGTCTCAAGAAGCAAGTAACTGTTCTAGTTTTCCTTTGCATTATGTTAAAGCAGTTTTTGCATTCTTCCCCCTTATGTATTGTGGTATAAAAGTGTATGGAAAATTAAACGTGTGTGATTTCCGTATTCACTGGAGCACCTTCCTGGTACTATCCTGTTTCTGTTTTCTTATTTTCACTTGAATGTTCATTCTCTTTACTTATTTTTCTAAACTCCATACTCCTACCCTGGTAAGTGATATACTTGTCAAAGTTGGTCGCTGACACTCAGTCTAGCTCATCTGTCTTCAGGAATCTCCAAACTATTATTTTGGTTTGCTACTGCAAGCAGCTCATTTATTGATTTCCCTGTTACGCCATCTATCTTTTAGAGCTTCTTTCTAATAACATTGGGTGCTGTTTGACTAACAAAAGCTAGGATTACTGCTGGCTTCTGCTCATCTGAGAAGTTAATGGAAAAGGTTATGTTAACAAACCAGAAATTCTGATAAGCCACTACTTTGGGGTTAGGCTTCATATCCTTGACATACATTGATACTATATGCCATTCTGTAGTGCAAAGGGTAACTATTCATGTCATGTGAACTTCACTGATGCAAGTAAATGACCAATGTAAAAAAAATGTACCTTCAAAAGTCTTTGAAAGTACTCTACCACTGTGGTTCGGTAACTCATTTAGTTATACCATTTGAAGCTCAAATATTCAGAGCTAATTTGACTTTTCTGCATGATTTTTTTCTACTTTTTCCTATACCACCTTACCTTTTTTTGTATCATACTTTACAAGTGTGCTATTTTCAGTATTTGTTTAGATATTGCTGTATCCTGGTGTTGCTATTCATTTATCATCTTGAAAATAGGCATTTTGAATGTATGTTATGCAAAACAGAAAAGTAAAACACAGCAATTCATTTCCTGAATTCATCTTTGTTGTTATAGTCAGCAAAACTAGAACTAGTTTGTTGTTAATTTACTCTTACTTTTTGCACAGGTTGTAAAATATACTGTTAGAAGAAAGATTTTGCTTGCAAAACACACCCTATGCCCCTCACTGCTTTATTTTTTTTCATCTGTAATAATCAAACTTTTAATTATGTTAATTAGGTTTTCTAGATATACAGAGATATATTTCAATTAAATATGTAATCTTTAGTACTTCAAAAAGCCTACAGAATATGACATTTAAAAGGTTTTAAGAACTTAGAATTTTTTTAAATTTAATATTTTTCTGATAAGAAAAATAACCATATCTTATAAAGGATCAATTTCAATATATTAAAATGTATTGTTAGCCAGGTGGTAGCGGCACATACCTTCAATTCCAGAACTCGGGAGGCAGAGGCAGGTGGATCTTTGCTAGTTCAATGCCAGCCTGGTCTACAAGAGCTAGTTTCAGGAAAGACTCCAAAGTTACAGAGAAACTCTGTTTTGAAAAACCAAAATAAATAAACAAATAAATTAATTATATATAATTAGATAATTTTGTATATGTTTGATTGATTAATAAACTATTGCCTTGTTGAGATAATTTTCTAAATAAACAACCACAATTTTTGAAAATTTAAGGGAACCATGCTTGATATACTACATGTGTCATTACGATTTATAGTAAGCATTAAGTACAAATTTGATGTTAAAATTAATTTCACGTAAGTAATTCTTAAAAACGTATTTGAGCCAGTCTTAAGTGGAGGCCATCAGGATCCAGGAACACATACAAAAGACTATTATTCAATATTTTTAAAGATTCTGTGTGGGGGGCACATCAAAACAGGAAGAGAAATGTATTTTAGGATACTCATGGTACTTGTTTTAAGAAAAATTTAAGTACTACAATGGTATGTTTTTAAGATCTCTTAAAATTTTTGTATCGAAAAACCAAAAAAAAAAAAAGAAAGAAAAAAGAAAAAAAAAAGAAAAAAAAAAAGAAAATTTTTGTATAATAAAAGCACAAACACCTGTGAACATAAAATGACACACTCCACAAATCTAACCTCAATCATGTCAGGATGGAGGTTTTTTCCCCAGGTATAAGCTTCCCAAAGAACATCTGTGAAGAAATGCTCTTCCAAAAACACCACTATCTCAGAAAGTAATTGATTGCTTTAGACAGCCCTGGGAATTACTGAGTAATCCAAGGTGTTTATACGTGTGCGCACAAGCACTTGAGCACACACACACACACACACACACAGGCACACACACACAGATGTTCACACACATATAAATGCATAGATAAATAGATAAGCAGGTAGTTAAAGGATTGCTAGAATTATATCACCAACTGTATACTTTCAAGAATAGGTGATTTGTAGATTATATTGGTAACTAAAATCACATGGATTTGGTTTGTTTAGCCTGAGTTCAATTAAACTCATTCAATTATATTTACACACATACACATGTGCACACACAGACACACACAGAGCATATATACTGGCATAGATTTTACATTTAACTTTACTACATATGAAGGCAGTTGGTTTCCAAATGTCAGTAGAAAAAGATTTTACCCATAGGAATACAGTGTCCTTCATCATTTTGGCATGAAATTTATCACTATCTTTTACAAAGATTTAATAGAAAAGAAATTTAGCTGTAATGAGGAATATTGTTACTTGCAAGAATTGAATGGTCCTCAGTCCATCAGAATAAAAATACTGAGATTTTATGATAGTTTGAAATAAAATAATAAGCATTCTCTAATTATTAAATCCAAATTCCTCTAAGCAGATGACACAACTCTTATGTCAAAGAATTAAGAACTCTTTATTATTATGTTTATATTCCTAATGCTTGTTCTGTAACAGTGTGAATCTAGAAACTATATTTTATCTTCCAAATAAATTATTTATGATAAGACATTGTTGTGTATGTTTCCTCCCAGAATGAAACATTACATCCCTCAGGGAATCTTCTTAATCAGGAAAGGTAAACAACTCAAAATAACTTCAGGAAGTCAGTGAAACTGACCAGATTCACTAAAACTCTCCCTGCAAAAATAAACAAGCCATGTGGCAAATGAGACACAGATCACAGCAACTGTCCAGAAGAAGCAGTAAACAGCCATGGTGCCAGGAAGAGATTTAGTCTAAATTCACCTGGAGAGAAAGCTCTCCAACACCCTCCACACAGCACAGGTTGCCTGCGGGTTTGCAGTTTGCTCCAGGCTCCCAGCTTCTGTGAGCTGTCACCAGTGCTGGTTTGATCTTTGGTGATGCAGCTGTCATTACGTCATTTCTGATCCTTTAAGTACCCCTCCATCCATACTTCTGTAAATAACTACAATAAAACTCATTTGGTTTACTAAGTTATACTTGGTGGTTTCTGTATTGTGATCTGTTTTAGACTCCTTATCTGGAGTGCATAGACATGTGTTTTGCTTCTTCCCAGGAAAAGTCATGTCATAAAACATAATTTGCACCAGAACATGGATCAAAAAGAACTGACAGTAATGAATTTACAGTAGGTCCAAGCTAGTGGCAGCAAAGCATGCAACTGAGGCACAGCAACATAATGGGGGAGCATTTACAGGGGAAATTCTGTTACAACTTTCGCTTCTTGGATGGTGCATGATGATGTGCCTCAGTGCTGTAACAGAGAAGATAGTTGCAGTGGAGTAAAGAAGCATGCACCTAGGATGTCTGCAGAAGGAATTCCATTAGGGCAATCTTTGTGTGGTATGGGGTGGCATGACTACTTAATGAGTGCAGTCCATCACATGAATATGGAAATGCCCTAGAGACATTTAAAGGTTTAGAAGAAATTTTGCAATCTTTGGAATCAGTTCAACCATTGAAACTATTGACAAGCAGTGGTGGAAATTGCTGGCCACTGTTGTGTGTATTTAGAAATAAATATGAGGCCAATATGGCAACAAAGTGGGAATGTGGTTGTGTAAAGTAGGAACTTGCGTTTAGAAAGAAGTTGCAATGAGAATGAGAGATGTTGCTAGCATCCTCTGTGTTATACTCTGATTTGGCAAGTAAATAAGGTAAATGAGACAATAAGACAGCAGTTTGTTGACTGAGGTTTTCTGTCCCATCTGGTCCTGCAGTTGTAAGGTCCCCCCCCAAAAAAAAAATCACACAGAGGTCTACATTAATCATAAACTGATTGGCCCAGTAGCTCAAACTTCTTGTTAACTCTTATAACTTGCATTACCCTATTATTCTTGTCTATGTTAACCATGTGGCTAGGTACCTTATTTGGTGAGCAGTCACATCTTGCTTCTTCTGTGGCTGGGTCATGAATGCAGAATGCGCTTCTCTCTTTGCAGAATTCTCGTTGCCCCGCCTCTACTTCCTGCCTGGTCTCCCCACCTATACTTCCTGTCTAGATACTGGCCAATCAGCATTTATTTAAAATATGAGTGACAGGGTACAGATCATTGTCGCACAGCAGCAGGGGTAGAAGCAATTAAAGATACCCTTCAAATCCTATCTTTAATAAGAGGGAAAATCTGTAATTCAGCCTGAGGATTAGCCATTAAGAATGATGCAGTACAAGAGACTGTAGTGATCATGATATACTCAGTTAATGAATTGCTGGATTTAAGGGAGGTCTTACAAAATAATAAATGAATCTGCTGCAACCTCTCTTGTGAAGCAATGGGGCATGGGAGCAGATAGATGTAGGAGAACTCAGTAGTGTAAGTACCTATCCTTCAAGGTAAAGGCTGCACAACCTAAACAGTATTTGTAGTTGATGTCTCAAAACAAACAAAAACACAGTGATAGGGATCTAAAACTCATTTAAAGGGGCTAGGAAGATGTCTCAGATGTTAACACAGCATGCTATTCTTCCATAAAACCCTAGTCATGCTCCCACCTAGACAGGTGACTCACAAGCATGCACAGTTCCAGCTCCTGGGGAATCCAATGCCTTTGGCCTCTTCTAGCTTCTGCAGTCATCTGCAAATGGTGAGTTTCTCAGACGAGTTATAGAAGAGAAAACCATGACCAAAACATGCATGAAAAATATATTTCAATTAAAACTAATAAAATAATAGTTAAAAATAAGTTAAAATGTTTCAATGTAAGTTCAAAACTTTCTCTTGTATGGTTAGAGACAAGTAGGAGGCTTTAAACTGAATTTAGCATTGTAATTTTATAAGTGAAATTTATTACCTATAAATGACAGTGTACAATAGTGTGTAACTATAGACTTACATATTGAATGGTAGCATGTCTTCAGTTCTCCTTTGAAAAAATTCCATGTCAACCTTTACCAAGCTGTACTCATTTTCAACCTTGAATATTCATTCTGATAATTTAATTAAACTTAATTCTCCCTTACTACTGAAAGGCTAATATTTAAAACAGTAACATGCTAATCATGCCTTTGTATTGAAACATTTTCTCTTTTACAGTTTTATTTAATATTTATTTAGAATGTGTAATCATTTGCTGAAAGCACGCGGAAATAAGACTGTAATAAATTTCCAGTATATACAATGGTTTCATGAACTTTTTAAATGGCAATGAGTTAATATTTATTATTTAATTAAATTAACTTATATCTGCTGATAAAATAGATTAAGTGTATATAATTCATCTTTTGAATGAAATAAATGAGGGAAAATATCTCAAGTTGGTTTTTCAATAATGTTGATTTTGTACCCATATATATTTTTGTGTGTCAGCTACAAGTGTTGCCAATTTCCAGCTATCAGAGATTTGTAAGTCTATAATTTCAGAACCTTAAAAGAAATTCAAGTGAATTCTTCAATTTTATACTTTCATATTACCTGTTTAATTTTAAAATAAATCAAAAGGGGAAAATAGATTAAGTATATTTCAATTAAAGATTAAAATATCTCAAATGTAAATAAAATAAATGAAAATGGGCAAAGCCTAAAGCATACTTTGATGAATTTTTGAAATATTTTAATTTTTAAAAGTATAATTTCATATTGTCTCATTTGTTTTATTAAATGATGTGGGATTTCATGTGTCATTCTAAATCACTCTGTAACTGTGGAATGTGTGAAACCATTCTACTATCTGAAATAGGTTCTTAGATTAAAAAACAGTTTTATTTTTTATTCAAGCAAAAATATTTTATTAGAAGTTAATTATGTATAATTAATTAAAATAGAAGTAAGTTTGTCTGGGGGAATGAGACCAGGAGGAGACTGAAAGGAACAAAATTGGCATGTATCAATGGTAAATACAGTTAAAGGGCATAATGTTATTGCATGTAAATGTCTTTATGAAAACCATAACTGTGTATGTTGAGTATATGTCAATCAAAACATACAAAACATATGAGAATTAATTGCTGCCCAGATAAATGAACACACATATATGGTAATGACTATAAAATAAAACATGATTACTACTGATATTTACATTAAAATGACAGTGCTAACTTTTTGGTGCACAAGCAAGGGCATTATTAGAATACAGGCAGAGATGTGTTGTTTTAATACCATCGTATTAAACTTGGATTACGAGATGCCAAGCATGCATAACCATGTGAGCATTCACTATGACTACTGCAGGAATTTACTCTCATAATTTACTGAAGATTTGTGCTCTTTTTTTCAATTGCTCATCCTCAGATACTCACAGAAGTGCCTATTTCCTTATAAAATGTTCTTCCTTCAGCACTTCATGTCTGTGGAAACAAATTAAAGAAAGAAGAATGTACTGTAAGGAAGAAAATCAGCAGGCAACCCTCTTGAAGACCCAAGCTGCATGTGGAGATAAAACTGAAGAGCCATACAGCCTCCTAATTAAAGCATCTGTTCAGAAAACACAGTGCTATGCTGGAAGCACACATTTATTTAAAGGATTTTAGAGAGAGAGTATTTTTAAATCAGAACTTCAAGTTTTTTCCTACAATGTAATATGGAGGAAAATGTTAGAAATTACATGAAGGAGATTATTAGAAACGAAATAGGCAAGATATTTTTCTGGGATTCTCTTTGATTGTTGCATTTTCTATCTTTTTTGCTTATTCACGCATTGGAAAAATGTGTATTTTTAGGAAACCTATCTTAAAGTAAGCTCGGGCTTGGGAGGACCATAATGACAGTAACATTTTTTTTAAATGAAAAAAAAAATCCTTTGCTCTTTATTACAAGAAATCATAAAGACCACATTTCTAAACCATCTTAAAACCACGCAATAGGCCATATAAAAATACAATGTAAAATATGAAGTTAGTATGATGAATATACTTATGTCATACAATAAAATAGAAGGGACAAATTTATTCTATTACTGTAATGAGAAGAAAATATAAAGAAAACGGTATAAAAGTTATAAGAGCTAGAAATTGAGCTCCACAGTGGACACTGCAATGCTGCAAATGTTTTCAGTTAGCTCAGCAACAGAACATTGCACATATATGGGCAACATGCCCCAATATATGCACATTTATATTAGATGAAAGACGTAAAGTATAAATTCGATTGATCAATACATAGAATGTTTACATGGATAAAATTGATCCCAAGTTTGTCTAAATTCCAACAAGTACCAAGGTGAGAAATTAGTGAGGATTTTAACCTAAACAGCCTGGTATAATTTGTGTTTTATTAAGGAAAAAGCAGTCGTATGTCATTTACAGACACGAATCCATGGCATGTCAACACAGAAACATTCTGTGAGGGTTTAATGGAGGTCATCCAATCTGGCAAAGTCTAATTAAAACCAGATATGTGTGAGTTATTAGAGTTACAGCTGAACAGTCTTTTTCCACTAAGTACTCTGCAGAATTCTCATTGCTCAGGGGCCTTGACATCTGCATCACCATTTTCCTTTTCAATTACTACTGATGTAGCTCCAATAGAGGAAAGACGAATGCCATTCTGCCTCCGCAGTTTTGAAAGTTTAGTTTGCCTTTTAACTTCAAAGTTAAATGTCACAAACCAGAAGTATCAGAAATACAGAGCAATTTGTAGTTGTTTATGAGAAGATTCAATTAATCAGTAATGTACACTGATTTGCAGAAAATAGTTCATAGTTTGCTGTAGACTTAAATGGAGAAAGCAATCCTAAAACATAAAATCTAAGAGGGAGCCCGTGTCCTACACCACTTGGATGGCCAAAAACTGGAGATTGGATAGGTCAGAGACCTAGAGAAGAACAAAACATGACTGGTTCAATAAAATAAATAGATAGATAGATAGATAGATAGATAGATAGATAGATAGATA
>JABTXL010005416.1:10376904-10400768 GCA_025134845.1 Neodon shergylaensis | reverse complement strand
TAAGTCTAAATTGGAAGTCTCTCTTGGTTCCCTTCCCTCAGAGATCAGGGACACGGAACAAAATTTAAGATGCAAGGGGTGACTGCAGGAAACAGAGGAAATGGAGGACACCAGGAGAACATGGACTACTGAGCAGGGCTCAAAGACAATGAAATAGAAAGTACTGTTCCTGAATGGCTCTACATCAGGTTCTCTGCATGAATATTATACTGTTAGATTTGTGGTTTTTGTGGGACTCCCTAAAAGTGGGAAGGGTGTATCTTTGACTATTTTGACTTCACTGGAAACATTTCCTCCTATTGGATTGTTTTGTCCAGCCCCGATATGAAGCCTTTCTCCTTGTCTTATCTTATATTTGGGAAGTGGGAAGGGTGTAGAGGAAGGGGATCTGTGGTTGGGATATGTTTTCTTGGAGAAGACTTTTTTTTCAATAAAATGAAACTCTATGGTTCTTAAAAACCTATTCTCTTGCCGGGCGATGGTAGCTCACGCCTTTAATCCCAGCACTCGGGAGGCAGAGGCAGGCGGATCTCTGTGAGTTCGAGACCAGCCTGGTCTACAGAGCTAGTTCCAGGACAGGCTCCAAAGCCACAGAGAAACCCTGTCTCGAAAAAAAAAAAAAAACAAAACAAAAAAAACTATTCTCTTTTACATATAGACAAAGTATCAAAATAAAAATCTGGTATTCAAAACCATGGAACATATAGAAAATAAAATCGTGTCATTTGATTGAGTTTTAACTTATGTATCATAAAGCTGTGTCTATGTTAAGTCATTGGTTTATAAATTGTCTTTGATTTAATCATGCTGAAATGAGTACAATAAAGAAGAGTAAAAAACTG
Organism: Neodon shergylaensis; assembly: GCA_025134845.1. NCBI lineage: Eukaryota > Metazoa > Chordata > Mammalia > Rodentia > Cricetidae > Neodon > Neodon shergylaensis. The sequence goes on along the minus strand of JABTXL010005416.1, from coordinate 10,399,926 downwards.
TCTTCCTGTGACATTTATTACAGTCATAGTTAAACTTATAGTATATCAGAAATCTTTTGAGCAGTATCAATACTAAGATGTTTCAATCTTAAATGATGTCTGTCTGCCAACTTACTTGAAAATTTCCCTGTAGATAAGGTTTTTAATTGTTTTCATCTTGTAAATGCAACACCAGAATCTAAAACTATGGTGATCATTAAATATTTTCTCAAATAAGTGTTTTGAAAAAAAAATCAGTAACTTCTAAAAAAGAAAAGTCCTACAAATTAGTAGTCTGCATTCTACTCTGAAAAATTAAATTGATATCTCATATTATTCTGTTCATCCATTTTGCTTCCAAGTATAATTGATTAATTTCTAAATCTTTTTCCAATTCTACTAATAAATTGTACTAATTACAATAAACAAAATCATTTTTATTTCACTATGATCATTTTGATCACTTTGTTAATGTTCTAAAAAAATTTCTGATTCATAAATTTAATAGTATATAATATTTACTAAATTATACTTGGCTTAGAAATCAGAGAATTTGGTTGCTGTTGTAGGGCACATGAGTTCAGTTCACAGAGACAATATAGGATGGATCACAACTGTCTGTCACTACACCACCATGCAACCTTTCACTTTGGCTTCAGCAAGCACCTGCACTCATGTGTAAGTACAAAACAGTCAGATAATCTATATGTAATTTAAAAGAGCAAAAACCTTATGAGAAATAATAATCATTTAGGGTGAGCTTGATATAACTCATATATATATATATATATATATATATATGTGTGTGTGTATAATGTTATATTTTGTATAACATTAAGATAAATAACTAAAACTAAGGCTAAGACAAAGAATACCATGAATAGAGAAAATACAATATAAAGAATTAACTATAAAATGTAATTGAAATGAATGGTTACTTAGGAATTCAAGGATCTCAGTTATTGGGAGTAACACAATATCTGAGGAGCAACACTCTCATCCCATTTAGGACCAATCTCCAGACACTTAAATAGAGGAAATGACTGTAATTTATCAGGTGGCAATTAATTTGCTCAGAGACACACTTATGAATTTTCTCATGTCTGTCCCAAGATTGGAATTGTTGGAATTGGTGTTTAAGAATAATCTTGGAGTTCTGAGGAAAAGCACAGGTTGCCGGGTCTTGCTGTCTAGCCTGTTGGTGAGATGGAAAGGTGTCTTCTAAACAGAGAAAAACAGGTAAGGGAAACTTGGCCTTTCCTTCTTCCATACTCTCCACTTAACTGGTATTGCCAGTTTACGGTCATGACAGGTACCCAACGAATTCAGCTTAAATAACAAAGAGCCTGTTCACAAATCAAACTGTTAACAATGGTTTGAACATTGTTAACAGATCATGAAAGATCAAGAGTGTCAGAATATTTTGGGGAAAAAAAGGAGGAAGAAGGATGCAGTAAAGCCAAACTCCAATCCAGTGAACTGGTAAGAGAGAAAAGCCCAGATAAGGGCTACCTGATTTTACAGACTACTGAAGAGGTCTAGTACTTTGAACAGAGATTTAGTTGATATAATTAGATATCTGTTACAAAGAAACTCCAGTAGCATTGTTAAAATAGCTAATATATAATATATAGTAAGAAGATGGGATATAGTCTCTATCATTAAGGTGATTTAACCAGAGTTACTGTTTAATGGAAAGGAATATTAATATTAGAGATAGTGAAAACCATAATAATGCAACACTCTCATACATGAGTAAGTGCATCATGTATGCATACAAACACACACATGCACACACACACACACACCACATCTGAACACAAAACTATGAACAAGACATAAATATTTGAGAAGCTTAAGCATGAGGCAATACAGTAAGAGTGTAGCTGGATAGACCTGAAAAAATAATAATCTCAGAGGGATTTTTAGAAACCAATAATAATATGGAAAGTAAATACATAGAAAAATAAGAAGAAAATAAAGCAAAGTAGAAAAAAATTTGGAGATCTTTAAGAATGAAGTGCTCAATGGTGGTAAAAAAAATACTTGTGGTACAATAATATTTGTCAAATGAAGAAGAATTTATTTTAGTAACATGAGGATGAACATTTGTGCAAGTCAAACTTACCCTAGAAAGGTCCAAAAAGAAAGGATTGGTGACAACTTCCAACCCCTTTTCAGTTTAAATAGAAACATGGAGTGAACAAAGAATCACTTTCCTTTTTATTTGCCCTTTTTTTAATGTACATAGTTTAATGCAGATCATGTTATTATTCACATAAATTTGGATAGAACTGAAAGAATACAACAAAATGCATGATTTGAAAAGGAGAGTGAAAGACATATATTTATATTTGGGTAAAGAAGGTGGTTTTATACATAAAATTAACAAATAAAGATATATTGGTATCCATTCAGAAACAGCTGGCGAAAATTAGTGGGAACTCACTGACTCCAGACTGACAGCTGGGGAACTTGCATAGAACCATGCTAGGTGCTCTGAATGTGGATGACAGCTCTGTGGCTTGGGTAGTTTGTAGCACCACTGGCAGTGTGACCAGGATTTACCATAGTGGATGAACTGGCTTTTTGGAGCCCATTCCCTGAGGAGGGACACTTGACTCAACCTTTACACAGGGGGAAAGGGCCTTGGTCCTGCCTTAGTGTGTTGTGACAGACCTTGTTTGCTACTAACGGGAGGCCTTATTCTCTCTAAGGTGGAGGGGTGGGGTGGGGAGAATGTTGAGAGAGGGGAAGGAGGGGAGGAAGAGACACTGGGATTGGTATGTGAAATATAACAAAGATTGTTTAAAAAGATAAAAGAAACAAAGAGAGAAGGAAAGAAAGAAAGAAAGAAAGAAAGAAAGAAAGAAAGAAAGAAAGAAAGGAAGGAAGGAAGGAAGGAAGGAAGGAAGGAAGGAAGGAAGGAAGAAAAAGAAAAACAAAGCAAAAAAAAAGCAAAGACAGACAGACATAATGGTCTACTTAGAAGTTCCCTCCACTGTCTTTGGGTGGTGCTAGGAATTTAAGATAAAATTACAATGCAGGATATTTTATAAAATAAAATGTGGCTATTGTGAAATAATTAAAAGGAGTAGTAAATTTCCCCTTAATTTAACATGGTTACTTTGAGTTGATATAGTCACAACTGCTTTTCTAGACAAATTGTCTCCATTAATACAGATACATAGTGGATGGAAATTGTATTTTTAACTGGTGGTATATGTAGAATAATAAAGATATTAAAAATTATACCTGCACTAATGGGTGTTCTTATGGACTATAAAATTTTTGGTGATTGAGAAAAGAAACATTCAAAAAGTGTGAGGAAAGTAATGTTTAAATGTGGCTATGTCACTAGGCTAGAGCTTCAACTACTATGAAGATTCTATTTGTTTATTTTAGTTTTTGATAGTTAATTTTTTTCTTGAACTAAACATTTATCAGGAAATAATTATTGTGATACATACACTGACTTATATTTAGTTATATTTAGAAAGGACAATAGCATGTTAATTTTAATACCTCAGTTCAGTGTTGAAGACCAAAGAACTTTTAAATCAAGATAGTTGTAGGGTCTACAAAATGAATGAAGGTCACTGAAAAAGAAAGATACTAGAACTTAAAATAATGAAGAGGATATAAATCAGGTTAAAACAGGACATCTGGTGGGATGTATGTATAAACCAGGAGTGATTGCATAATCTGATAAAAAAGTTAATTACAAAGTCAGAGACACAAAAAAATTTGAAATATTTCATGCTTCATATTCTCAAGCTGTGACATACTGATTTTTTCCTTGTATTATTATGTTATATTGATATAGCTACTGCAATAAATCTTACTATTTTTACTGGGAGTAAAACATGGCATAATTCTTAATATGTATGTTAATTGATTCATTTGCAAGCAAAAAGTTTTGAGATATTTCTACTTCAACTACAATAGCAGGGTTCATTTGCATAAACCAACAGATTACAGCATGTAGGCAAAAACAAACCTAGTTCAAAGCATGTAGCTTAGCTTGCTGAGTGCTCACCAATGATGCTCAAGCCCTTGTTTCATCTACACCACATAAAACTGTGCATGGTCATACACAACTATAAACACAACACCAGATTGTTGGAAACAGGAGGAAATCAGAAAATCAAATGTATCTGAGGTAACATAGCAGGTTTGGAGATATCTTCTGTCCAGGACACACTTTCCCAATAAATTCTCAAGGAAGAAATAAATCTGATTCCCTCTTCTGATAAATGTACATGATACATGGAAATATGTAAGAACATAATACTTACTCGCATTAAATAAATTATGATTAATATTTTAAGAGTTAATTTAAAAGAATGTTTATTAGAAATTAATGTAAATTGCGTTTAAAGTAAAAGTTCTCAAGTTCACTGCCACAGAAATGTCTTCTGAAAACATTACATGTGAGTATGTAATTATAAATTATAATTTTTAGTTGTTATGTTTTTCCTCCTACACAATAGATTTACATTTAAAATACATCAATGAATTATTAAAATTTTATTTAAAAAATGAATTACATTGTTGCTGTCTGGAGAATTAGTTTTTATTTAATAGCAAAATAATCAAGTTTTGTATTAAAGTCATTATGAGAGGCATTATAAATGCTAATTTCTTATTATAGAAACAACATTTTTATGATGTTAAATTTAGTATTTGTCATTCTTCAGGAATAATTTGAATAATTTTAGTTACTGAATAAAGAAAACTGTGTTGAGAGCAACAAAATCATGGACTATCCTGGAGTTTTCTCTTTGACATGAAAGTTTTGGGTGATGCTATTCATGTGGTTATTTTCTGATTTTATTCAATTTTCTCATCTTTAAATTAGCTACAATTGCTAATCATCTCATTGAGTTTTGATAGAAATAATGTTGAAACCCAACTATTTAGATGGCTTATAATATTGTACTTCACAGCAGGATATCCAGGAGATAATGTATTTGTCTCATTTTAAATACTATAAAGCACATAAAATAAGTTTTCTTTTAGTTAATTTCTAACTTGAGTATTGTTCCCTGCATTGTGAGGGTGTCTGTAATTAAGAGGCAAGCTTCGCAGTTCTAGTTCTGTCTTGAAAAGTAGCCTCTTCTCCATCATAGTATCCAGATAGTCTGACATTATACCACAGCTGGGAAATTAAAATCTTAATATTAAGTTCAGAAAATTAGAAGAACATAAATTAAGTTTTAGAAAAAAAGAAGAAAAGGGTTGAAAAATAATATCCTAAAATGTACAAGTTTAGAAATCTCAGTATGTGATATTTAAATTAGGAACAGATGCCACATGTGTGCTTCAAAGTTTTAAATGCCATGTGATGTTACTGAAGCCCATCAAGAGATGTTCCTAACTAGTCCTTCTTTTATAGTATGTGCTGTGATGATAAGGACTTACAAGGAAATGGGCAAAATAAACTATTGAAAGTTCAGTGGTTACTTTCTTAACTTACCATAGTTTCATGGCTATTATTAATAAATGCATAACTAAAATAAAATTTATAAACTGGTATTTTAAGAGTCTACATTTGAACTTAAAATGAGTATTTGAATATATCTCAAGACCACAATGTAATTTGAAATCTGGTTGCATGTAAAGTTTTAATGGTATAAGGAAATAGTTTATGCCTTCTCTCATATGGTTACATAAGGACATTTTACACAAGTGTGTGATGATCTTTGAGCATATTTCTCCCTCTGTGCTTTACTATGTTTTCTTTCTAAGCCCATCCCAATTCATTAGTCCTCTTTATTTTTGGGAAACTTTCACTTATCCTTTCATGTCATCTGTACATATATTATTTTATGTACTTATAAACTGAAGGACTCTTAAGTAAAAGAAAACAAAATATTTGCTATTTTAAGACTAAATTTGTTGTATGGAGAGGGCCTGCTTGTTCTTCCTGGCTTCCAGGCTAGCTTAGCCCCAAAATAACTACACAGAAATTGTATTATTTAAATCACTGCTTGGCTCATTATCTCTAGCCTCTTATTGGCTAACTCTCACATCTTGATTTAACCCATTTCTATTAATCTGTATATTGCCATGTGGCAGTGGCTTATCTAGAAAGATTCTAACCAACATCTCTCTCAGGCAGAGGATCCATGGTGTCTCTCCAACTCTGCTTTCTTCCTCTCAGAATTCAGTTCTATCTTCTCTGCCTACCATAGTTCTGCCCTATCAACTAGACCAAGGCAGTTTCTTTATTCATTAACCAATGAAAGCAACATATAGACAGAAGGACCTCCTACACAATTTCCTCTTTTCCATGGCCGGTATTCTGTCAATTTTAAACACTGATTGGCCAGTAGTCAGGCAGAAAGTATAGGTGGGACAACCAGACAGGAAGTAGAGGCAGGTCAATGAGAACAGGAGAATTCTGGGAAAAAGGAAGCCCATTACTCTGCAGTTCTTAACCAGCCACAGAAGAAACAATATGTAACTTCCCCACTGAATAAGGTACTGAGCCATATGGCTAACATAGACAAGAATAATGGGTTAATATAAGTTATAAGAATTAATAAGAAGCCTGAGCTAATGGGCCAATCAGTTTATAACTATTTTAGACCTCTGTGTGATTTCTTTGGGACTTAATGATCCTGGGAACTGGGCAGGACAGAAACCTCAGTCAACATAAACTCACTTAATTTGATTATCTTTGCACCTTTATTTCGAACTGCATAGCTGCATTTTTCTTAGTGTTGAAAAAAACTCATTGGGCACATAAGCTGTGCTTTACTTATACTACAAAACTACATACATGTGTCAAATAAACCAAATAGAGGACCCAGAAATAAACACTTAAATCTAACAAAATTTTGACAAGCACAAAACTATATATTAGAGACAATCCAGTATCTTGAACAAATAATGGAGACAATAGGACATTGACATCCACAGGTAGAAGAATTAAACAAATTTCCCATTTCTCATCCTGTATGAAAATTATTTCTAAAATTGATCAAACACTTTAATATAAGACCTAAATCTCTAACATCAGGAGAAAAATGTAGATTAAACATCTGAAGATATCAGTATAGACAAACATTTTTTGAAAAAGGCCCAAGTTGGTCAGAGTAGTGCTAACTATGGCAAATATGACAGCATGATATTAAAAAGTGTCAGCACATTAAAGGAAACAATTGAGTGAAAAGACAGGAGAGTAATGAAGAGCTTTATAACTAAATATCTCACAGAAGATTAATAGTTACAAAGAGTTAAAGAGGACTTAAAAAATCCAAGTACTTCAGTCAATAAATGACTATTGCTGTTGCCTTTGTCACATCCCAGTGGTTGAAAATAAGTTGCAACTGTTGAAGATACACAAACTTCAGACACTAGACATAAGATTCAAACATGATTTGAGAGGCTCATTCCAGAGGTATAGTTTATATCAAATATTTATATCATATAGGTAGATTCTATGTAAGCTGCCAAGGGAGTGAAACAATCAACAGTCCACACAGCTATGACATCTATAAATCAAAACAAAGACCGGCGTGGCAAGATAGTCCTAAATGTATAATAGTGACAATCATTTCTTGTAGATAGATAAAAAAAGATCTAATTAAATGTAATGTATGCTCAACAGCAAGGAAGTCATGCTTAGTAATATAAACAAAGATAAATACCTGAGTCTAGCAAAGTCATTAGTCTTAGCAAAGAACTACCATTGTTTTGTTAGAAGAGCATATTTGTTAATTTAAATCTAAACCATATCCTTATATTTAAAAGTATATCTTTAACATCTTATCAATCTTCCTTTTGTGTAAGAGACTATTACAAAAAAGCACCACTTGTCATAATGCGAGAAAAATTGTTTCTGGTGAGCTCAATACCCAAAGAAATACATATACAGCCCAATTGCTACATCTAAGGCTCACTGAACATCACAAAAGAGGTGTTGAAAAGATTTTAAGACCAGGAAGTTTATGTGAGATTGTGTCTCCTAGAAATGACAGGAAGAATACCCACAGTACCTCAAAAACATGGCTTCTCTAACAAATCTGAAAAAAGACAATGTGAACAGGCATGTTTGGTATGGGAAGTCCTTCTGTATATGTTGCATTTATTGGTTAATGAACAAGGAATCGGACTTGTCCTGTGATAGAGTAGAGTAGAGCTAGGTAGGGAAAACTAAACTTAATGCTGGGAGAAAGAAGGCAGAGTAGAGGAGGCTCCATGTAGCCACCAGAAGGGAAAGATGCAAGCTGCCAGGTGGAACCCTGCTGATAAGCCACAAGCTTTATGGTAAAATATAAACTAATGGAAATGGGTTAATTCTAGATGTAAAAGCTAGATAGCAATGCATTTAAGTGATTGGTCAAGAAATTATTTAATTAATATAGTTTCTGTGTGATTATTTTGGGAGTCTTTGTGGCTGAGAAATGAACAAGTGGCCTCCTACAAGAAGAAATTAAAGAATGTAAAATTTTCTCAAGACAAATTTCCCAGTGTCATGACTTTACTGTTAAATTCTACCATTAACAGCATCATATACATTTGTTAATATAAAACTTTGAACTATTTTTATGTGCATATTTACAAAATACCTTACATATTTGAAGTGAGGAGATTCTAGTAATAAGTCAAAAATAAGCATTGGCTGTTCAATAAAAATGCTGTTACCTGTGACTCAGAGTGTAACAGACACATTAATTTATGTATATACAGGTAGCCATCTAAACGCAGGAGCCTATCCCTTCAACTCATTTTATCCAACTTTCAAATGAAGGGGCATGCTCGAGTAGAAGGTCCTTCTTTCTATGTGTGACTTTCATTGATTGAATAAAGAAATTGCCTTGGCCTTTTTATAGTGCAGAAACTTAGGTAGGTGGGAAAGACAGAATTGAATTCTATGAGGAAGAAAGCACGGTAAGAGAGAGCAACCAAGGAGCCAGCTGCCAGGTCAGACATGCTAAATCTTTCCCAGAAAGCCACGACCCCGTGGTGATACACAGATTACTAGATGTGGGTTAAAGCAAGATGTGAGGGTTAAATGAACAGAGTTTCTGTATAATCATTTTGGGTATAAGCTAGCCGGGTGGCGGGACGCAGCCCACTCCTCTCCATACTACAGCATGCTGCTTTAAATACGTACTAAAAACCATAAAATGAAAACTCAAGAAAATAAATACCATTGAAATCACTTGAGAAGCATCATTCCTGTTGAAAAATACTTTCCACTGTCCATCATTTAATCCTTGATCTTAAGAAGAGGGGAATACATTAATTTATTTTATAAATATTTAGAAGAGTAGTTTATTGTTGTGTGTTAATTAGCATGCTATAATTATACAACAAAAGCACTTTGAAATTAGAAAATAAATGTGAAGGCTAAAATAACACACTGAAAAGCACTGTTCTTCTCTGCTTTCTTGATTGCTCTATGTACTGAGTATATAATTTATAAACCCATCTTCTGCCAGTAGTTGTTATGAATTCAGGTAGGCCTAAGAGATATTTATCAGCTGAGTATGCATCTTCTAACACTGACAAAGACTGAATTAATAAGAGCTACTATCATTTAAGAAATTCAATTTATAATTATGCTATTTTTTGTTTGTCAATATTTTGGAAAATAAAAAAGATGTAATTGAAATAAATAAATTATCCAGCTTCTTCATTCTGTAAGAAAATTGTTTTCCATTTGTTCATCCAGTAATTAAGATGTTTCTTTCAACAAATATCTATTGATGAAGTCATCTAATAAAACTATAAATAAACTTTCTGATTTATTAACTTTTAGTATAGAGTTTCATTTTCCTGAAAGTTGGAGATTACACATCAAAATGGTGCTGTAGTGTACATATGATGTATGTTATAACAGGTGTATCATCAAAGACTAAAGCATTCAAAATATTGAGAGATAAATAAAAGCATATGTATTACAGAACTTATTATTTTAGAAATGACTTTTTTTGCCTATCAACTTACTGATAAGCAAAACATAAAATGATAAAATATGATAGTAAGATTAAAGGTGTTGAAGTCTTGATAGATGATAGATAGGTAGGTAGGTGGATTGGTAGGTAGGTACATAGATAGGAAGTTTGTTCGACCAGGTCATGGGTGTTGCAGTTTAAACACTAGCTATGTTAGTCACAAAGAATTCAAAGATCATTTGCTGTGTTTATACGCTTTTAAAATTAGATCTTATTTCTTTCAGATATTCTGATAATTCTTTATTTATCCAAATAATTTTCTTTTTTTTTTCCAAGACAGGCTTTCTCTGTATAACAAACTTAGCTGTCATGGAACTATCTCTTGTAGACCAGGCTGACCTCAAATTCACAGAGGTCTGCTTGCCTCTGCCTCCCGAGTGCTAGAATTAATGGTGTGAGCCACCATAATCTGCTATAACTCTCAGTTTTATAGAGGGTTTTAATACTATTGTATCATTGCAAAAAATTCTTGAAATATAACATTGAACGAAGGTGTTTGGTAATTGTTTTTCTTTATTTAAAATTAGATGTTTTTGAAAATTATATGATGTTATTCATCAGCATTGCCCACTTATTTTTTTTCTACTTTGAATTTATGTGCCTTATTGTAAATTTTATTTTCAAAACAGCTGTAAGCCTGGTATGATGACATATACCTGTAACACCAAGACTTGAGATTTATGGACATGTGCACCAGGAGGCTAAGGTTATCCTTAGCTCACGGTGTGTATGAGACTAACTTGAACACACATCCCTTTCTCAAACAAACACACACAAAATAAAAAAAATGTAAAAACAGAACAAGAAAAAGATTTTAACTTTGGTTGTTCTCTTTTAATTAAATTCATAGAGGCTTTATCAGTTAGGCAGCTTTATGTGTATTTGTTGTCTTTTTCATTTTTAGTTAGCATTTTAGTTTCATTTTTAACCTAGCATATTGCTTTGAAGTTTTTAATTACTAATTACAATATATATTTTTCCTTTTAGTTGAAAATAGATTTTTTTCTTACATGATTTATCCTAATTATAATTTTCCTTCCCTCTATTGTCCCAAATTCCTTCACACCTCCCTTGCCATTCAGATCCACTCCCTTTCTCCCCCTCTTTAGCAAATAAACAGGCTTTTAAAGGGTAATAATAAAATAAATACAACAAGAAACTAAAACATCAGAATAGAACAAAACAAACAAAAAGAAGGGGAAAAGCCTACACAAGAAACAAACTCACTTATTAACATATACAAATATGCCATTAAAATGCCAAATTGTGAGATAAGGAACCTCCCAAGATGCTATTAAGTTCCTTCTCTGTTGGTCATGTAGTGCTCAGCATGCAGCCTACCCTTAAGAGTAGTATTTTAGATAACTTCTGGGTTATGGATGTGGTATATGTCCACTCCTTACTGCTCAACAGCCCCATTTAATACAAACCAATGTAGACCCTGTGTGTATTGCCTCAGTCTCTGTGAGTTATGTGCATCAATCAATACAGTTTTAAAAAATCCTATACTCCTGTAATTTTGTTAATGCATATCATTTTTAGAAAATAATGAGTGCCACTGTGACACACCTATATATTTATGTCATATAGTTCTATCTTATGTATTCCAAATTTCCCTCTCTGATAATTTTGCTTTTTTACTGATGTCCATCTTACAAAACCCGTAATCTTCCATTTTCATGACTTCCAATATATACCTTTTAATAAATAGGTTCTTGATAATTTGGTATATATAAAATATATTTTAAGGCTGAAACTCCTTAGCTTCTATAATTTCCTTTCTATGTTCTTTTCCCACCCCAACCCACATCACTGAAACCCTTTTTCCACATTCATGTCTCCTTTAGTTACTTTCTGTTGCTGTAATGGAACAACTTGACAAAGGCAACTTAGAAAGGAAAGCAGATAATTGACTGGTTGGTTACAATAGGTGAGAAACCATAATATCAGGACAAAGGCATGAGTGATGGTGGAACCAGCAGCTGAAAACTTTCTTCGCCATCCAAAATTGAGTGGCAGAGAGTGATAAGTCAATATGGAGAAACTTCAAAGCCTTCTTTCTCCCAGTGACACACTACAGCATGGTCACACCTCCCAGTTTTCTCCAAGCAGCCTTCAATTGGGGACCAAGTATTCAAATTCTCAAGACTTACTAGGGATAGTTCGCTCATATTACCAGAATGTCTTTTGGGATTTTTTGTTTGTTTGTTTGTTTGTTTTGGTTTGGTTCTTGTTTTCTTTCTCAGCAATTATCTCTGCATCTTTCTTAAAGTAAAATAGTTTGTTAATTGGAATTTCTGCATGACTGTCCACAGCTTTTTGAATATCTGTTCTTTTGTGAGTTCTAAGTTTTTCATTTATATTTCTTCTGGCAATGACTCATCTTCAACTATGGAAGTCTGTGGCTGTCTTTCATTCATCAGTCATGTTCCTCCTACTAGAATTCCACTTTTAGAGATAATACTTCAAACTTGGTGCCTGTAACTGGGCTGTGATCCAGGACTTCTTTAGGATGAATGTAAAAAGAGCTGAGGTCATCTGGTACGGAAAAAAAAAAAAAAGCAAGTCCAAATCAAGTACACTGAAAAGGGCAATCCTTGTCACATATTCAGATAGTTTTAAAAATATTTATGCTAAAACATTGAATTAAACTCATTTAATAGATATATCAAATTCCACACATGTACTTTTTTATTGTTTAATTTTGCACATTTTCACTTATTTTTTTTTATTTTTATTATATCTATCTGGTATAAATGAACTAAATAATTAATGCTTGCCCAGTGTTAATTAGTTATGTAATTAAACAACTAATGACTACTAATATATTCTGAGAAAAAATATTCATATGTATATAAGTAAGTTGTATGAAAAATAAGCATTTATATTTCATGTTATTTTTATAACATTTATTATAAAAATTATGGAAACAAATTTTGGTATATAAAGGAAAATGCATTCAAAATTTTGATATTTGATATTGTAGTTTTAATGTAAGAAATTTTAATATAAATTTATTTTGCATTAGGTATATTAAGCATCAAGAATATAAGGATAAGAGTTAGAATAGAACTTTGGAAATAGAGGATGGTATTTCTGAAGCTAGACAATAGTATGCACATACTTGGGCATCTCACCAAGGGGAAACAACTCCAGATTTTAAAATATAGTACCACTTACACCGCTAAGTAGTTTGTTAGACAGTGTTGACTCATACTTTCTCCCCTTACTGGGATCAGTAAAAGCAAAGTTGCATTGTGCTATGCTATCACTAAAACTACTTGGTATTCTTAGGAATTCCACAAACCAAAAAAAAAAAGAAAAGAAAAAAAATGAGGGATAGAAAAGTCCCAATTTATCTAGTATAGTCAATGTATTTTCTATAAAACTCTATAATACAACATTATACATTAACACCAAATTTGCAAAGTAAATTAAATGCTTGAAATTATAACCTAATAAGAAAAAAATACATCCCAAAGTTTTCTGATGCTCATGTTGCACAATTCTCCTTTAAAAAATTCCTTTAATAATTTACATGCTTTATAAAAGTTATTTATGAAATTTCATTGTAGTAGGAGCTGCGGGTTGCATTCCACCACCCAGCTCCCGCCACCGGCTAGCTTTACCCGAAATAACAACACACAAACTGTATTCTTTTAAACATTGCCTGGCCCATTATATCTAGCCTCTTCTAGGCTAATTATCACATATTAATTTAGCTCATTTCTAATAATCTGTGTAGCACCACTAGGTGCGCTTACCGGGAAAGATTCAGCATGTCTGACCTGGAGGCTTGCTTCACCGCGTCTGGCTCTAAGAGGAGCTGCATGATTTCTGAGCTCACTTCCTCTTCCTCCCAGCATTCTGTTCTGTTTACTCTTCCTATCTAAATTCTGCCCTATCAGATGGGCCAAGGCAGTTTCTTTATTAGCCAATGTCCTTCTTCCATCATTTCCCCTTTATCTGTTTAAACAAAAAGAAAAGGCTTTAACTTTAATATAGCAAAATTGCATATAACAAAACAGTTATCAAGTAAAAAATTACAATATTTACATCTATTTTATCTTTATCATAACTAAGGGAAACCATAACTATAACTAACTATTCTTCAACTCCATCAAAGACTCCAAAAAGATACAATATTACCTAAGCAAACAAGAAATAAGCAATTTCCAAACTCTAGAAATGACAGAGACATCTCACTGCCTGGACAGTCACCCAAAGTTCTTTTGTACCACTGGGGCATCCATCTTCGGCCTACAGGCCCATAGTATCCAGAGACATTTCCATGAAGCAGGAAATTTCAGAGGCAGTTCAGTCACTAACTGCTGTGTCCTGCAGAATGTCTCACAGACTCTTTCATGAATCAGGAACCCCAATAGATCATCTCACCTTTAGGCAAGTTCTGCAGTCCTATCTCTGAGGGTTCTCTGTGTCCAGTTTATGCAATAGTCCAGGCAAGAGCAGTTTCTTGCACAAATGGCTATCAAACTCCATAAAGATCCTCTTCGATTCCCATCTTCCTCTTGAAGTAGATTGGTGCTGCCAGGGGCAGAGTGTCTCATTGTCATGAAAAGTACTAAGTTATTAAAACATTAAATAGCATATTCCATAGTCTTTGAAAGATATGAAGAATGCCAATTTAACTGAACTATATCTCTATATATCTAGAAAATCTAACTAACATGACTACAAACTTGACTATTATTAATGATTATCCATTAGCAACCTGTATACATTACATTTTTAAATGAACTATACAATCACAATACCTTAATCAATATCAGAAATATATATACATATAACAAAATTGACCTTAAATTTATATCAAAAAAGCAAAATCCATATCAATGCAAATTATTCATTTCTCTATCATATCCCCCTTTAAATGTAAAAGAACATTTATAAGCAATATATGGGAACATGGGCACAGTTATTTCTCTCCAAACTGCTTCCTGCTGAATGGGGGCGCTGTTATTCAGGTCTTTCATGGTATAACCTGTGTGCTAGATTCATCTCAGTCAGCAGTCGAGTGAAGTAATTTTTTGAAGGTGTTCACAGCAACCCTTCAGGAGGGCGTGGTCCATCATACCATAGAGGGATAGAAGCAATCCACAGGGTTTCATCCTCTGTGAAAACAAAAGAAGAAACTCTTTTCCAAAGTATCATATCCTTAGATCCAAATTCTGAAGTCAAGGTATTTTCAAAATATCTCTCTTGGATTAGTTCAGCAGCATTTATAAACAAATATCTTTTATCAGCTGTTGCTCTTTCCTCAGCATTTAAACAATTCAAAGAGAGCATAATAGCATACAGTATCAAGATTCTCTGTGTATTTTCCATCTTTGTGTGGCTTTATTCTATTTCATTTCTTTTTACTTTTATTTTATATTCTCTGTATATCTTTGACCTGGAATAACTCTGTGGACCAGGCTGTCCTTGAACACTCAGAGATCTGCCTGACTCTGCCTCCCAGGCATTTGGGATTAAAGGCGTGTTCTGCCACACCTTGAGGTCACAGAAGTCAATCTCCTTCTGCCTCCCAAGTGTTGGGATTAAAGGTGTGTCCTACCACATCCAACTACTCTCTTTCTTCCTTTTTTTTGTTTTTTACTTTAAGAACTTTAACTTTTAGTCTGCATATATTTTCAACAAACTGTAAATCATTTAGAGATTTTCTTTGTTTTTGAATCTCTCTTTACTGTATCTCTCTCTTTTTTTCTGAACACATGAGCCTTTAAATTACGGAGCAATATGGGTAGGATTAAAGCCGTGGCTTTGGCAGCTAGATCCAGCCCATTCTTTAGCTTTCCAGCCTCATGGCGGAGGTCTCGGTTGTAGCCATGTTTACCGCCACAACTCTATGGCGTTTTAAGGTCCCTGCTAGCAAGCAAACTGCAGCATTCTGCTCACAGACCACATTCAGTCAGACTACCTGCTTGAGACTGAGTCAGAGTTTGTCCTGGCAGGATGGCCCAGAAAACTGGCATTTTAAAACAGCACAACTTTTTTTCCTGCTATGGCTGAAAACAAATAAGCATTCATTCGGCTTTCATCAACACCATTTAGGTGTTTCATGGCAGGACCTCTTAAGAGCTGCAGGGTTTTGCAGCTGAAGCTGAGTCAGGAAGCCTCTCTTAGGTGAGAGCGCTTGCTTGCCTCTGGCAAGCAGAGTGGACCCAAGAAATTGTTGCTACCAAGAAAACATGCTTTACTCTTTCCCAAGCTTTCTCAGGCTTTCAGTGGATTCAGTTGTCCACATGTCTGGGTGCCATTCTGTTGTAGGAGCTGCGGGCTGTGTTCCACCCAGCTCCCAGCTGCCCAGCTAGCTTATACCCCAAAATAAAAACACACAAATTGTATTCTTTTAAACACTGCCTGGCCCATTAGTTTCAGCCTCTTAACCCATTTCTAATAATCTATGTAGAAGGCAGTTTCTTTATTTAACCAATGACCTTCCTCCATCATTTCATTACAAAATTTTATCCAAGTACATTATAGCATTAGATAATTACAACTGTTGTAGTGTGTTTATGTTCTTTTATGATGGTATGTGAGGGTGTGGGTATTAAAAACACACATGTGGTAGTCAGAGAGGTCTAGACATTGGTTGAGTCAGTCTCTCCTTTCACTTTTACATGCATGCTGAAAGGAATTTATCTCCATGCTCAGCCTGCACTTTTATCTGCTTGGCAATCTCACCAGCCTAAAAGTTAAATTATTTTAAATTTAAATTCTACTCAGAACTGGTTTCCTTTATATTTATACAGTTGGACTACTAAGAGCAAATTTGAAAAATAAAAACTTATGAAATAAAAAGAATATCTACCAAGTTAAAATCTGCTTCTAACTTATTAAAGTTGCTTTTGAAATATCACTTTATAAATTGTATAGAATATAAATTATATTGTCATTGATGGTTTCTCTGATGAGTTCAGCAAATAACAAATTTCTCTTTTTTCTTACATAGATTTCCCCCCTCAGGGAAAAATTTTTTTTTAAATATTTATTTATTTATTTATTTATTATGTATACAATATTCTGTCTGTATGTCTGCAGGCCAGAAGAGGGCGCCAGACCTCTTTACAGATGGTTGTGAGCCACCATGTGGTTGCTGGGAATTGAACTCAGGACCTTTGGAAGAGCAGGCAATGCTCTTAACCACTGAGCCATCTCTCCAGCCCCCCTCAGGGAAAATTAATTTAGTTTAGCACAATGCAACAAATTGGCAAGCTACTATCAAATTAGTGTTCTCTTATTGAATATAATATGTCAGTTAATATTTACTTTAAATGTTGAAAAAGCATTTCTAATAGAAATAAATATAATTGCCTCAAGGTTGTCAATTTTATAATTATTATTATCAACATTTATTCTAGTGTCCTTTAGAATAAGAGTCAAAACATCACATTCACATTCGGTTTTACATTGATTATTTTTCTATTTCATTTTCAGTAATAACCAAGCTATACTTAATGTCCTACAGTTTAAAAAAATGTAAACATACTGTCAACCTTAACTAGTCTTTATTTTGATTTCATATTAAGAATCAAGAATAGGCTGTTAATTGACAGTCATTATTGTGAGAGATAGGGAGGACATGAGGCTGCCAAACACTCTAAGTTCTAACTAAATAGCAGGAAGGTTTTTGGGGATATAGCACACTGTACGATGACAAAAGTAGATACTTCAGATTGGCCTTAAAGTGAAGAGGAACTGGAGTTGGTATGTAAAATGAGAAATAATTTTAAATAAAAAATAATGAAGTGGAAAACAAAAGAAAAGTTCTAAACACACACCTAAAATGGGCAGAATAGTCAGACTGCAAGTAAACTGATTTCACAGTTTAATAATATGTATACAAATCAAAGAACCACAATATATTCCATAAACACCTATAATTGTTTCGTTGCATTAAAACAGAATAGTCTCCATTTATTTCATAAAATAAGAATTGAGAAACACTAGGATTCAAAAGATTTCAAGATGTGGGTTTTTAGGAAGAGATGGTGGAGACCATGGTTATGGGAAAGTTAGGAACATAAATACAATAAAAGCACATTGAATAAAGTTATTAATTGATTAATAATTAAAATATTATTTATAAAATTTTTTCTGGGTAACAAAAATGTTTGAGTCAAAATTGCAATGATATACAATAATTAAAATCCACTTTTTATTTTTGTTTATCCTCATTTATTTTGTGTGTGGGTGTTTGTTCTACATATGCACCACATCTGTATCTGGTGTCAGTAGAAGAAAGGATGCAGGATACTCTGGAACTGGAAGTACTGACCATTGTCAGGCACCTGCTTATGCTCAGACTCAAACCCAGGTCAAAGCTCTTAACCACTGATTCTTTTTTTCAGCGTTCAACAACCACATCTCTAGTTTAACTTTTATTATGTATACATAAGTTGTATTTTTATGGGTACTAATGTATTTACTAGATAAATATAAATGAACTGGAAACACAGTTGTTTGAAAATATTTTGAAATATGTGAATAATAGTTATCTTGGGAAATATTACTTTAAATATAGCTGTGAAATGTAGAAATAAGAAACATCTTTAAAATCCAATGCCTAAGAATTAAGTGCAATGTATTTATCACATCAAGTATTTAAAAACAATCAGAAATGGTTTAATTTTAAATGCTTCAATAATTTTAATTATATAGCACAAACTATATTATAGTTATTTCAAAATTATATTCATTAAGTGGAGTATCTGTGTTTGACTTTTCGGTTAACTAACTCATGATAATTCTTCATTTAACGAAACTATGATAATGATTCTCCTAACGTTGAGCAGCAAATTTTATCTAATTGTCTATTTTGTTAAATATATATCATATAAGAAACATAAAGCAGTTCGTATAACATTTTACTATGTGGTTCTTGAACTCATTTATGTTTTCTCTTAGCTTTTGAGGATCAGTTTTACAGAATTAATCAGAAAATTTACTAAAGAAATTATATATATATATATATTCAATTTGTTTTTTGAACATCAAATGAAATTTTTCTTTATGACTGAAACTAATTCCTCCTAAAGAGTTTTGAATGGTAAGGAGGCTCTATTAATTATTCTTTACTAAATTTATATTAAGTATATAGGATACAGTAACATGGAATTTGTTGATAATATAATGTGATGTTAACCTGAGAAATTCTCTAATCACCCATGAGCTGCTTTCAGGCAAAGATGAGCGAATATTGGCCTCTGAGGAATGATATTGACTCGGTGATCTGAGATGAGAAGACAAAACTGAATCAGATCACACCAGTTCGTTGTGAATAATGGGGAGCACTAACTGGCACAATATGCCTCCTGTGCCACTGGACTGTGCATACGTTTTAATCAGCCCAGTAAAGATCCCTCTGCTGGGTTTCCCCTTCATAGTGCTCTTTTCCCTCCAACTGTGCACCCAAACCAATCCTTTCCCACTAAGTAGCTTTGCCACGGAATGGTATCACATCATCAAGAAGGGTAACTAAAACAAATGCTTTATTCCTTTTTTTAGGTAGTTTTTTTTTTCTTTTTCTCTTCAGGTTACCAATGTTATTTCAATCCATTTAATTGAAAACTTCATAAAACTTTGAATAGTCTGCTTTTATGTTGCTGTGGCCAACTAAGGAAAGAAAGACTTATTTCAGTGAAAGTTTTAGATATTTCATTTCCTAGTCAGCTGTGTACTTTGCTTTTAGGCCCATAGAAAAACAGAAACATGGAGGAAGAGCCTGGAAAGGAAGGCTGTTCATCATCCTAGGCCATGATGCACCCTACAGTGGCACATGCCCAGGGCTCCTCTTGCTTTAAGAAGACCCAGAATTACATTCTTTACCACCTCACTTTATGCAGATGTTTCAGCGTTAAACTTATGTCAGCATCTTTGTAACAGTGCTCTCTGCAAATTCACTCTCGCATATCATTTCAAAAGTCGTGACTAACCATCACAAGCCATATTCTATGAAGTCTTAAAATAAAGAAATGTTCAAAATACTTCTAGTTTGGGTGCCAGTGGCAGTTTTATTACTGATAAATGCTGTCACATGTATCTGGAAAAACTTAATAAGTGCCAACAGATAAAAATAAAGTAGAAATTCATCTTAAGAATGATATAATCACAGTGACACACAAATGAAATAGAGGAGTTACTTTGTTTATTCTTTGATGTGAGATAATTTTATAGTCATTTTTTTGGGAAGCATGTGTCTGTACATATTTCTTTGTTTATTCATTTTTAATGTATTCAGCACTCATATTTCTAAAATGCTAATTTTGTATATATAAACTCTGCTATTCATTTTCTTTACTGCATTTCAAATAACTTAAAAGTAGTATACTAAACATTCTCTACCATAAAATATGAAACATAATTTAATTTACAATATAGGTGTTTTAGTTTTTTCTCTGGTAAGATAATTTCTATATAAATGGCTGCCTTATTTATTACTTATATTTTGACTTCTAAGGGTCTTTCTTCCATACAAGGTCAAAAAACACTGATAAAATTAAAATCTACACTCTCAAAATGAGATGTAGTTGGACCATTAACCACGGAGAGATAGAGCGTAGTCTATTATGTTAAAGAAGATAACAATGCACATGTAGACTAGAAGCCATTTTAATATCTAGTTTGCTTATACATTAACCTGTATGAATTAATGGAAATTTTGAAGGCACCAACATTGAAGGATTTCAGTTCAAATATGAATATTTAAAGGATGATGGAATGTACGGATGAAAATGGTTTTTCTACACATAGGGCTCATACTTTTACCTCTTAGAAACAGTTGGAGCTGCTACTGGCAATTCATTATATCAGGAGAATTGATAATTAGATTTTCTATTGATTAATTAATTTTAAACTTGATAACAATATTGAGATGAGATAGAAAATATTGCAAAAGACTTGATTGAAGAAGTCATTTCACTGGTAGCATGATTTTGAAAGATAAATTCTGACATGACCTGTCTCTCTGATTTCTGCACTCATGAAAAGAAAAGCTATGCTCTATCACAAATATTTGGTCTATCTCAAATATCTGATCACTGGTTCAAAGTACTGAGACTACATAATCTTTGTCCAAATCATCTGAAATTGTGAAGTAAGATAAATTTTCTTGAATTTAAGTGGATTTTCTCAGATATTTTGTTAGAACATCAAAAGAAAGACTTAAATAAGTAGGTTAATATATTTGACTTTTATATTTTTCACTATCATAGAACTGAAAAGCTATTTAAATGATCATATTTCATTGTATACAGCTCAGTCAGTTTTCTAGTATCATTAAAATTATATTAGGCATAACTCAATTCAGTTTTCATACAGAGTAATTAATCAGGTGTTGGTTTTGTTTTCGTTTGACATTATAAAGTTTCAAAATAAATTATTGCAAAAATTGCTGTTGGTCAGTGATTTGCAAATGTTGGTTCCTATTCCATAAAATCTTGAAAACAGAAATCATTATCAACATTCTACCACAAAATTCTAATAAATTTTGTTATTTTGTATTATTTTTCTCTTATTGAAAATGTTTTCCTTCATACAATATATTTTCAATATGCTTTTCCTTCCCTCTTCTCCCAGTTATTCCCCAGCTACCCTTTCATTCAGTTGTACCCCCTTTCTGTCTCTTATCAAAAAACACACAAGCATATAAGGGTAATAATACAATGTAATATAATATAATATATCAAAACAAAACAAATCAGAACAGGAATAAACAAACAGGAGGAAAAGATCTCAAGAAGAGGCACAGGCAACTGATACAGATGATGAGACCTACTCAAGAACTCTATAAAACAAAACAAACAAAAACTGAAGATATATTATATACACAAAGGAACTGTAGGGTAAGAATGAAATAGAATATAAAAGATAAAATTAAGGAAAATGAACAAACAAGAGATAAAGCGCTGATAAAACATTGTGAACAGAGAACCTCCAAAGAGTTCATCTAGCTCTGTTTCTGTTGCCCATCTATAGCAGGACTTGTGGCCTACCCTAAGCAGCAGTTTGTTCCCCATGGAACACCCCTGTAGAAAACTAAATTTCCATTTGTAAGTGGTTTTCAATTGGAGATAGTTTCTGAGATAATGGTAAGGGCATGTGTCCACTTGTCCTTTCAGTTCTAGGACCCCATGTGGCACACACATGTGTAGTCTCTGCACGTGCTGCCTCAGTCGCCGTGAGTACATATGTGTGACCATATTGTTTCCTTGGTATCCTCCATTGCCCCTGCTTCTTCTTCCAGAGGGTTCCCTGAGCACTGAGAGGAGGGCTTTGATAAGAGAAATTTTCAACGTTTCAAGGTCCCTAACTCTCTGAACATTTTCTATCCGAGTCTATTTGTTCATATCTGTTGCAGAAAGAAGCTTCTTAGCAAGGTACTGATCTGTGAGTATAGTAGAATGTCAGTAGGACTTACTTTATTGTACTGTTCCTTTAGTATAACAGTAATATTTTGTTTTCTCCTGAGTCCCTGGCCTATCTAATTTCAGACTCTTGGCCAACCAGCAGTTACAGGAATGGGTTCCACCTCCTGCAGTAGTCTTTATATTTAATCTGCCATTGGTTGATTACTCCAAGAAGCTTGAGGCACCATTGCACTAGCTTACCTTACAAGTAGAACATGATATCATTGTACATGCAAAGCTTTGTAGTTGGGTTGGTATTTACATATCTCATTTGATAGCATGCACAGTACCTTCAGGTACCAAAAACAGCCCTTTAGGGATGGAGGCTCTATGTGGGCACAAGATTGTCTTCTCCATGTTCAATGAGTTGTATAGCTGTTGTCTTCAGCAATAGGACCTTGCACTGAGTTTGTGGAAAGCAACTTACAGTCTTAGCAACAGCCTGCGTTGTTTCAGAATTCCCATGGAACCCTTTTAGCAATTAGCTCAATTATTCATAACCCATTCCTAAAGCTTCGTTTGGTAACAAGAGATACCTAGTTGGGGCTCTTTCTCCCATGATATTTGGTGATTTTCATTATATTCCATTCACACACACACACAAATATATATATATATATATATATATATATATATATATATAT
>JABTXL010005416.1:10339378-10376894 GCA_025134845.1 Neodon shergylaensis | reverse complement strand
ATATATATATATATATATATATATATATATATATATATATGTTACTTCTCCTGTCTTCAAATGACCCTTACTTTTAACAGTCTTGCCATATCCTTTCCTCATCCCCATTTTGACTCCCTCCTCCCTATTGGATCCTTTCAATACAGTTCTCTTCATTGTCCATTCATAATTAGCTATTCTATTTTGCCTTGCTAGGGAGTTCTGACAATCCTTTCTAGTCCCTTACTGTACCTAACCCTTACAGTTCTATGGAAAGTAGTTTGTTTATCATTGACTTAACAGATAGTATTCTCATAACAGTGAAAACAAATTGTATTTGTATTTTTGTGTCTGAGTACCTCACTCAGATGAATTTTTTAGTTCTATCCATTTACCAGCAAACTCTATGATTTCATTTTGTTAATGGCTGATGAATACTTTATTGTGTAAATATACCACATTTTCTTTATTCATTCTGCTCAGGGACATCTAGAACTATTTGGAATAGAATAGCATTGTACATAGTTGAACAAGAGTCTCTGTGGTGGCATATAAAGGATCCTTTATGTATATGCCCAAGAGTTATATTGCTGGATCTTGAGATGGATCAATTCCCACCTTCCTGTGGAAACTCCATACTGATTTTCAGAGTACACTAGCAATGGATGAGTGTTCCCCTTCTTTCAAATCCTTGAGATCATGAGCCATTATGTTTTCTTGATCTTGAGAATTCCCTATAATATATTTTAATTATATTGACCAACTTGTTGCAATATCTCTTTTTTATTTAATTTTTTAATTCATTTTTTATAACAACCACAGTTCTCCTTCCCTCCACTCCTCCAGCTTTCCCCCACTTCCCCTCAACTCTGCAGGAATTGTATCCATTTCTCAGACAGAGGAAGTCCTCCCATGGAGAGTCAACAGAGACTGGCACATTGAGTTGAGGCAGGCCCAAAAGCCTTCCCCTGAATTAAGGCTGAGCAAGGGAAAAAAATAAAATAAAAATAATAAAAAAAACATAGGGCATGGGCTCCAAATAGCCAGCTCATGCACCAGGGTATATCCTGGTTCCACTGCCAGTGGCCCTCAAACTGGAGAAGCTACACAACTGTTGTCCACATGCTGTCTGGTCCGCTGCAGGCTGCTCAGTTGTAGGTCTAGAGTAAATGAGTTTCCATGAGGTGGAGTCTTTTGTCTCTGTGGATTTTACTGCCATGATCCTGTCTCCCCTAACTCCCCGTCTTACTCATATAATCCTTCCTACCCCTCTTCAATTGGACTGATTGAGCTTGACTTGGTGCATGGCTGTGGATCTATGCATCTCCTTTTATCAGTTACTGGATGAAGTTTCTATGATGACATTTAGGGTAGTCACTAATATAATTACAGGAGAAGACTTCATATCAATGTCATCTTGATCTTCTCACCAAACATTTTTTTTATACCCATCAAGTACAGTTTATGCTAACTTTATATTCTTGGACAGGTGGTCTTCCACAGAAGTTTAGTTTACCTACTTGGAGACATGACCTTGTAGAAAACTCTCTTTATCTCTAAGTTTCTATAAATTGTTAATAGCTCTTTAGTTGGGGGAATTCATACCCACCTCCCATGTGCATGTTGAAACTTTGTTTCTTAGTTACTCCAAGATAAATATGCTACTATAGTATTGTTATGGATATCTTGCTATTCCAATCACTGTTGTAGTTAATTGGCTTTAGAGCTAGGCATGACTCTTGGTTACTATTCTTCATTAGTCTCTTGTATATTTCCTTTTGATATTATCAGAGCCAGTCTTCCAGTTCAGTACCAGTTGGGGTCTCCCAAGCTGATTTTCTCAAATCAGGTGTGTAAGTGCATGATTTCTTGAACAATAGTGACTTTCAATAATTCCAAATTTTAGGAGTCAACCAAAGGCAACAATAATAGCCAATATTGGATTGCCTTTTTAACTATTTATTTGGTTCTGAAAAAAATTAATTCAAACACAGTCCAGAGGCATTAAATATTTGAAAGGGTCTATAGATACACTCTAACATTCAAGCAATCCCCGTCATCACCTTTATTAATTAATTAAATTAATTTATTTATTTATATATTCTCTGTGTCACTTGGAAAATTTATGGGGGGATTTTCATTCTTCTAGGGTATTATCAATGTGCAGTATAGGTTGTTTCATATGGAATTTGGAAGGTATATAAAATTGATTTTTCTTTCTGATGCCGATATGTATGATAAGAATTTCTAAATAACATTTATCCTTGCTAGCCATTATTTCTGCAGCTATGAGCTAAGAATGGTTTATTTCTGTTTCACTCAGCATTTCTTTGAATTCTAGGTTTAGGGTCTTAATGTCTGCCTTGAAGTTTATTGATATGATAGACTTGAAGTACATTTACTAAAAGCTTGTTAGTTTTACTATCCCTCTCAGATTTTTAATTAATACATCTAGAGTTTCTGATTTTTTAACCAAACCCTATCATCTAGAAATATCTGTGAGCTGAATTTTCTAGTAGTTAAAACTCATTTATACAGTGATTAAGACCGCCATACCAATTTGTTGTCCATTTCCAGTCAGCCCTGAAAATGTATATATGAGCAACATTACATAGACTCAGGTTATGTTTAGGTATATTTATATTCATGCAATAACAAGGAATAAAAAAGCCATTATTTGAAGATGTGTGGGAATTATATTTGAAAGAAATTGAATGGAATAAAATGGGAAAGATAAATGTAATTATATCATAACCTCAAAAATAAATGATAAATTAAATGAAAGGTTTATTATATAAAAAATTATAATGTAAAAGTTTAATTTAAACGACTTGTAGCTTGCTTAACATAAGTGTTACAAAAAAAACAAATATATATATAAGTTAATTTTCTGATGTAAATATTGCTCTTACCATTAATCATTGAAGTTAACTATTGATTAGTTTTATTTTCTAAAATAATTATGGATTGTTTCAATACATGTTTTGAGATTATATAGCTTCACACAATGTTATAACTAGCTTTGAAGACATTTGACTACTTAAATAGTTCGCCTTGCCTAATTCGTTTTTCCGACATCTTATTTTCATTTGTAGCTCAGCCACTTACCCTAGAAAAATCAAGGTACATTGCTTTTATGGGAATTCTGTGGTCCCTCATTTTACGTGCTAAGTTTATTCTTTCACAATGACTTTCATTGGTTCTAACCATTCCTTTTTCTGCTCCTCCAAATAGTTTTTCTATAAGTAGGGAAAAACTATGTTTGTTCTTTTCTTTATTTCTTCCAAAGTTATCCTCCTTATCTGTTACCTTTTCTGTAGACTTAAGGCTATATAAATCATGGTATGGTATTTTGCTTTTACAGAAAGCATTGCCAAAACATACTACAGGAAATCTCAATGTCTTGATGCCTGAAAGTTTATTATCTTACAGTTTTGAAAACCAGGCACCCAGTGGTCTCCATGGGCTTCTGTGTTCCTATCTGCTTCAGGTAGCATCTTACATTCTTCTGCTCCTTACTCCAAGACACTTTGAATACTGATGATGTCCTGTGGTTCAGGGACTCTGGTCTATGTTTCTTTACTGCCTGTGGATTATACTTCTTTACAGCTTAATCCAAAAAATAGTGAATTAATTCTCTGAAAGTTTCATACAGTGTATATTTTTTAATCTCAGTACTCTCTTCTCAGACTCCTTTCAAAATCATTCTCTTTTCCCCACCCACTCAACTTTCGTATTCTTCATTTTAAAGGGAAGAAAAATAAATCAAGACCAATTTGTGTATCGATATTCTCTTGGGTACGTGGTTTTCTAATGTACTTTGGTTCGATATACCAGGTGATACACTCTTGAATCAACATATCAGGACTCATCTCCTGAATTGGATATCAGGAGACACACTCAGTAAAGAAAGCTGATTTTCCCATTTTTCCCAGCATTTATTGCTAGTCAAGATCTCCTAAAATGAAAGTAGATTTAGTGCATACACTCCTCCTCAATTCTGAGATTTCTATCACACATGAGTTTGCACAGGTATTTACACACTACCAAAACTTCTGCAGTTCTTATTCAAAACTGCCATATCTTGTCCTGGAAAACATATTTTACTTGTAGCAATTCATTGCCTGTGGCTTTTTTTTTTCTTTTTCTTTTTTTTTTTTTATTTATTTATTAAAGACTTCTGTCTCTTCCCCACCGCCGCCTCCCCTCTCCCTCCCCCTCCCCCAATCAAGTTCCCCTCCCTCGTCAGCACAAAGAGCAAACAGGGTTCCCTGTCCTGTGGGAAGTCCAGGGACCACCCACCTCCATCCAGGTCTAGTAAGGTGAGCATCCAAACTGCCTAGGCTCCCACAAAGCCAATACGTGCAGTAGGATCAAAACCCATTGCCATTGTTCTTGAGGTCTCAGTAGTCCTCATTGTCCACTATGTTCAGTGAGACCAGTTTTAACCCAGGCTTTTTCAGACCCAGGCCAGCTGGCCTTGGTGAGATCCCGATAGAACATCCCCATTGTCTCAGTGTGTGGGTGCACCCCTCGTGGTCCTGAGTTCCTTGCTCGTGCTCTCTCTCCTTCAGCTTTGGACCTTGAGGTTTCAGTCCGGTGCTCCAATGTGGGTCTCTGTCTCTGTCTCTTTTCATCGCCTGATGAAGGTTAATGTTCAGGAGGATGCCTATATGTTTTTCTTTGGGTTCTCCTTCTTATTTAGCTTCTCTAAGAACCCGAATTATAGGCTCAATGTCCTTTATTTATGGCTAGAAACCAAATATGAGTGAGTACATCCCATGTTCCTCTTTTTGGGTCTGGCTTACCTCACTCAGGATAGTGCTTTCTATTTCCATCCATTTGCCTGCAAACTTCAAGAAGTCCTTGTTTTTTACTGCTGAGTAGTACTCTAATATGTATATATTCCATACTTTCTTCATCCATTCTTCAATTGAAGGGCATCTAGGTTGTTTCCAGGTTCTGGCTATTACAAACAATGCTGCTATGAACATAGTAGAGCATATACTTTTGTTGTAAGATAAGGCCTCTCTTGGATATATTCCCAAGAGTGGTATTGCTGGGTCCAGTGGTAGGTTGATCCCGAATTTCCTGAGAAACCTCCACACTGCTTTCCAGAGTGGTTGCACAAGTTTGCATTCCCACCAGCAGTGGATGAGTGTACCCCTTTCTCCACAACCTCTCCAGCAAAGGCTATCATTGGTGTTTTTGATTTTAGCCAATCTGACAGGTGTAAGATGGTATCTTAAAGTTGTCTTGATTTGCATTTCCCTGATCGCTAAGGAAGTTGAGCATGACCTTAGGTGTCTTTTGGCCATTTGAACTTCTTCTGTTGAGAGATCTCTGTTCAGCTCAGTGCCCCATTTTATAATTGGGTTGCTTAGCCTTTTACGGTCTAGTTTCTTGAGTTCTTTATATATTTTGGAGATCAGACCTTTGTCAGTTGCGGGGTTGGTGAAGATCTTCTCCCAGTCAGTGGGTTGCCTTTCTGTCTTAGCGACAGAGTCCTTTGCTTTACAGAAGCTTCTCAGTTTCAGGAGGTCCCATTTATTCAATGAGGCCCTTACTGTCTGTGCTGCTGGGGTTGTACTTAGGAAGTGGTCTCCTGTGCCCACGTGTTGTAGAGTACTTCCCACTTTCTCTTCTATCAGGTTCAGTGTGTTCTGCTTGATATTGAGGTCTTTAATCCACTTGGACTTGAGTTTTGTGCATGGTGATAGATATGGATCTATTTTCATTCTTCTACAGATTGACATCCAGTTTTGCCAGCACAATTTGTTAAAGATGCTCTCTTTTTTCCATTGTATACTTTTAGCTTCTTTATCGAAAATCAGGTGCTCATAGGTTTGTGGGTTAAAGTCAGGGTCTTCTATTCGATTCCATTGGTCGACTTCTCTGTTTTTATGCCAATACCAAGCTGTTTTCACTATTGTAGCTCTGTAATAGAGTTTGAAGTCAGGGATGGTAATGCCTCCAGACGTTCCCTTATTGTATAAGATTGTTTTGGCTATCCTGGGTTTTTTGTTTTTCCATATAAAGTTGATTATTGTCTTCTCCAGATCTGTGAAGAATTTTGATGGGATTTTGATGGGGATTGCATTGAATCTATAGATTGTTTTTGGTAGAATTGCCATTTTTACTATGTTGATCCTCCCAATCCAAGAGCAAGGGAGGTCCTTCCATTTTCTGGTGTCCTCTTCTATTTCTTTCTTCAAAGACTTAAAGTTCTTGTCATATAGATCTTTCACTTCCTTCGTCAGGGTTACCCCAAGATATTTTATGCTCTTTGTGGCGATCGTGAAAGGTGATGCTTCTCTGATTTCCCTCTCTGTTTCTTTATCCTTAGTGTATAGGAAGGCAACTGATTTTTTGGAGTTGATCTTGTATCCTGCCACATTACTAAAGGTGTTTGTCAGCTGTAGGAGTTCTTTGGTAGAGTTTTTGGGGTCGCTTATGTATACTATCATATCATCAGCAAATAATGACAGTTTAACTTCTTCCTTTCCAATACGAATCCCCTTGATCCCCTTATGTTGTCTTACTGCTATTGCCAGAACTTCAAGCACTATATTGAAGAGGTATGGAGAGAGTGGACATCCTTGTCGTGTTCCTGATTTTAGTGGGATGGCTTTGAGTTTTTCTCCGTTTAATTTAATGTTAGCTGTCGGCTTGCTGTAAATAGCTTTTATTATATTTAGGTATGACCCTTGTATCCCTAATCTCTCCAAGACCTTTATCATAAAGGGGTGTTGAATTTTGTCGAATGCTTTTTCAGCATCTAATGAAATGATCATATGGTTTTTTTCTTTCAGTTTATTTATATGGTGGATTACATTGATAGATTTGCGTATGTTGAACCAGCCCTGCATCTCTGGGATGAAGCCTACTTGATCATAATGGATAATTTTTCTAATGTGTTCTTGGATTCGGTTTGCTAGTATTTTATTGAGAATTTTTGCGTCGATATTCATGAGTGAGATAGGCCTGTAATTCTCTTTCTTGGTTGGGTCTTTGTGTGTTTTTTGTATCAGAGTAACTGTAGCTTCGTAAAAGGAATTTGGCAATGACTCTTCTGTTTCTATATTGTGAAATACTTTAAGGAGTATAGGTATCAGCTCTTCTTGGAAGTTCTGGTAGAATTCTGCATTGAAACCATCTGGTCCTGGGCTTTTTTTCGAAGGGAGATTTTTGATAACAGTTTCTAATTCTTCACGACTAACAGGTCTATTTAGATCGTTCACCTGGTCTTGGTTTAGCTTTGGTATATGGTACTTATCTAAAAAGTGTCCATTTCTTTTGTATTTTCCAATTTTGTGGCATACAGGCTTTTGTAGTAAGATCTAATGATTCTCTGAATTTCCTCTGTGTCTGTGGTTATGTCCCCCTTTTCATTTCTGATCTTATTTATTTGCGTGTTCTCTCTCTGTCGTTTAATTAGTTTGGATAGGGGTTTGTCAATCTTGTTGATTTTCTCCAAGAACCAACTTTTTGATTCATTGATTCTTTGGATTGTTTTCTCTGTTTCTATTTTGTTGATTTCCGCCCTCAGTTTGATTATTTCCAGTCTTCTACTCCTCCTGGGCACGACTGCTTCTTTTTTTTCTAGAGCTTTCAGGTGTGCTGTTAAGTCCCCAATGTATGCTTTCTCTGTATTCTTTAAGTGGGCACTTAGTGCTATGAACTTTCCTCTTAGCACTGCTTTCATCGTGTCCCATAGTTTTGAGTATGTTGTCTCTTTATTTTCATTAAATTCAAGGAAGACTTTAATTTCTTTCTTAATTTCTTCCTTGACCCAGGTGTGGTTCAGTAGTTGATTGTTCAGTTTCCATGAGTTTGTCGGCTTTCTGGGGGTAGCATTGTTGTTGCCTTCTAACATTAATCCGTGGTGATCTGATAGGACACAGGTGGACACTGATATTCTTTTGTATCTTTGGAGGTTTCCTTTGTTTCCGAGTATATGGTCAATTTTTGAGAAGGTTCCATGAGCAGCAGAGAAGAAGGTATATTCTTTCCTATTTGGTTAGAGTGTTCTATAGATGTCTGTTAAGTCCATTTGCTTCATTACCTCCAATAATTCTCTTAATTCTCTATTAGGTTTCTGTTTGATTGACCTGTCCATTGGAGAAAGAGGTGTGTTGAAGTCTCCTACTACTAGTGTGTGTGGTTTGATGTCTGCCTTGAGTTCTAGTAATATTTCTTTTATATAAGTGGGTGCTTTTATATTGGGGGCATAGATATTCAGGATTGAGATGTCATCCTGATGAATTGTTCCTGTTATGAGTATAAAGTGTCCATCTCGATCTCTTCTGATTGATTTTAGTTTGAAGTCAGTTTTGTTGGAAATTAGTATGGCCACACCTGCTTTTTTATTAGGACCATTTGCTTGAAAGACCTTTTCCCAACCTTTTACTCTGAGTAGATGTCTGTCTTTGTGGTTGAGATGTGTTTCTTGCAAACAGCAGAATGTTGGATCCTGTTTTCCTATCCAATCTCTCAGCCTGTGCCATTTTATAGGTGAATTGAGACCATTAATATTAAGTGATATTAGTGACCAGTGGTTGTTTACTCCAGTTATTCTTATTGTTTTTGGCAGTAGAGTTTGTGTGTGTGTCCCTTCTTGAGTTGTGCTGGTGAAGGTTCGCTAGATGCCTGAGTTATTGTAGGCAGTGTTGGCAATGTTGGATTCCTTGGGTTGCGATTTTCCTTCTATTATTTTCTGTAGGGCTGGGTTTGTGGCTGCGTACTGTTTAAATTTGTTTTTATCCTGGAATGTCTTGTTTTCTTCATTGATAGTGAACACTAGCTTGGCTGGGTATAGAAGTTTGGGTTTGCATCCATGGTCTCTTAGTTTTTGAAGTATCTCTATCCAGGACCTTCTGGCTTTCATGGTTTCCATAGAGAAGTCAGGTGTAAGTCTGATCGGTTTACCTTTGTAGGTTACTTGGCCTTTTTCCTTTGCAGCTCTTAATATTCTTTCTTTAACGTGTATATTTTGTGTTTTGATTATTATATGGCGAGGGGATGTTTTTCTTTGATCCAGTCTGTTTGGTGTTCTGTATGCTTCTTGAATGTTCAAAGGGATATCTTTCTTTATGTTGGGAAAGTTTTCTTCTATAATTTTGTTAAAAATATTTTCTGGGCCTTTGAGCTGTGATTCTTCTCCTTCTATCCCAATTATTCTTAGGTTTGGTCTTTTTATTGTGTCCCATATTTCTTGAATGTTTTGTGATGCGAATTTGTTGACTTTGCTGTTTTCTTTGATCAGTGCATTTATTTTCTCTATGGTGTCCTCAGAATATGAGATTCTTTCTTCTATCTCTTGTATTCTATTGATTGTGCTTGTTTCTGTAGGCTCTGCTCGTTGACCTAGATTTTCCATATCCAGCTGTTCCTCAATTTGTGTTTTCTTCCTTGTTTCCATTTCAGTTTTCAATTCTTGAACTGTTTCAATTACCTGTTTTATCGTTTTTTCTTGGTTTCCCAGGGTCTCCTGTACGTATTTACTCATTTTTTCAAACTTTTTTTCATACTTCTCATCCATTTCTATAAGGGTGTTTTTTACATGTTGTTTAAGGGACTCTATTGCTTTCATAAAGTCAGTTTTTTCCGCTTCTTCTGTGTTAGGGTGTTCAAGTCCTTCTGTTGTAGGATCATTGGGTTCTGGTGTTTTCATGTTGTTTTTTAGATTATTGGGTGAAATTCTGCCTTGGCGCCTGCCCATCTCTTCCTATCGATGCTATCTATTCAGTCTTTTAAAATTGGATCAGGTTTCTCTGCTGGCCCGAGGCTTCTCTTACAAATTGCCCTCGCTCTGTTTCCTGGCTCCAGGCGGGGGCCAAGATCCCTCTCACCCCTCAGAAGGGTCTTCAGGAACAGGACCCAGCACCCCGTTTGCCAGGGACCTCGCCAACCAAAGGCCTACCTCTTTGATTTAGTTGTAGCGGGGTGATCTGCTCTCAGTGTTGTGTGCTGGTCCCTGCCGCCTGCATCCTCTGCCGCCGCGCCAGTCTCCGCCGGTCCCGGCCGCAGCCTGCTTCTTGCATTGCCCGCCTGCGTCGGTCGTCTGCCGGCGCCGAGCCTCTGCGTCGGGCGTCTGCCGTCGCCGAGCCTCTGCCTGTGGCTTTTATAAATTTTCTCTCACCTCTTCTCTGAAGATCTCTGAGCATTTGGAAGGAAAGAATATAATAGATGCCCCATTTAGGTGTGAGCTTTCCATAGTCTATTTTTCTCTAAATTTTGCCCTGATAATAGTATCAGGTATAGGTTGTACCTTGTAGAGTGATCATTCTGCAATCATAAAAAACACAGTTAATCCCAAAACATTTCTGTAACTATTGCACCAATGGGCGTATCGGGCCAGTTAGTCATTGCTTTGGCTGGCAGAGTTCTCAGCTGGGTATGAATGTTAATTACTTTTCTTGTCTGGAAGCAAGAATAACACCTTTCTGAACCATGAAAGCCATACAATAGAGATGACTCTTCCAGTTCAATACCATCTTGGTTTCTCCACAAGTCTCAGGTGTCTTCAGCAATAGGATCTTACTAACACATTCTGAAGGATAATTTTTAAAATGTCATTAGATTAAGTTTTGGGACCTATGTAATCTCACCAACTAACAGCTTCAAAGAAATAACTCATCCCTGGATCTTGACTTTTTACTCTTTACCTGTGTCTGCTGCCTTGTTCTCTTACAGTCCTTTCATGTCCTACTCAAAGCTAGCTATGGTGGCTTATGTCCTCAGACTTCAGATCGCTCTTGCTTTCCCTTTCCCTTCATCCTAATCTTTCAAATGTCTTTCCTTTAGCTTCTGACTGACTTTAGAACATATGTTGAGATAACACCTTATGCATAAAGGACTGACATAACATTTCATCGGTGCTAAAGTGAATAAAATCAGTGAGCCACTACTCAGATTGTCATGTGATTAGAAAAATCAGACTCAGATTTGAGAATATATCTTCTAGGGTGACTGTAAACTATAGAAATGAACAGAAAAGATATCGAGTTTTTTTCCAGCCACCGTCCTTTTCAGTATGTGGGGTTCACATGCTACACTCTGAGTACAAGGGAAAAAAAAAACTTTGAAAACCATCACAGGAGGATGAAAGCAAAGCATGTTTCTAGTTCTTGAAGTCAAAAGTCATAACCATCCTGATAATGATTCAAATTCTGCTATAATACTCGGTGACTTCAAGAATGTTGTATAACCACCAACAGGCAAGTCATCATTTTCCATTTATAAAGCAGATATTATAATATTCCTATTCACAGGGCCATGATAAAGACCTGTATTGTACTTAAAAGGCATGTTTTCAGTATTGGATCTCATGTTCAGGCTTTGCCCTGATGTTTTATCTTCATCACTTCTGGGTTTAGTAACTGACTTGAATCCTGATTGGATGGGCGTATTTAGGCTGTTTAAACATTGTGTGTTCAACTCAGTCCTTTATTTAATAGCTCTGTATTGCTCTCCTATTAAGACTCTACTAGGAGTAGCTGTTACTGTTCCGTTTTTGTATAAAGATAATATTCCCTGAACACCTGAAAAGCAGTTTGCTTCTGGCAAACTGCAAATGGAACACCTGCTTACACTATACATATGGGATGTCTGCAGTGGCTCAGATTCTGGCAACTCTTTTTGCCTGGCACTTCCTTTAGATGACATGATTTGGAAAAAAGTATATTCCACAGAATCTTAAGGCCTTTCTGTAGCACAAGTTGGTGGAGGAAAATGATAATTTTAGCACCTGTGTTTGTTTAATTCTCAGGAAATTAACAACTGGTGCCTGTTGTGAGAAAAGTTAGAAGTATTGGTTGAAAGAAAATAAATGAGGTTCTGCTTAATTCCAGATTCCAAAAGTTTACATAACATCCTGAATAATTAAAATATATCCCCCAAGGATACTAAATGAATCCAAGGCCAATTCTTACTCTAAACATTATCTTGATAAAGATGTTTTATGAAAATTCTAAACATTCAACAAATGTTCTTTTAGTGTGACATAACTAATGAAACATGCATTTATGTGGCAAGAGTTAGAAATGATAATCTCCACAAGAAATAATATTCAAGAATAAGCTGTGCAGTTCAGTATCTGAGATAGACTTACAAAATCAGAGATTAGTTCCACTACTGTTATAAAGACTCTTATTAAGAATTTATTGTGAAGCAAAGTAGTCTGCTTTCTCACCAAATTGTTTGCTGTACAATCAGACATATAACCAAGCTACTTATGTATTGACTATGTAGAATGTTATCCATTTTGTGAAACCTCAGTCACTTCATTTTTATACTAGGCTATTATCCCTCTGTGTCTCTATAAATGTGTATTAATGAAAGGAACAAAAGTTATGTGGATAGGGAAGAGGGAGAATTGAGAAAAAGTAGGATAAAGATGAATGTGGTCAAAACATAGTCTGTAAAACTCACAAAGAACTAATTTAAACAAATGTTTAAAAATGGACTGGGATAGAAAAAGTATATTTTGTCATAAAACTGTGCCTGTAAATACATGGATTAATTAATGGTGGTTGCTGTTTTAATGAGTTGATAAAATCCAATTTCTATAAAACTCACAGTTAGATTCAAATAAAAATGGATATTTCAAATATATTAAATGACAATTTTAAGAATAAATGTTTTCATTTTTTAGAAAACTTTAATTTCTTTCATTTATTTTTTTTGTTCATTCCTCATTGATAAAGCAATTTCCTTTATCTAAAATGATAGAAAAGAAACAGTTTGCTAAAGTTGAGACTTTAGTTCCTATGATAGTTTTAGTATTGAAAGACAAAAATTGTATTCATTAAAAACTGAACACTAACACAATATAATAAAACCCTGAGATTTTGATAATTGACAAAAGATGTGATAGACGAACTCATAGGCACTCAGAGACCCTCAAAACTACTTTCATCTAACACTTTAATATTTTCAATTCATCCATGTCATGCATACGTCCAGTATTTTGACCACCATCCAGTTGGTGGCTCCTTCCCGTTGAATCTTTCTTTTGTCTTTTTTTTTTAAGTTTATTTTTGTTTGATACTTTTGTGTTTGAATTGAACCAAGTTATTTTAATATAGTCATATTCATTGTATAGAGTTTGATAAAGCTTTTTTTTTAATTTCTGGGAGTAAAGACAATTTGGTCATGACACATGATGCCTTTAGCATATTGTTGAGTTATATTTGTAAGTATTTTGATGGACTTATCTTCATCCCTGATTATTGGAGAGTTTTACCTCTAACTTTCATACCTTTGCTTTGTGTTCACTTTATTTTTCAGGCTTTCACATCGTAGTATTATCTGGATTAGCAAAATGAATTTAGCAATATCTCCCTTTCTTCTATTATATAAAATAGGTTATAAATCATTAGTGTTACTTCTTTATTTTCCAAAGGCTTTGTGGAATTCTACAGTGAATCTAAATAAAGGCCTAATCTTTTTATTAGTTTGGAGAATTTTGATTACTTCTTAAGCTCATTGTTCATTATTAATCTGTCTTAGTTGCCCATGTACTCTTGGTTTAATGTAAGCGTTTACCTCCTATTGAAATGTCTTATTGAATTATCCAAGAATATCCATAAAATAAATAAGGAAGGCACTTTTAAATAATTCTAGAATCAAATTAATATGAAAACACAACATAAATATCTGCATCAACTATCACACTGACCATCAAATTTTCAGGTCAAACTTAACTCACAATGTGTCATTGAAACATAGCCTATAATTTTATGTAAGTTATTATTATCTTAAAGATATATGTCTCTGTATATATATGAAAGTATCAATATATAGGTCTATTAGAACTCCCCCCATACCCCCCCATATTTTGTTGTGCAGAATTACAGGTTTATATATTTTGGGTTTTTTTTTTTGGTGGACAAGTTGATAGTTTGTGATAAAATTGACCACATGTATATACCTATTATACAATCTATCAATTTTCTCAGTTACAAACTATCACAAAACTTGTGCATTTTAACACAAGAAATATGCACTGTATCATCATTAATAGTTGCCAATAATTAGTTACATCATACATGTTCATTAAAACTAGAGTACATGAATGGAGTATTTGTCCTGGTTGGTTTTCATTAACTTTACACACACCTAGACATATTTGGGGAGGGGAATCATAAGTGAAAAAATATTTCAATTAAAGCAGCCAGGATTCATTTGTAATTCATTTTCTTGATAAACAATTAATGTCAGTTGGCCCATCACCCTTCGGATAATATCAGTTTCTGCAGAGGGGTTCCTGAATGGTAAACAGAACCAGACTAAATGAACTGTGAGGAGCAGTTAGTCAGCTGCATTCCTCCATGTGCTCTGCATCAGATCCTGCGTCCAGGTTCCTGCCTTTATTACCAGTTCTTACTTTCACTTGTGATAGAGCACAATTTGAGGGTTGTAAGATGAAATAAACCACTCTGCTTGTTGCCTTTGATCATGGTCTTTAGCACAGCAAGAGAAACCTAATTAAGATAACCCACATACTCAAAAGGCAAAAAAAAAAAGAAATACAAAATAAGTTTATAAGTTTCTGAAGGATATTTTTTAAAAAATGGTTTACTGTAGAAATTCCAGGTACCCTCAGAGTTGTCTGAGAAAGCGTGATAAACAGAAAAGTAGAATAGTGAAAGTAACAGATTGAGGGAGGCATTAAAATTAGTCAGAGATTATTATTAAAATATCATGCGTTAAATATAAAACTAAAGCAGTAAAATTGTACTAAAAATAAACTGAGGAAATTGATGTGGATTCTAAAATAAGGAATAGGACGTTTGACAACAGAACAGTGGAAAGTATTCCCCTATAGCGCGACTGAAGGACTCTAATAAATTACCCTGTTAATCACCCCAGTAGGATACTATCAGCTTTGTAATATAAAGGGAGAGCGAAGATAAAATAGCCCTAAAAATAAGATGGATGAGCATGTCCAATTAGACTAAGAGAACCAGTCGATTATCTAAAGGCATGCTAAGATAAAAACAAACAAACAAACAAACAAACAAACTGAGTACCAAGAAACAAAGCAAGAGAATAGGTACTAAATCAGAGAAAAATGTCTGAAAATCGATAGAAAGGGTTACAAACTAGAGGGAAGAATTGAATTTTCCATCTAGATATCATCACAAAAATCACCATTTGGTTTGTCAGAAATGAACACTTAGTCAAAACTGTCAAATGTGTATATTTTATATATGTGACTACAGACTACAGTGTGTGTGTGTGTGTGTGTCGTGTGCATTTGAACTTAGTTAAAGGTATAATGCATTCCTTAAAGTTCATCTTCCTAAACTGGTTTCTAGTTAGTTCTGGATAGTGAAGGGTTTATGTGCCTTAGCGAAGACAGAATAGCACCGCTACCAAGGGGAAAATAATTTTTATGATAGAATCATCATGTCATCTCCTTAAATTCTCCTTCTGCAAAGGCCACTAGCCAACAATACACCAGAGCTATCCTAAAGAAATGTGCCAAAGGAAACAAGTGCTCTGAACTGAAGTACACCTATGGCAGGTGTCTGTTTCTAACATTCCTGCTATTCAACACTAAAAGGGAAACATATTGTTCATGAACCTATTTCTCAGGATGATAAAAACATCATTAAGTGTTAGTTTTTCATCTCAATAAGATGGGAAGGAGACTATTAGCATTATATAACTTCACTGACAACCTTGTCTGATAAGAAGTTGTGGCTTGATATGAGAAAAAAAATGATTTTTTTTTGGTTGGTAGCAGTGAGACCCCTCATCCTGAATTTCTTGTAATCCCCTGATCTGAGTGATCTGAACACGAGACCTTCAGGAGTTCCTGATGGCAGGAGAGTGGTTTCTGGTGGGTTTGGCTGGGGCATGGCTATCTCTATATAATCTGTCCCTGAACACAATAAAGGAATATTCTTGGGGAATTCAAGGATGAACCGTGTCGCTGTCTCTCTGTCTGTGTGTGTCTGTGTATTTTAACCTCCAGCCCCTTGCCCGAAGCTCGATAACTGGGTGCCAGCGCACAGAGCACAGACACGGGGGCGCGGCGTGTGGCATTTCTTCTTGTGTAAAGAGGAAGAATCCATTGTAATCTTGGTTAATGGTCCAAAATAAATATCATTCATAAATTAAGTTAATGGCCAGGAGATGTTCAATGCTTTATAAGTTTGCAAATGTTTAAAATTTTATTTTATTTTATTTTCTCCCTTCTTTTTTATTACTTTATAAATAATACCAATCAAAATTCCCACTTTCTCCCCTCCGTGCACTTCCCCCCTGACACACACCCCCAACCCCCTCCATTCCTAAGAGAGGGCAATTTGCATACAATGCTGAGGCATGTTGAAATATCCAATATTTTTGTGTTATAAACTCAATAAAAATCAATCTATTTTTTCAATTAGAATGAAAAATAATTCCTAGGTTTTTTCTTGAGGCCATCAACTAATTTAGTATACATAAAATATGTTATAATTAACAAAACAATTGAGTAGAAAAAGAGGGCTTTACAAAAAATCACAAGCATATATTTTAAAAAACAAAGATGAAGATACCATCTTAGGTCAGTTTAGTGGCATATAAATTGTTGGTCATTGAACTATTTATCTTGTGAGAAATATTTTGAGGAAAATCATCCTAAGAAAAATCAGGAAAGATACCTCAAATTAACAATAAAATACAAACCAATATAAGAATGGGCTATGAAAGAAATTTTACACCTGGTCTATGTTTTTTCCCTTGTATTTGGGGATTCCCAAATAAATATCAGATTTAGGCCAACTCATCTTATAAAATGATAAAATCATAAAAGAATATGATCAAACAATAGAAATATATTTATAAATTCTTATCAATAAATGCACTTGGGCAACTTTCCTGTCTGTTCACCTTATTGTTAACAAATACACAATTTTGTGTTTATAGAATTGTTTATAGAATACAGACAATGGAAAAATGAACGACTGTCAAGTTCATGGAACAACAAAAGTCAGATTTATCTATCAAAAATATTTACTCACAAAGCATAGTTTCCATTTCTTACTTATGATGATGTGATGAAAAAAGAAACCTGTTTCTTACAGGTTTGGGTTTTACATAAAAATGTTAAATGATTTTATGATTTTCAATTTTTTCAATTATCCTGAAGTTTGATATTTGCTGTTTGGAAGCGATTTATGGTTTATGTGGGTTTGACTGCCAATTCATTCATCTTGTAGTACTATAGAAGTGCTGTGTTAACATCAAAATTAATATATTCCACTGTAAAACCTACACTGACACAATAGTTTAGACTAAGACATGATCAATTTAGCAGAGAAATGGAATACATATAACAAACTGATCACGTAATGTGTGTGTGTAGATATTTGTGTGGATTTTCATGTACGCATTAGTGTTTCCGAGTGCACATGTTTGTGCAAGCATGTGACAACCAGAATTTAATTTCAAGTTCCATTCCTCATGAACTATCGGCCTTAATTTTCAAAGAGTCTCTCATTATATCTTGGATTTATGTACACTAAACAGCCATATTCTTTTGGGAATCTGCTTATTTCAGCTTCCCAGTACCTGGATTACTAGCAAGCTCAAACACTTCAGGATTTTAGCAGAATCTCTAGATACTGAACATGGTTCTTGTCTTTGCCAGTCAAGTATTTTGATGTTTTAACTCTCTTTTTAGCCATTCATGACTCTTTTTAAATAAAAATGTTTCTACATGGACAACAACAATGGCTTTTGGCATTAGTGTTGATTTTGGATATGTTATGTACACATGTGTGTACACCTGAGTGTGTAATGATTGATCTGTGTGTGCATGTGTGTATGTGACAAGGGTTGAAGGCAACATCAGTTTTTGTTTCTGTTTTTGTTGTTGTTTTTCCATTGCTTTTCACATTATTTATTGAAATACAGGAACAGAAAATCATTATATCTGTGGCTCTCTGAGTTGGTCAGTCTTTTTGACCATCAAGCTCCAAGGATCTACCTGTCTCATACCAGCCTCCATTACTGGGATTACAGGCGTGGCTGCACCTATCTTAAATGCAGGAGCTGGAAAGTCTTATTCAATTGTTCATTTTTGTCGAGGAAGAATATTACCAACTCTGTCATTTCTCCAATTTTAGCAAGAAACTTTCTAAATCAGGTGAAAATAAATTCTAATATATACATAAAGTTCTAAAATATGCAGACATATATAATATTATTAGAAATCTATAAATAATATACTTACTACTGAATGCTTGGTTGTCTTCTTCTTGGATCAGGATGTTTGATCTGACCATTTCTTTCAAAATTTTACTAGACCTAATAGCTATAAACAAATTTAAACAACATAAATACAGTGATTGAAAGCAGAAATTTAAAATCTCTCTGAAAAACTTTTCAAAATTAGGAAGAAAATTTAACAATATCTCAGAAGCAGAATGTTACTTGAAAATAATTACAACTCTTACACTCTAACATGAATTTTTACAATTATATTAGTTTTACATTGTAGTAATTATAACAAGAAAATAATAAAATAATAAAGAAAAGTTATTCAGTAAAAAAATTTCAGGGATATTTTTATGAAGCATGATTAATAAAAACTTAAGATCAGAAATTGGGGTTTGATCTGAAGATCTGAAAAGCAAAACAGACAGCCACTGGCTCTTACCTTGACCCCAGTCTGAAATGATGATTTTCAATGTTCATATGGAAGCTACGCTGGGGCAGATTGGAGCTGGGAGTGTTAGTTTTTCTCCAGAACCCAGGTGGTGAGGTTTGGGTCCAGCTCCTAGAACTGGAATTCTAATCCCAACTTTGACTTGGTTGGTGGATAAAAAGCCTCAGCAAATGTTAGTTTCCAAAGGAAGCACAATTAATAAAAACTTAAGGTCAGAAACTTGAGTTCACCCTGAAGATCCAAAAAGAAAAACAGCCAGCCACTGCTTTTTACCTAACCTCAGTCTGAAATGGTGATCCTACTTCCTAGAATCTCAGAAGGAGACTGTGTCTGAGAGCTATCTCACCCCATCTTATATTCTTCTCTAGGGCTTGGATCAAAGGCATGCACTATTGGTATTAAAGGCATGTACCACCCGATTTCTATGGCAATTAGGGTGGCTGCTGGGATTAAAGGTGTGTGTCATTGTGGCTATGGGGATTAAAAGTGTGTGTTACCATAATCTGGTGTGAAAAGCTAACCAGTGGGACTGTTTTTCTCTCAGATTTTCAGGCAGACTTTATTAAAATACAATTCAAATGCCACTACATTTTTATATATTATGACAAATTAAAAATAGTAAAAAGGAGTGGGTCAATTCTGCAATAAAATCAATACTATATCCAAGAACATAGGTAAATAGTAGAATAGTCATTCTTGGAATTCAGTATTGCAACTTAGATATCTCATACTGCTTATGAATTTCATTAATCCAGTATGTGTAACAGAATTCAATAAGAAGACCATATACTTTACAATATTACAGCTAGAACTTCACAGATAACATGAAAGGATCAGAAAATTAAGCATAAAGCACAAGACAACAATTCTTCTAAAGAGGGTAGAAGAGTAAAACTCATGATATCTTCCTTTCTCCTGCTACTCCCTCACTTTCTCTTTCCATGTTGTGCAATGAGCAGTTTTGCTCTGCTATGCAATGTTATGAGGATAAGATTTTTGCTTTAGCCTTAGCTCTGATCTAAGGGCAATAGAGCATGCAAATCCCAAACAACATTTCTATAATTAGGAGCTAAAATAAATCTTTAATCAAAAGAAAAACACAACAATACTGACCGCAAAGTACATATCATTGAAAAATGTGCATATTAAGTACAAGTGACCAAATACTTTGTAAATTATGAAAATAAAATGAAAAAATTCTCACTGTGAAATATGCCAGTCTAATTATGAAGTACCAAGCTATGTACTGATAAAATAAACTCCAAGTTACATATTTGAAAGCAACAACAAAAACAAAGCAAATAAACAAAATCATATAGGAAAATGTAAATTAGCATTCTAGAATCAACAAGGAAAGAGAAACCCTGTTAATACAATCCCATAAAGGTGAGTAGCCACATCGGTAAAGAGTTTTATTGAATCCTCTTCCTTGGGACACAATACCTGCCAAGAACCACTTAAGGAAGGTCTGGTTTATGTTGGCTAATAGTTCTAGGGGAGTCAATCTCGGCATGGATGGCATGAGAATAGGAGCACAACTGGTCACAGTGCATGCACATTTAGGAGACACAAGGAAAAATACTGTGTGCTGGTACGTTTATTTCTTTATATAGATTTTGAGCTCCTAACTCACAAAATGGTGACATATCCATTTATTGAGGACCTACTTACCTTAAACCAAGCTACAAAATACCACTCAGACATGCTGGAGAATTTGTCTCTGAGAAGACTGAGCAGAATCCATAATAAGCTCCTTAGTCTTCTCTCAGAAATCAGGCCTCAATTTCAATTTCCTAAGACTGAGCAAACCGTTTCGGAGGAAAAGTCAGGAACAAAGGACAACCATTTTTCAATGCCCCTGACAACAATGAAGAATAGGTCAGGCACATACATGAAGTACCAGGCCTGAGCCAGCCCCCACAGTTGGCACATGCTAGGCCAGCCAGCCTCCACAATCAGAAGTTCCAAGTAATAACAAAATAAAGACAAAGCCTGGGACTTGTTCAGGACTGCCTAAAAATGGGAAAATTTAGTCCTGACCTGCCCCTAACTAGTCCTAGCCAATAAAAACATGCTAATATGATTGCCACTTGCTTAATCCAATTGTAAATAAAATGACCTAACTTCCTTTGGCCTTCCCCTTGGCTATGCATAAAATAAGCCTGTAAGCATCTTTCAGAGTCGCAGCCATTTTGCCTTTATGTAAGATGGTTGAACCCAGCATGCTAGAGTCTTTCTCAAGATAATCAATGTTCTTGATGATTGCATATATTGATGGTGGTCTTTTGTGGGGTTTCTCTAGGACCTTAACAGTCTGCAAGTTGATTTTTATATCTTATAAACTTACAATAAATGAATAACAACAAAGTAGTTGACAAGAAACACAGTGTTCAACATTATTTATCATTAGGAATTTCAAATTAAAGCAGCAATAAGATACTCTCTTAAGGCAATGGGCAACACTAACCCCAATTCTGAAAGCTGCAATTATTGGCGATGAAAAGGAGCTATAGGAACTTCAGTTTTGTTAGTGAAATTTCAGAAAAAGAATCCCATTTTGAAGAGAGTTTAGCACTTTCTAGCAAAGCTTAACATAGTCATGTTTTAGGACTAGAAAATTGCTTGTCTTGGGAGTTTACTTAAGGTCAATTATTTTACTCATATTGTCTGCACATGATTTCCTCAACACTAAATGGGGAAAAACTGACTTCACTTCAATAGACAAATGTTGACACTGTGATAAATCCATGATTATTATTCATCACTAGCATCAGGGCATGGGAAGACACAAATGGGTGCTTTTGATAGATAATAAGTATGGCTTTATAGTTACAGTGTGATGTTTTGTTTGGTTACCTTTATGCATGGTGGATTGATCAACATCATCTACTTAGGTTGTCCATCATCTCGTTTGTATCACTTCTTTGAGGAAAGCACGTAAAATTCTCTTTTGTAGCTATTATCAACACACAACACAATATCAGTTATTGTAATATCTATGTATAAAAGAACATGAAGAGTTTTATTTCCAAACAGAACAACATGCAAGAGGCAAGATGACACTAAGTATATTAAGAGAGAAAATGGTTATAGACTGCTACATTCAAGTGGTCATGATTAATAAAAAAGATAAGAAAATCTGGTCATAGGGACTGCT
This sequence comes from Neodon shergylaensis, assembly GCA_025134845.1. NCBI lineage: Eukaryota > Metazoa > Chordata > Mammalia > Rodentia > Cricetidae > Neodon > Neodon shergylaensis. The sequence continues at coordinate 10,355,091 of JABTXL010005416.1, read as the reverse complement.
GAAATGATAGGATGAAGTTTTCTGACTTTTCTTTTACCAAAATCACATGACAAAATTACAAACAAATAGCAAATGTACAGTTAATATACTCTTCAAAATGTCCAGCTTCATCAAAGTGAAGCAAGCCAGGTAGGTTACAGAGCAGAACAGAGAACTGTTGTTGTACAGAGTTTAGAATGTGACCTCAGAGAATAAACTATATCAGGTATAAAAAAATAAAAAATAGGTTTTTAGTAATGCTAGAATTGTAGTAATGATGTTGTCAATTTTAACATAGCAATACAGACAATACAACCATATCAAAACTTCAATAACAAAGCAAAAGATAGAGAGTAGGACCAGAGTTTCTTTATACTAATGTCCATCACAAAAATTATGAGTTCTTTCAGAGTGAAATCTATTTCCAAATAAATAGCGTAAATGTAGTAAAAGTATTATTATTCTTAGAGAAACTAAGTTCAAGTGTTTTTGCAAAATTCCTTCTTGTTTCTAAACTTTGTTATAATTACATTTTTATTCTTTTTCTCATGACAAAAAGTACTGATTTGATATTCCCATGGTTCATAATGAGAGAGTTTTATATACACATGTGAAAAAATGTATATAATATTTTATTTGGCAGACAAATTAAAATGTATCTTTTGCTCATTTAATAAGTTGTCAAAGTTAATGGTTTGAAATAACATACATTATTTTGCAGAAATAGGTCAAAATTATTTTTATTCCATACATTTAACATTTGAAGATGGTTTACTATAGACATGGCGAAGTGATCACTAGGAGAATACAGTTTTCTCTGTGATTCTTCACATGGTTACTTGTGGCTCTGTAGCAATGGTCAGAGCATATCAACTCAATTCTGTGAGAAAGTTTCATGGTCAATAAATTTCTTGCAAATATGACAATAGTGCTACATGTTATGCTTGCTATATGTGTCTCTCTGTGCCATTTTACCTTACAGCTACATCATTTTGAATGTCTTTACCACTATCAAATATTTTCTGTGTTTAATCTCTTGCCTCACACCTTACTTCCTGCCATTCAGACTCTTTCCATTTCAATATTATCACAGAGATACTATTCTAAAAAGTCCCTTTTTGCAAATAAAGTCATATGATGAAATTAGGAGATTATGATGAAGCATTATCAGTTTCCAGTATAGTTAAATATTGGCATGGAATGTCTAACATGAAAATTCACATTGTGCTCCTTGTAGTTCAATTGCTCTATGTTTGCAAATTACGATTCTTAATATAGTCAAATGCTCATTCTCATAGTTAGGGTTTCCATTGCTATGAAGGTACAGTAAGACCATTGCAACTCTTATAAAGGGGCACACTTAATTGTATAACTTATAGTTTCTGAAATTTAGTCCATTAAATTCACGAAAGAACATAGCAGTGTGCAGGCAAACAATGCTGAGAAGGAGCTAAGTATTTTACATCTTAATCCATTTGCAACAGGAAGTGAACTGAGATACCGAGTGTGGTTTGAGCATATATGAGACCTCGAAGCCAACCTCCACAGTGACACACTTCCTCTAACAAGGCAATACTTACTGAAACAAAGCCACAAATCCAGATAGTGCCATTCCCTATGAGCTTATGGGAGCTAATTACATTCAAACTTCCCTGTAATCTGTAGATTACATTCAAATCTACAGATCCTGCTTTGTGTCTCATTATTATGCCATTTTTATATACACACATTCTAAGTAATGTTTAAGGCCATGAACCTATAGGCTGTCATATTTTCCTGTGATTGTATTTATAACATTTACAATAGGACAAGTGATATTTTAATATTCAGTAAAATAATGGAGTACTTTATTAAAATATATATTATTTTTCTTTAGAAAATTATCTATGTTTTTACTTATACAATCATGTATTTATTCATAGACTAAAGTAATATAATAATAAATATAATTTCTTTTCTGAGGGCATGTTGGACTGCATGGTTTATAAATAGACTTATACTTTCCTGTTCGTTAATCATAGTCAAATTACATAAACTCATAATATTTCAAGTAGTACTTTCTCTTTAAATGCTCAGAGAAATGGTAATTATTCAAAGTAATTTTGCTAAGGTATATTTTATACTGCATTTAAAACTCTTAGAATAGAGACCCCTTATTTTGTTTCTAACATGTTGCTGAACTACAATGTAGGCAGAGAAACTAATTTTTTTTTTTCTTTTAAGCCTGCTTTTAACTTCTGGTAGTGGATAGACAGACCTTCTATTGAATTCTATACTTGCCAATGTATTTGCTTTAATGATTAAAAATAACTTGTCCCAAATAAAATTTTGGGTGTTTCTTGTTGATATATTTTTAGCTCAAAGAAATTTCTAGAACATACATTTTGATATCCTTTTTGTTAACTTTTCCTCTAGTCTAGTTCTTTTATTATCTTTTATTATTTAAAACCATTTTTAAAAGTAATAACATGTTACTAGTTCTACTCGCTCTTATTATTATAATAGGCTAATTACAAATCATGCACATTTTAATAGCTAATTATTTTAAGAACAGCAACATGAACATAATTTTACACAAAATATTAAAAATTTAAGAATCTAGTAGCAAATAATTTTAAATGTCTATAAATGATTAAAAACTAAATAACTTCCACCTTTGATCATGAAGGAAGCCTGAACTAAATGCAGTCACACAAAAAGCAAAAAGTTAGGGGGAAGTTTGCTGGAGTGAATGAGTTTGGTGAGGGGGCAAAGAATGTGACAAGATAAAGGGAGATTAATAAACAGAATTATGTATGTGTATGAAATGTTTTATTTCTTTTGTAAAAATAGATATAAATGAGTTAAAAGTTCACATTATATAAGAATGCACACACACACATACACACACAAGTTATACCTTTTCAAATTCAAAACCATAAATTAAAGGTCTTAAATAGAAACCATGGTGGTTATACAATAAACTTTTGTAATTTTTATCTACAAATGCATTAGTTATACAAATATTTATTCAGTATCTTTCTTACACTGTGGGATGAAATATAGGCAGAATTATTGTTACTACTAAATAACTGGCAGCATTAGTCACATAGGAAGACAGAAGTGATAGTTTGTAAATGAGAGAATAAAAATAGTTTAAGAGGAAATCAAAGGTTCATATTATATTAAAGTTAATCACCAGTAACAGCGATTAGTTGGCGATTATTTATAAGAACCCAGAAGTCAATGATTAAGTTTCTATGATAAAATAATGAATAAATATACAGTGGATGAAAACCATTCCATATGTTTGGCTTTTAAGTAAAACATCATGTAAATTAGTGTACCTGGTTTTATGCATTTAAAAATAAATGAAATCACTCAAATAAGTAATAAAAACAAAGCAAATCATGTATCAGATAAAATTCTTTGAAATTAGGAAAACATTCTAGTAAAGAATCATTACAAATTATCCAGAAATTTTTGCTGGTATTTTATAAAAATCAGAAGCCATAAATTAGTACATAATTTATGGAGCACTTTTTAAAATATTATATATAGGTAAAAGACAACTAAATGTGAAGAACTGGAACTTTTTGCGGCTGTACAATAATGGTAAAACAATTTAATTTTGTATTTTGCTAAAATGAACACAAAAATATTTTCACTATGATCTGTGCAAAAGAAGGATCAGCAACTTTCTGTCAAAATCCACTGATGAAATGTTAAGAAGAATACCACGTCAATATTTCTATCCACCAGTTACGTTAGGTAACATAGGGGCTGAGATAGTTGCTCTATTAAATAAATCCGACTAAAAATACCAAAATATTCCTGATTTTATTTTCCTTTTATAAGAGGTCCCCATTTACACTTCAGCATGGTGAATCAGTTTGCCATTTCCGGGAAGCCCGGCATCATTGTTACCATGGAAACATTGCGGTGATGGTAATGGTATTAGTTACTACACTAGCAAGGTGTATGCACTAAACAGTCTTTTAAATATTTACTTAGGCCCACACTACCATAACCTCCATTTCACAACATGGAACTGATAAGCAAGCGTCTAAGAATGTTTCTCCTGAAGTCATTGTATTCTAAACAACAGTCACGAAATCTTTAATTTAGAAAAGCCACCTCAAATGTAAGAGGGTGTTAAGCACACTTCCACATTCTAGAAAAATGAAATTAAATCAAGAACAATAACATGAGTCACAAAATTATAGCTGTGTATATAAGCCTGAAGTGCACACATGCAATCAGGAAATTTACCATCTCTTAAAATGGTTGTTTCTCAACATTTGAAGTTTAGATTTTGATAAGACTCACATTTTGTGGCAAATGTTTGTTGTATAAGATTTCAATAGATGTAGACCTCTTTTAAAAATGTGGTCATTTTCAGGATTGAAAAGTAGTAATGAGAAAGACTGTGATTATTCCCACAAGCCTCCATCCACAGGAAACAGTGACATTTCTTCTGCTAAAGCAGTGAGGGGATTAAGAGGTTTGTTGGAGAACAGTGAACATATTAATTAAAATATATGATATATATTATATGTTATATAATATAAAAACAGTAACTTATTTGGCTTACATTATATATGACTTTCTAGCACAACTAATTTTGCTTCACTGAAGATAGTAGTTTTAGAGAATAAATTATAACATAAATAGAACTGTGAATTTTCAAAATAATAATTACTTTTGAATAATCACACATATCTCTCATATAGGCAAAATATTAATAAGTAAGAATAGTAGCCAGGTGGTAGTGGTAGTTGTTTTTAATTCTAGCACTCAGAAAGCAGGGGCAAGCAGATCTCTATGAGTTCAAGGCCAGCCTGGCCTACAGAATGAGTTCTAGGACTGATGTTTCCTGTTACACTTACGGATTATTGCACAGAATCTCACATATGTGAGATTATATATAGCCATCACATGGAAGTGAAAACAAAATAATTTCTTGCTCTCTGACTCTGAAGCTCCTTTTCCTCCTTACCTGCCTTTTCCTCTCCCTCCCTCCCTTGTTCTCGCTCCCTCCCTTCCTCCCTCTCTCTCTGTGTGTGCTATATAGAACAAGATCCATACCAATGCAAATCTCTATATCATATCTCTCTTTAATGTAAACAAACATTGCTAAACAATATTTGGGAATTTGGGCATCATTCTCTCCAAACTGCTTTCTGCTTTTTGTTGAGTGAAGTAATTTTTTGGGGGGAGAGGGAGTTGTTCATGGTGACCTTTGTCCATCAAATCACATTGGTCTGGAGTGATTCCACAGGCTCTCATCTTCTGTGGAAACAAAAGAAGAACCTCTTTTCCAAAGCAAAAATCCTTATACTCAAATTTTGAAAAAATAAGCATTATCATTTTTGCCAAAGAAATACAAGAAGAGATTTTTAGTGGTTTACTCATCAAAAATTTGAAAATGCATGTTCTTTCCACTTGTATAATACATAAAATATACAGGCACTTACATAATACATATTACTGATTAAATAAGAGTTATTATTATATAAGTTAACAAATAGAAATTTGTAGGGAAAGATTTATATCATCATGATCTCCAGCTTAAGTACTTAAGTAAGTTTCAATTGTATTCCTAGCCAAGAAACTGAAAAAAAAATGCTTGCAATTAAGAAAATATTTTTAATGGAAACTTGATTTCAAGCTACCAAAGCAACAATTATTAGGCATTAAATTTCATATAAATTTTAATCCTCCTGATCAATTAATGTTTATTATACCCTTCAGATATTTTATATATTCACATACTTGCACATACAGTTCATTGTACCAGTAAATTTGATGTTCTGATCTGAATATGTATCCATTCCCATAATGAATAAATAAATAAATGAGTTATTAGTTTTAGTTGATATTTGGTATTTCTTTTCATCTTAAGGATTCCTTTTTTACTTTATTAGAATCTGGCACAACTGAGACTCCATGCAGGTAATATGCTGAATTAAAAATGCAAAGAGGCTTGTAACACTCATCATATACAAAGGAGTCTAATTTAATAACCATTACTCCATTTAAAAACCATTCTTAACTTAGCCCATCATCTGGCATATTACACTCTTTCTCTGAATTAAGTCATTGAAAGGCTTCCTCTACAGGAAAGCTTTTAGACAAATCTACAAGTATTCATGAAAGACTGTTTAATTAACTGTGACTCTGTAAGTCAGAAATGTCATCCAATCCCAACTTAATCAATGTGCTAAACATAGAATAACCCATAATTTTTAAAAATGCAGTTTCTTTTTGTCTCATTATCTATGAAGTATAACTGCCAAAGATTTGACAATAATATTGCTTCTTTCAGAGAACTGTATCACAGAACCCTTCAAACATGCATCGAGTTATATAAGGCACTGAACAGAGCTCTAACAGACACTAAACCAGAATGATGTGCAAAAATGAAAAAAAAATCTGCTCATTACAAATCACAAAAGTAGGCTCACAGGTCATTCTTCATGCTTTTTTTTCCCCCCCACAACTCAGTGTAGAAGTGAATATCACAGCGCAGGGTAAATTCCAAGTATACTCATTGTAAATTGTAAGGGTCAGAAAACCCACCCTCAGCACTTGTTCATGAAGCTCTAAGTGCATATTCAATGTATATTTATGTAAGCTACTCATAACTTTAAATCATGTGGTCTGTTTACAGGATCAAGAAATACTTTTGTATTTTATTTTAATATGACTATTTTTAGTTTGTTTTATTTTTTTCAGAGCTCTTGGAATAGCCTAAGATGCAAAATGATGTGTAAGGATATTTTGAGGATGGACTAAGAAAACAAAACAAAACAAAAGAATGTTGGCACTTTAACACTTAGCAGAGACACTGGGGTCACTTACAAAAGTCTCTTATAAGCTTTTGAATAGAAAAATCAAATGATCATACAAATAAGAAAAGATAACATTTTTTCCTATCCTTGACATCTGGGCTAGCAAGAGGACTTTCTCCATTATACCTTCTTTAGGTTACAAAGGTTGAAATACAGAAAGCAAGCAACCTTAGAATTACTCTTAAACATAACTAAAAATCTCAGAGAGTGTTAGATATGTGAACTATGAAAAAGCTCAGTTCTTGAGATTAAATGATAATATGGATGGGATGAATTATAAGAGTTGAGAGAAGTTGTTCATGAAATTATTCAAACATGTTAAAGTATGGTAGAAATTAACATAGAGTAAGCAAATGCTGCACAAGCACTCAAGAAATTGATATCAGTGTTCAGAATAGCTGAAATGATGGTTTTGATGATTCTGGAATTCAACAAAAGAAGAAATGCACCACAATAAAAAAAAGCATTTTAAAAAACGAAGTAAGATTTGCTTCATAAAGATGTTTTGCATTAGAAATATTTCATCTAACTAGTAAATATGTATTAGTAAAAACAGTAATTATAGCCAGGTGGTGATGGCACATGCCTTTAATCCCAGCACTTGAGAGGCACAGAAAGATGGATTTCTATAAGTTCAAGGCCAGCCTGGTTCTCAAGTACTAGTTTCAGGTCAGCTAGGACTGTTACACAGAGAAAACCTTCTCAAAAAAACAAAAACAGAAAAACAAACAAACTAACAGTAGTTATAGTCATAGTTTGAGAAAGTGTCTTGATCTGTTTTTATTTTTTCTTGCTTTGTCTATTTTTTTATGAAAGTTTCAGTTCAATCATTATTAACATAGTTTATCCCAAATTCTATAGCAGTAAAATTATTGAAATCTTGATTTTGAAATCTCAAGTAAGATTTTGAAGTACAGTATATAGTTATGAAACCTAATTTTCAATATAACAGAATATAATATAGAAGATTGTTTTAACTTCATTTGAGAAGTTTGATTGAAGTTTGGCTGAAATACTGAAAACTCCCACAGACGAAAAAGCTAGAAATCTAGTGGAGGATACTATTAATATTAACTATATTTATTAAACAAAAAACAAAATTTTGAAAATAAGAAAAGCTTGAGAGAAATAGTTATCCATGTTCATCAAACCAGGAAAAATCCAGTCCTACTAGAGTTCAAATGGGTGAGAAAATAATACGGAATATTGATTAAAATGTTAGTTTGGATAATAATAGCTCTTTAGAGCACTCCTTAATTTTCAGAGGCAAGCTCACTACTTTTGGCAAGCCAATAGCACCTTGGATACTATGTACATTTTATGTCCAACCAGGGATTTTCATATTTTCCCCTTACATGATGAGCTACAGAGTAAACAGTCAGATATATGTTATTATCATTATATGTCACACTTTTAAAATAAAATTATCTGCCTCTGTATTAATTTTGTCACCTATAAAATAGCAAATAATGCTCATATCTATCTCCTACATACAGTGTGATTAAGTCTGAGAAAAGAATCATGTTCTGTGTCCCCCTTTCAACTCTCCCCCATGAGGTTTGTTTATCTGATTTTTATGAGTGATAATAAAGTTCATCTAACAGCTCAGACTCTTGACTTGTGGGAAACTGTCTAACCATCTGTTTCATATTCTGCAAACGGCTATAATAAAATAATACCTTTTTACCATTTTATTTGAATTTTTGAGACAGGGTTTCTCCGTAGCTTTTGGTTTCTGCCCTGGAACTAGCTCTTGTAGACCAGGCTACTGCGGTGCTCCTGAATTAATGCCAGCAGTATTACCCATGATCATAGCATCTGTCTTATACAAGCTCTCTGAATGTCACTATTGTTCAACTGGTATTGGTAAAAGGCTTCCTCAAAAGTTGAAGATTTCTTGATTTTATTTATCTGTATGAGTGTTTCAGCCTACATGTCTATCTCTATGCCACGGGCATTTGAGTGCTAAGATTTGAACCCAGATCTTCTGCAAATAGTAAACATTCTTTTAAGTGCTCTCTTTTTCGAGCACTGTATTGTAGGCTACCATCTTCAGGAAATGGTGCTGGTCTAAATGGATGTCAACATGAATGTAGGTGATTGAAAAATTTTCCAAACTATTACCCTGCACAAAGCTCAAGTCCAAGTGAATCAAAGATCTCAACATAAACCAGATACCTGAACCTGATAGAGGAAAAAGCCAGGAATAGCTTTGAACTTACTGGCACATGAGACCACTTCCTGAACAGAATGCCATTAGCCCAGGAATTGAGAATAACAATCAGAAAATGGAACCTCATGAAACTAAAAATACAAAATACCAAGGTGTCAAAATACAATGTGGGAACAGATTTTCACCAACCCTACATCTGACAGAAAATTTAACATTCAAAATACATAAAGACCTCAAGAAACTAGACATATTTATGCTGTTGGGTGTATTCTTACATTGTCTTCTATCCATCTGGTTTTGGGGTGATTAGAGGTACAGACATTGATATTTCCTCCAATTGGTGTAGGTGGTATCTGTGCTTCAGGGGGACCTCTTTTCCTCCAACAGGTGCAGGTGGCACCTGTCCCTCTGGGTGGCCTCTGATGCCACTGAGGCTGGTGCTGGGGTGACTGACTGCAGCATTCTTTCCAGTTGATTGACTGTTGGGGCTCTTTCTCCAATTGGTGCAGGTGGGGCCTGCACCTCTGGGATCTTCTGATGCAGCAGGAGCTAGTGGGAGAGTGGCTAAAGTAGACTTGCCTGCTGACCTGCTGCTGTGGTTGGAATGGGTCGGGAGGGGTCCCCAACCTAGAACCTAGAGAGCAGGACTGTTCAACCTTGAGAGCAATCACTAACCTCTAACCTCTCCCTCTAGTTGGTGCAGGATGGTGGTCTATGCCTACTGGGCCCACTGATGCAGCTGTAAATGGTGGTGGAGCAGCCTGCCCATAAGAGACTTTCCTGTTGACTGACTGCTGGAGCTTGGAGAGAGAGAACAATGAAAGAGATATCTTGACAGAGTGAGCCATTATGAGGTTAGGGAGAAATCCGGTGCTATGGAAATTCTTAGGAGTTCACAAGAATGAGCCCAGCTAAGACTTCAAGAAATAGTGGAGACGGTGCCTGAACTGACATTGCCCTAATCAGACTAATGACCACCCTAATTGTCATCATAGAAACTTCATCCATTAGCTGATGAATGCAGATGCAGTCATTGATCAACAGCCAACCACTGGGATGAGCTCTAGGAGTCCAGCTTAACAAGGGAGGAGAGATTATATTAGCAAAGGGGTTAAGATCATGATGGGGAAACCAACAGAGACTACTGATCCAAGTTAGTGGGAAATCACTCACTCTGGACTGACAATCAGGGTACCTGTACGGGACCAAACTAGGCCTTCTGAATGTGAGTGACAGCTCTGCGGCTTAGTCTGTCTGTGGGGCCATTGGCAATGAAACCAGGATTTATCTTTAGTGCATAAACTGCCTTTTTGGAGCTCATTCCCTATGGAGAAATACCTTGCTCAGCCTGGATACAGTAGAGAGAGACAACTTGTTATGCCAGATTTCATTGACTCCCCATGGCTTTACCTTTTCTGAGGAATATTATGGGGGAGTTGTGGGGATAGGTAACAGGAGAAGGAAAGGTAGAGGGAATTGAGGTTGGTATGTAAAATGAAAAAAATAGCTTTTAAATAAAAAATAGACATCAATAAACTAAATAATCCGTTAAAATGTAGTGCAGACCTGAACAGAATTCTCAGAAGAAGAATCTCAAATATCTGAGAAGCACTTAAGAAAATGTTCAACATCTTCAGCTACTCAAAATTCCGTAAACACTGATACCAACTGGCAACCAATGGCTCAAATCTATGATCACATTGGGAAAATTTATCATTCAAACCACCACATATACTAATTGTGTTGGATAAGAAAAAGCAATTTTTGAACTGAGCTTAAATACAATAACTACTGGGGTAATTTTAAGTAGATTATTCAAGATGAAATGTATGATAGTCAATGTATTTTGTATACGATTTCCAAAAACTTTTGTAGCTCTGATTCTTGGTGAATTGTTGTTTCAATATGGTTTGTATGTTAAGACTTGCTGAATTGCTCATGCCCTGAGAAGTAATGGTCAGTATTGAAATGACTCACAATAGAGTTCTAAATTAGGAAATCTGCCAACTTTGGTTCATTACATATCTCTCATTCACCTTTGGCAAATGAGATAACTGTGTCTACAAAGAGGACAAAGATGACAAAATGTTCAACAGAACTTTTGATATACAAAATGTTTATTGGTTTCTTGAGCATACAAACAAGCCTTAAGATTTTACTTATCTAGCACAATCCGTGAATGTTTGGAATAGAATCACATGCCTACATGTGTGAATTCTTGGTCCCCAGTTTATGGCAGTGTTTACGGAAATTTAATCTACATAGTTTTGAGGAGTAAGTATATCACTTGAGATCAGCTCTGAGATTAAAACACTTTCCCCCTTGATCTCTCTTGATTATCCTGAGTTTCAGGATATGATGGCTTAGTTTTTGTTTTCATCTCCACACCTGTCACCTGTTGTTGGTTCTCTGTTTTGTGAGACTATTATTCCTCTGAAAGTAGAGAACAAAATAACTTCTTCCCCCCATAATTTGCTTTTGGTCATGATGATTTTGTTTATAGCAAAAGAAAAAAAATATAGTATTTAAAATATGATTTTTAGGGGCTGGAGAGATGGCTCAGTGGTTAAGAGCATTGCCTGTTCTTCCAAAGGTCCTGAGTTCAATTCCCAGCAACCACATGGTGGCTCAGAACCATTTGTAATGAGGTGGGCCTTCACACAGACAGAACATTGTATACATAATAAATAAATAAATAAATAAATAAATATTTTTTAAAAATATATGATTTTTGCCAAAATGATGTAATACTTCTCCAATACTCGTACATAATTATAATGATTAATATTTCATTTAAAATAGATATTATTATATAGTATAAATCTATTTATAACATAAGTCTAACATTGTATATAATGTGAACAACATCTTTAGCTTCGTATTTTATTAGCAAATGAATTTTGAAATTGTATTTAAAAAAATGAAATAATTAGGACTCACTAGAAATTAGCTACTTTTTTCAGAGATATGTCTCCCGGATAGTTCCTTTTAAAAGATCTTTTATTTCTTCTCTTACCTTTTCCAAAAATGCCTGAAATTCTGTTATTTTAGTTCATTTATGAGGCAGAACTGATAGGCAGTGTGTTTAATTATACAAACACAGAAAGTGAATCACTGATCATCAAAAGTACTCATTCTAGAGAACAATAAAACAAAGCAATTGAGATTCCTAGGTTGATAAAGCTGTCACATGTTATTAAGTTAATGGCAGTATAGATAAAAGTAAATTTTATTGATTTCTATTTTAATCCTTAAGCTCATAATTGCATATTAAAGTGTCAAATCAACATGTTTGTTTGATTTGTGTGAAATCCTGGAGTTACTGATTGTTTAACAATGCCTTTAATAACTGAACCTATTTCAGAAAATCTTTTAGAGACAAGTATTACCTGAAGTTTGACCCAAGCTTCAAAATTTTATCTGTAGCAATACAAATAATAGTTTATATTTTTTGGACTATTATGGATTAATTCTAGTCTGATACTGGCAGTCTTAGCACATGTGCTCATTAAAATGAGTAAGAAAATCTACTTTGCAGTGTTGAATAATATCTTATGAGCTGGAGTAAATGAGTATATTAATGGAGTCTACAATTTCATTAGTGAATATTGATTCATTCATACAAAATCTGTTTGAAATTAGTAATTGACATTTTACACACATACATACACACATACAAATGCACACACACACACACACAGATAGAGGAAGGGAGGGAGAGAGCACAAGCTTGGGGGAGTGACTAGTGGCTGTATCTAGGAATGTAGACTCCCTTTAAAAATTTCAGTGAGGAAATATGTGATGATTGATGTGTGTTTTAGAATAGAAAGATAAATTCATTTATGAGTGACACAAATAGGAGGCACCACTGAAATTTGAAGAATTAAACACATTTCTTCCAATAAAATAAAAAGGATATTACAATATAATGATTTTTTTCTGTATTTTTTCTATTGAAAATAGTTTTTTATGCAATATATTCTGATAATGGTCTTGCCTCCCACAATTCCAGATCATCGCCAGTGCTGACCTGTGGGTATATCTCAATGGAGTTGCTAACTATACACTGGGTCCTGTATTAGAATGACAGAATTGAAAACAAAAGAGAACAGACACAAATCAAACATATTTATGTTAGGGGCCATGTATTTAATGTTTAATGTCTGTTCATCTGCAACAATCATTATTCAAGTCATGATTACTAATGTTAGTCAAGTACAGATGGAAGGAATTATCTGAACTTCTGGAGTTCTTAGGACTTTAGGAAATATTGGTCAGGATAGCTTTTAGAGAACACTGGGGGACTGGATGTCTCTGTGGGGAAGAAATGCTGACCCTGTGCTGGAGGTTCTGCATGATATTTCAACCCTAACTACTCCTTGTATTGTATAAAATCTTAATTCTATAAGTTTGTACTTTTAAGGAAAAGAAAAGTACTTATGTTTTTAGGAAAAAGTATTTATGTCCTCATCCATTGAGAAGTAGTAACAAGAGAGACAAAAAAAAGTTGCAATGAAAAACATGGTACTATTTGGAAATGAGGGGAACAGTAAAGTCTTACTCATGATTAAAATCAGTGATTTGGGACAAATTTTAGTTACTATGTGGGAAAATAAAATTTGAACTCTTAGACTTTGAGCTACTTTATCACATCCTTTATTGTGAAGTAGTCATGTTAATTTAATGTCACTAAAATGAGTGAGCATTCCTTCACATTTCTACTTTGATTTTTGCTGCATTAGCCTAAGATCTTGGAATTAAATGTTCAGTTTAAAAGTCTATCATCCTCTGTGCTGTCTGTCATTGTCAGAAAGGACAGTTTCATAAGAAACTTAACTTTCTGTCACAATTGCATATTTGATATATCTATGGAGCATATTGTTTAAAGGTGATATCTGTCATTACAATATCAAAAAGTAGTGACATGGTTACTTAATTTGCTCATTAAAAGTGTTTTCTGAGAATATAAGATTTCCCACTCCTCGCCTGTTTCTACAAATGTACTGCAGAAGATCCGGGAATAAGCTTGTCTGTTTACATGGAGTTTATATTGTGTAGAATGTGACAGAAAAGAAAAAGCAGTTTTTATTCTCTCATACTGACCATAGTTTCTCCTCCCTCCACTCTTCCCAGCAGCCCCAATCTCCCATCTCCTTTTAGAAAATAGCAGGCCTCCCAGGATTATCAATTAAGCATGGAGTAGCAAGTTACAATAGGATAAATTCTAAGTGAGAAAAATGCATGGCATAATATTGACTGGGGGGAGAATAAAGATTCAACATTCAAGAGACAATTTTAAAATCTTAAAAGAACTGAGACTAATTGACATTTACTCAGTGAAAAGTTCATAAGGGTATAACATAGAGGAAAGATACTATAGCCTAAGGTCACATTAATGCAGATGTCATGTGAGAAAAGATCAGCTAAATGATTTAAAATATATAGATGAAGTCACATAGGTCTTACTAAAATTAAGCACTTAATTTAATAAGCAGTTAGATAGTTTGACACTTATTATGTCATTTAAGTCTGTTGCCTTTTGTTCTTAGGAAATTATGGATCAAATGCTGTCATCTGAGAAGATATTATATTACTGAATCTAGCTACTAATCGTTCTCAATCATATATTGAGCAGGTCATCAAGTATCACTGGAAGTATATGTACTACAGGGAAATTGTTACATTACCTTAACTGAGGAAGATTTTGAAGTCTTGGAGGCAAGATGAAATATTCAATGTTACATGTATTGGTAAATATCTTGTGAATATTCAAATGGAAATATGCATAAAATTATCTACCAGTAGGTCAATCAAAAATGCAAGTTATTAGGCCAGGACCCTGGGTAGCATCACCAACTGATGTGAGATGCCTTTTTGTATGCTGTGAATATGTTTTATTACCATTGGTTAATAAAAACAAGCTGATTTGGCTAATAGCAAGGCACAATAGAGCCAGGTGGGAAATCCGAGCACAGAGAAAGGGAAAAAGAATACAGAGTCTGGGAGATGCCAGCAACTTATGGAGAAGAAAGTGTGAGGTAACAAACCATTAGCCTTGTGGTAAAATATAAACTAAGAGAAATGGATTAATTTAAGTTGTAAGAATTAGTTAATAATAAGCAAGAGATAAAAGGCCAAACAGTTTGAAAATAATATGAAGCCTCAGAGTGGTTACTCAGGAGCTGGTGGACAGGAAAGAATTCTCCAGTTATAACCCACCATCTTCTCAGGCAAAGTGTAGAAGTTGAACAAAAGACTAAGGAGACAGAGAGAGAGAGGGAGGGAGGAGGGGAAATAATTTGACAAGTTGTTGCAAATACTTTGTTGTGGTGACAGCACTTACTGTGTAGCTGGTCTCCTTTGAGTGTTCACTAGCTTTAAAAGCTATGCAATGAAATGAGATGAGGGATAAAGGCAACAGAATTTATTCCTGGGGGAAATATGTTTCTAGGTTTATGGGATGTGATAGTTTTAATGAGAATAGCCACACATAGGCTCATGTATTTGAATTCTTAGTCACCAACCAATGATACTACTTGAAAAGTATATGAAAGAATCAAAAGAATAGGGAGATGTGGCCTGTGGAAGTAGGTTTGTGCTTATTGGAGGAAGCATCACTGGGAATGGGACTTGAGGTTTCAAAAGTCAATGTCAGGCCAAGGCGCTCTCTATCTATCATCTATCTATCTATCTATCTATCTATCTATCTATCTATCTATCTATCTATC
>JABTXL010005416.1:10293336-10339368 GCA_025134845.1 Neodon shergylaensis | reverse complement strand
ATCTATCTATCTATCTATCTATCTATCTATCTATCTATCTATCTATCATCTATCTAATGTGTGTGTGTATCATGTTGTTCTACATTCAAATTAGGATATAAATATCAACTATTTATATAGCAGCACAGCTGCCTGCTACCATGCTTTCTTCCATGATAATAATGGATTCACCCTTTGAAACTGCAAGCAAACTCTCAATTAAATGCTTTCTTTTCTAAGCATTGCTTTGGTCATGGTGTATCTTTGTAGTAATAAATTAACTAAAATACAGAATATTTTCAATTATATTTTTGTTTTAATAGTTTCATTTCTTATTTTCATATTTTAAATATGATTTACTGATAGCACAAGGATGATAAAGACAAATGTTTCAAGTAAACAAACACTATCTAATTGGAATTAAGATGAAATAAAACCCATATTAAACACCATTCAGAGGCTAAGACCTTGAGACGAGCTAGTTTAGGTATGCAGAGGAAAAGTGAACTACTACTGTCCTGGTAAAGAAACATGACAATAAAATGATTCCTAATGGCATTCTGCTACAGTTATAAATCAATGCCTTGCTCATCAAATATCAGAGAAGCTTCCTCCTACAGTAGATGGATAAATACAAAGATCTATAGACGGACAATGTGGAAATAGTGAGAGGCCTTTAAACACCCACTCCTAAAGGTATGTCCCTATCAAATCGCTCCCCTCAGAGTTGAGGAAACTATGTGTAATAAGACGCCAAAAGATTATAAGAGTCAGATGGAATTGAAGACAGCAAGAAAACATGTCCTTAGAAACACACATGAACACATAGATATAGTAACGGCATGCATATGATCTGCAGAATTCTAAAGCAATTGGTGTTCCAGTGGTGAGAGGGCAAGTGGACACTCAGGCAAACCTCTAATTGATAACATCTGGCAAAGGAAAAGTTTTCTCCAACAGAGTCTCACCTGGTAAGGTGATTTGAATAGGAGTTACTTGTGTATATAAATGTTTAGACATTTGAAGAAAGTATGTTACTGTGGATGTGGGCTTTGAGGTCTCATATGCTCATTTTATGCCCAGTGTGACTCATTTTGAAGCCTGTGAATCAAGATGTAGAACTCCAAATTACTTCTCCCATCCCCATATCTACCTCCAAACCATGATGACCAGCCATGATGATAATGGACTTAACCTCTGAAACTATAAGCTATTCTCAATTAAATGTTTTCCTTTATAAGAGTTCCCATTGTCGTAGTTACCTTCACAATGATAGAAACCCTAGCTAAGACACTGAGCACAACACTTCCCTTTTTCTCAAATTAAAACCACACATTTAAAGTCAGACCTCATGCACAGCATTAGATGGCCAGAACAAAATCTATGCTATGGTAATTCTGGGATTTTTTTTTCTGTCTCACAATGCTTTGCCTTAGTAATTTTTTTTCCTTAGAGACCTTTTTGCTTATATATTATGGTTTCCTATTTTTATGGGTATTTTTTGTGTTGATGTGTGTGTTTCCATGTCTATATGTGTTTCTTGTCCTTTTTCTTTGGCTCTTTTTTTCTTTTTGTTTTCTCAATTCTGGTATTTTGTTTTATTTTATATTATATTATTTAGATGTATTTTTGTGTTCTAGTGAGAAAAAAAGGAAGAATGAGAATTTGCACAAACAGAAAGTTGAGAAGGATCTCGGAGGGGTTGGGTGTTGAGGAAATCTTAATAAGAATATATTATTTGAAAAAAATCTATATTCAATACTAAGAAAACAAAGGTTTCATTCTTTATAAATGTGGGGAAGGACTGTTTTTACAAATGTTTTTGGGAACTTTCAAGAAAAGGGTTAAGAGTAAGATAAACTAGAAAGTGCTGAGACTGAAAGATCAGACAATCATCTGGTGGAGGCTGACAAAGATGGCCTGACTCAAGAGCAGGGTGGTCTTGCTCTGAAAACAAAGAACAAGCTGACTAAACAGGATGGGAAAGAAAACAAAGACCTTGCACCCATGTGAAAACCTCCTGATGGCCCAGAAGGGCTGCTTGTGATTTTCACCTTTAAAAAAGCTAGCCCCACAAAGAAACTCTTAACTACTCTCTCTATCTCATTGTGACAGGGTGTTGGAGACAGGGGTTCCTAGGTAGCTTGCAATTAAACCTTGCTTTTTGCAGTCTGATCTTCTCTGATTTCTGGTGGTCTTTCTGGGGGGTCATAATCTGGGCACAACACTCCCCTTTCTCTCAAATTAAAAGCAAGTACTCCTTTCAGAGTAAGAGATAATGCTAAAGAACCAATAAGACTATAGAGAGTATAACAGCTAATAAGGAGAGTAGAACGATGAAATTATTTGATACTAGTTAGTTATTTTAATGGTCCTATGAAAGTTCAAGGTAACATAAGAAATATAGAAACACCCTAGAGTGGAAAAAAATACAAATTTACTCAGATGTAAAAACTGACACTTGGTTGATCTTGGCAACTTTGTTGAGGACTTAGTGTGATTGGAAGAAGGGAAGGAGTGATGCTGGGACTGATCACTGATTTTTATATATTTTTATGTTATAATGTAATGTTATTAATTGTCCCACCCATTCCCTCCTTCTACCCAACCACTCCATATATTGTACCATATGTTGTACCCTTGTACAACACCATTTTCTTTAATAAGTGATATAAATATATCAATGCAACCTTCTCAATCTATATGCAGTTACTTGTATATATGATTTCAGGACTGAACATTTGTTATTGGATAACCAATTGGTGAACTATTTACTGGTAAGAATATTTTACCTGCTCTCAACATTCTTCGTAAGTAGTAATCCTTTTTATAGGGTTGAGATATCATGAGTTTTACTCTGTACATGATCGCCTTCTATTGATATACTTATTTGGGTTTTGCTTAGGCAGCCATGTTGATGAACCTTCATGGTTGTAAATTCTTGACATTTCTAGTAGACAGAATTTCACAGTATTTTTCCTGTTCTTTTTTTTCTTACAATCCTTAGGACCCTTCTTCCACAGTTATCCCTCATCATTAGGTTAAAGAGAAGTGTTGTAAATGTAGAAGCTGTGACTAGAAACTACACTATCTCTTGCCCCTCTCATTTTTTTTTTCACTGTGCTCAGGTGTAATTTATGCAAAGGTCTTCATTTGTTGAAAAGATGACCCTTTTTTTCAATAGAATAATCTTGAACTTTCTTCTCTATTTTCTCTTTCCATAACTCGTTTTAAGATAATCCTTGGAAACTGTTGTTTGCTTGTTGGCATTGGACTGCTTGAAAATTAAATTTTCCAAATCTTGGCTAAAACATAGAGATGATATTTCAATGGAGACCATCAAGGTTTTCAATTAATTACTGAAAAGATATTTGGATTCAGTATGTTTTTTATTACTTCGAGGCAGGGTTTTTCAGTAGCTTTGGAGCCTTTCCTGGAACCTTTCCCAGAACTAGCTCTTGTAGACCAGGCTAGCCTCAAACTCACAGGGATCCTTCTACCTCTGTCTCCTGAGTGCTGGGATTAAAGGTGTGTATGTGCCACTACTAGCTCAGTAACTGTTTTGGTAAACCAAAAAGTTCCTATGAATGGATATATCACATTAGGAATTGTCAATCTCTTGAGTAAAGATTCTGTATCTCAGAGAGTTTTCTACTTTTAAGATGTGATAGTTTCCTTTGGCAGCTACATGGCATCTCTCTGACTCCGCCTACTCTCTATATATCTCTGTTCAGATTTCCCACCTAACTTTGCTCTGCTAAGCCATTGGCTGAAACAGCTTTATTTGTCAACCAATAAAAGCAACACATATACAGAAGGACATCCCACATTAATCTTGTGTGCAAACGAATGGTTCAAAATAACTGGATTTCCAAATCTCAGAGTGTTCATGCTAAGCTGATCTTCTTTTTTTTAATTTTTTTATTTTATTTTTTTATTGAAAAAAAAATCCCTGCTTCCTCCCAGCCTCCCATTTCCCTCCCCCTCCTCCCGCCCCTCTCCCCCTCCCCCCACTCCTCTCCTCCTCCCTCTCCAGTCTGAAGAGCAGTCAGGGTTCCCTGCCCTGTGGAAAGTCCAGGGTCTTCTCCCCTCCATCCAGGTCTAGGAAGGTGAACATCCAAACTGGCTAGGTTCCCACAAAGCCAGAACATGAAGTAGGAACAAAACCCCATGCCATTGTCCTTGGCTTCTCATCAGCCCTCATTGTCCGCCATGTTCAGAGAGTCTGGTTTTATCCCATGCTTTTTCAGTCACAGTCCAGCTGGCCTTGGTTAGCTCCCAATAGATCAGCCCCACTGTCTCGGTAGATGGATGCACCTCTCGTGGTCCTGACTTCCATGCTCATGTTCTCCCTCTTTTCTGCTCCTCATTGGGACTTTGGGAGCTTAGTCCGATGTTCCAGTGTGGGTCTCTGTCTCTATCTCCATTTATCGCTAGATGAAGGTTCTATGGTGATATGCAAGCAGAACCTTACCGGTAGGCTGCAGCCTAGTGGTGATTTACAGATGAATAGAAATGGGCTAATGTAAGATGTAAGAGCGAGCTAGGAATGTGCCTAAGCTATTGGCCAAACAGTGTTTTAATTTATATAGTTTCTGTGTGATTATTGTGTGATTATTTGGGTTTGGGTGGCCAGAAAATGAATGAGCAGTCTCTGCTTACACTGGATAGTGAATGCCTGCACCCATCTGTCTCCTTCTCCGTACCTTCCAGTATCCTGCAAACTCCGGCAGCTGTGTCTATTAGTTGCCTATCTATTTGATTCTACAAATCTCCAAAAGCAACTTAGAGTTTATTTGGGATCAAAGTTTTGGGAGTCTGATAGCAGAAGTCCGAGGCAATGGGTAATGTTGCCTCCTAAGGTAGGAAACAGCAAGGTGGAATGCTCATATTGTGCTGACTCTCCTTTAACCTAGTCCATCAACCCATCCTGGGCAATGGCATCATTCACATTTAATACACATTCATGTACATCTCAATGAACATAATCCAGATAATCCATTTCTCACAGGCATGCCTAGAGAATGGTCTCTTTAGAGATTATAGGTGCTGTCAAGTTCAAAGTCAATACTAACCATCACACTATGCTTTTATGCTCAATAAATACCTATCGAGCTGAGTTAAATTGAGTTTTAATTAGCATAGACTTTAAATTAGCCACCTTCTT
Organism: Neodon shergylaensis; assembly: GCA_025134845.1. NCBI lineage: Eukaryota > Metazoa > Chordata > Mammalia > Rodentia > Cricetidae > Neodon > Neodon shergylaensis. Next base: position 10,334,222 of record JABTXL010005416.1, on the reverse strand, counting down.
TTACAGGTGTGCTTGGATAGCACTCATGAAAAGAAACGACCTGACCAGGGGATGCCTTGCTGGCAGAGAGTGTGCCTAGCATGCTGAGGGTCCTAGGCCAATCCCTATACAAGGGGTTAAAAGTGTTCCTTACTATGTCAACAGGGAAAAATCGCTGTAATAAATCATATGATGGCGAAGTGACTTGAAAAAAAAAAGATGTGATAGTTTCTTTTTTTAAAATTTATTTATTTATAAAAAAGATCCCATTTTACATACAAATCCCAGTTCCCATTTCGTCCCTTCCTTTCCCTCTCTCTATTGCCTTAACCACGACCACCCATTCACCCCTCAGAGAGGATTCTCTGTGGTTGTGACTATAGGCTCATTATCTTTTGCTTTAATCTAATATTCACTTATGAGTGAGTACACATGGGTCTGGATAACCTCACTCATGATGTTTTTTTTTCTAGTTCTATTTGCATGCAAATTCCAAGATGGCATTTTTTTTAAATCTCTGAGTAGCACTCTTTGTATAAATGTACACTATTTCTTTACTTTTTTTTCTTTTCATTTCTTTCCTTTCCCTTTTTCTTCCTTCCTTCCTTCCTTCCTTCCTTCCTTCCTTCCTTCCTTTCTTTCTTTCTTTCTTTCTTTCTTCCTTCCTTTCTTTCTTTCTTTTGAGACAGGAGTTCTCTGTAGCTTTTGAGACTATACTAGAATTAGCTCTTCTAGACCAGGCAGGCCTTAAACTCACAGAGGTTCACCTGCCTCTGAGTCCCAGAGGCAATGCTGGGATAAAAGGCATGTGCCACCCACCAACTGTCATACCAAATTTTCTATATCCATTCTTTGGTTGAGGAGCATCTGGGTTCTAATTTAAAAAATGGGATACAGACCTAAACATAAACTGTCAACAGAAAAATCTCAACTGGCCAAAAGACACTTAGGGAAATGTTTCAACATCCTTAGCCATCAGGGAAATGTAAATCAAAAGGACTCAGAGATAATATCTTACATCAGTCAGAATGGCTAAAATAAAAAATATCAATGACAGCTTATGCTGGAAAGAATACAGAATAAGGAGAATATTCTTCCTTTGTTGGTGGGAGTGCAAACTTGTACACACACTTTGGAAATCAGTATGGCAGTTTCATAGAAAATTGGGAATCAACCTACCTCAAGACCTAGCAGTACCACTCTTGAGTATATATCCAAAGGATGCTCAATCATACTATTAGGACATTTGTTCAACTATGTTCATAGCAGTATTATTTGTAAGAAGACCTTTATGAGGTATAAGAACTACATTTTCTTGTTGCCATAATGAGGAATATTTTAAAAATAGTGTTATGTTGTTTTAGTAAATGAGGTGGCTATTGGTTCTCCAAGATGCATGAGTTTACAACCTCTGAGCATTTGCCTAGTCCAGGCGCAATTTCTTTATTATTGGGAAGGTCTTAAGTCCATTTGGGAGGTCTTGATTATCACCAAGATAAATGTGTCACTAATATACACTTAAGTATGGTTGATTATTCTTAAAACTTTGAGTAAATTTGATCACCTCCCTTATCTTCAAAGAGGAGAAACTTCTTGGATAAGAAGAGGTGCCATGCTCTAGAAAAGTAACCAAAGTGTCTTAGTTTATAAAAGGCCTGAGGGTCAGTAAGGAGAAAATCAACAATAAGAATTTTATTGAAGATTTTATTTTCTGTCTTTCTTTTTTTCATTTTCTTTTTGAGAACTAGCAATTAAGAAAGGAATATTGTTGGGTATGTAGAATTTTAAGTAACAGGATCATATGCATGAATGTGTATTATTTTTTTTTCATACTGTTTCCCATTCCATGCAGCATGATAGCCATCTGGTATTACATTATGAAAATGAATATCTTAGTTTCACCATGTTTCAGTGGTGTGGATGTATGTGAAGGTAGTGTGCCAGTGAGAGAATAATTCCAAATTCTGAATTTAGGAACTATTCTGCCTTTTAGTCTACTTTATCTTTCATTCTCAACTCATTGATCACAAAAGAAAAAATATGGCTTGAACTGTTTTCAGTAAGGAAAAAAAAATTCCTGTTTAATTCTCAAATAAAATTAATCTTTTACTAATCTCCCAAGAGCAGGGAACATTTCAGAATACAGTATCAGGAAACAGGGCAGAAAATTGGTGAAGGTGACATAGAAGGTACTATACACACTGACTTGCTGAAGGGCAGATATTTTTGTCTAGGTTTCCTTATGTCTCAAGTAGGTAAAAACAACAACAACAACAAAAACAAACAAATAAAAAACACCTAATATTTCGGCTATAATCAGTTCTATAAATTACTGAAGCATTTTATTTGTCTTCTTCATTGTTGTCTTTTTGCACTTTAAGGCACTTTTTTTTTTACCATGCTCATCTACATTAAAAGATAAAATGGGAAAGAGAAAAAGTGAGATTCAGGTCAGGCAATTCTGTTCTTGCTAATAGCCGTATTAAAAACCTTCTGATTTAGTCTTTGAGTAATAATTATTACCCTGGGGTACTGCATAATTTTAGTGACACAAAAGTATAAATGTACTGCTAAAGAAGCTATATTTATAATACATTGTATAAAATAGATCTTAAGTAACATATATGTAATTATCTAACTTTGTCTATAAGATCTGTCTTTGGAGAAAACAGTAACAATTTTAGAAAGCATTTGTTAGGAAAAAATGGTCCTCTTGATAGTCCACTGACAATTTAACAAAAAGGACACTATAATCAGAGTTGTGTGAAAATAGGGAAAGTACTTTGATGATCTTATTATCCGGCTATGAAATAATTTTGATTAATGTTATCAAATTCTGGATATCAACATTTAAATAACAAAATGTTATGGCTTAAAAATCATTTATAATCAGGCATAGGTTGATGACAGTGAATGTAGAGGATAAATTAGAACAGGTTTAAAAATGAAACTCTACTTAACATGGACGATAGTGAAAAATATATCTTATTTTTTGATATTTTAAAATACATATTCTTTACTTTGAAAGAAAAACAAGGTCCAGAGGTCTTTGCATCAGTAACTGTTATGGTCCTTTTAAAATTGTCATCAATTTAGTGTAGTTTTATGAATTTAACTCTATAATTTAGCAAGCAATAATGACAAATTTTATTTTATTTCATTTTCTCAGGTAAAAATTTGGTTCCATTTCATCGATATTTTTCTAAAACTCATTGTGTTAATTAATATAAAATAAATTAAAACACATATATGATAGAAGAAAAAGATCAGGTCATCACGAGCATATGATCCCAGATCCTTGCACAAAATAGATGATGGTATAAGGCCCAACAAATTTTAATTTGTTGAAATAGAGATAAAATTTTAAAAGGGTCGAAAAGAATATTACTTATAAATATGTGATTTTCAGATCATGAAAATCATATACAATTTTTAGTAAAGTGAGAAGTCACTGTCATTGATGTTATCGAATTAAATGTTATGTAGATTACAATTTTAGTTTTGACCATTAAGAGAATATTGTTAGTAGAATTATTGAGCAGAGTGCTGCAGGAGCTTTTCCAAGCTTTAGAATCTATCATTTTTAAGTTGTTTTGCAGTCACATTGCCTTCTAAACAAGTAGCCCTTATAAACTTTCATTCAGTTTCATTCAATTTCTTTCATTGATAATACCTTACTATGTAACTATATTATGTAAACAAAGAAATGTGTTTTTATGATACTATTCGCTAAGATATTAGTTTTATTTCATGTTAGTACATTGTTTTTGCTTTGTATTTCTTTACTTCTACTTCGATTGAGATATATCATATGGCAGTTTGGAAATGTACAGATTCAAGACACAAAACTATTCTAAGAATGATCTCTCATAGTTCTTAAGAGCTATAGTCTTTCCTCACACGTATTGAAAGCATTCCCTACAGGAATTATTAGATCTGTCACTAAGAAATCAATATTGATGTAATAAATATTATAAATAAGCAGCCAGAACAGATGTTTTATTTAGCATAGTTGTTGAACTCCATCTACTTTGGTATGGTTGTCTTGTTCTTATTCTTTTGTTGTAGGGTATCCCATTATATTAAAATATCACAGTGCATGGATATTGTTTTCTCTGAAATAAGAATCATACTGCCTGTCCCCATAAAAGTACCAAGTATTGAAAGATTGGTCTGTAACCTGAGGGGTTATATTGGTTGATTCTGGAAACCTTAGGAAATAGAAGTAGGTCACTGGGCTTTGCTGTAGTGAGCTATGCTTTCTGCTAGACCTGCCTCATTCTCTCTTTCTTCATGAGGATATTGACGGCTAATGCTCATGCTAGAAAAGTGATCTCGAAGTAAATATGATTACTGAGCCCCTTATATTTTAGTGTAGATCAAAGTTTCTGCCCCACTCGGTTCCACAGCCATTCAGTCCCAATGAAACACACAGAGGCTTATATTAATTATAAACTGGTTGGCCTATTAGCTCAGGCTTTTTATTAATTAGCTCTCATAACTTAAATTAACCCATAATTATTATCTATGTTTAGCTGTGTGATTGGTACCTTTTCTCAGGAAGACATTCTCATTTTGCTTCCTCTATGTCAGATAACTGCATCTCTGCCTCTCCTGTTCCCAGAATTTTCTTGTTCTTGTTTCTTACCTATACTTCCTGCCTTGCTACTGGCCAGCATTTTTAAATCAAACAAGTAACAAATCTTTTTATACTGTGCAAGAATATTATCTCACAGCATTTCCCCAATTTTTCAAAACAAAGTTACATAGGTATTAAAATTGATAGATCAATAGTCATCTACGTTTGTAATACTTTTACTAGACTAATCAGGTTGTTTAGATATATAAAGATTGTATTCTGCATAGATAGTTAATCATCAACCACAGCATAGAGAATCTGGATACTATATGTTATTTTCTTTGAATTACTCAACTGCTGAGGAAGGAGCAACAGCTTCTAGAAGACATTTTATTATAAATGTTGCTGGATTAATCTATTCTATATATTTTTAAAATGTCTTGACTTTAAAATTTAAGTCAAAAATATAGTTTACTTCAGAGAAAAGGTTTTGCTTTAGTTACCACAGTAAATGAGAGGCTTTGGATTCATTCATTTTTTTATTTAGAAAAATAAGGTTTGCTCAAGGAAGAAACCTAGGAAAATCTCCAATTGGAGCAGATGGCCTAGATGGTCCAATATTTCATGTGCCTCTGTTGCAGTTTTCTCTGAGTTTTACATTCAGAACTTCTTCAAGACTTCTGACAGATGACTCAGGCTCCAGACAAGACATGGCCATAATTCTAAATTTCTTTGGATCTCCATAAGATTACCAACAAACCCAATCAGCAGGAAGTAGCCTAGAAAACTTTGCCCTCATCTCCCCCCCCCGCAAAAAAAATGTACTATGGATGTTTATCTTTTTTTTTTTACTTTGTTACTTATAAGTAATTATGGATAATGATCAGGAAAAAAGATAAACAAATGAGATTAGATTCAGGACTCATGAAGAAGGACACTTTAAAGAAATCCCACACTAGCTCAGAATTGAGAATAATAGACAGTTATTTATTTAGGGATAGACTCACAAGTCAGAATCCTCTGCTGGAACGGAGAACAGAAACCAAATCCCACAGCCAGGAAAGAGAGTGGACCCATGCCTTACATGGGCATAAATAGTACAAGAGGTCACACCCTAGTGGGCAGGTAACTTAAGGGCATTGCCTGTATGATTGCCCACAGCACCTTTCCCTTTTGTTTAAGAGAGTTCTAAGTCTAATACAAATTTATATACAAGGAGAACAAATATATTTAATAATTATTCTATCTTAATGACATTAAGTCTTGTATAATAAATATATTGGTCAAGTCATGAGAGGAAAATAACAACTATCTAGTCTTCAACCTCATCAAAGATCCGAGAAGGGAAATAATATTACTTTAGTAAGCAGGAAGTGCGATCAAGGAGCTTCCAAAATGTGCAACAAATGACAGAATCAACTGCCTACCTGGGCAGTCACCCAAAGTCTCATTTGCAACACTGAAGCAACCAACTTTGGTTAATGCCTAGAGTAATTGACAGACCATTTTCAGAGGCAGAAATTTTTTCAAAACTGTCTTATCCTGTCTTAGCAGAATTTGACAGTCTTGCTTATCCATTTCTGGATACCATGTACCTTGTCAAGGGTTGAGGCATAAGCAGTTCCTTGCCCAAAGAACTTTTTTTTATTTACTATATTTCTTTTATGTTTAGTTTTAGTTTTTAGTTTTTTGAGACAGGGTTACTCCGTGTATCTTTGGTTGTCCTGGATCATACTTCATAGACCAAGCTGGCCTCAGACTTACTGAGATCCACCTGCCTCTGCTTCCCCAGTGCTGGGATTAAAGGTGTGCGCCACCACACTAGACTACTCTATTTCTTTGTTTTTTAAGGACTTTCTCTATTCTTTTTCTTTCTCTCCCAAGTGTATGTATGTTTTAAACACATTGTAAACTTTTCAGATACCTTTGTAAACTGGATCTGTCTTTACTGTATAATTTTATCTCCTTCTGATCACATGAGTCTTTCATCTACTATGTAAAATGACTAGGTTTAAAGCTTTGAAATTGGTGTCTGGCTCCACTCAATTTCTTAATTTTTTTGAGACTCTAACTTTATGTTAGAGGTACTGGGAGGAACCACATTTCTTGCCACAGCTCTGTGGAGTTTCTAGAACCATGTTACCACCAAGAATCACGATGCCAGTTGCTCATAAACGCCATTTAAATCTTTGGTGCCAGGGCCACTTAAAAGAGCTGTGCGGCTTTTGCTGCTATCACTGAATTAGGAAGCCTCTTTTAAAGAGGTGAGCATCTGTGTCTCTGCTCACCACCAGCAAACAAAGCTTACTGGAGGAAAAACAGTTAGCAAGAAGCTACACTTAACTCTATTCTTATCTTTCTAGAATCTTCCCCAGCCCTTTTATTTAGCTTTCTCAACTTTATATGGAAATTCTTGCCAAACGTTTGGTCACCATTTATAGATCAAAGTTTTTGTCCCACCAGATTCCACAGCCATTCAGCACCAAATAAATAAACAGAGGTTTGTAGTAATTATAAACTCTTTGCCTATTAGCTCAGGTTTATTATTAACTATCTCTTGCAACTTAAATTAACCCATAATTCATAACTACATTTAGCCTCATGGCTTGGCACCCTTTCTTAGTAAGGTATTCTCACCTTCATTCCTCTTCTCAGAATTTTCCAATTCTTGTTGCCCTGCCTATAGTTCCTCCCTGACCACTGGCCAATCAGTGTTTTATTAAACCAATAAGAGTGACAAAACTTTACAGTTTGCAAGAGCATTATCCCACAGAATTTGACTTTGGGATAGAATGTCACTAATGCTGACTGGTCTTGAGCTCATTTTTTACATTCCTCAACTTTCTATTTTCCTTCACATACCTATAACACAGAACTAATTACTTCATCCATCTTCCTCTATTCCTCTTCCCTACCCTTCCTTCTCCTTATATCACCATGAAATTAGTTGGTCGGCCATTCCTTATAATCTTGGTCATGGTGCTCTGCATCAGAATGGTTCAAACAGAAAGAGAGACAAGGGGTGACTAAATTTATGGAACCATAAACTAAATTTAAAATTTTACTTTCTTCAGTTTGTCATCATGCATTTTGTCATAAGGATGAAAATATGACTACAGAGGTTATGATTACTCACAGTGGGAAAGCATGTTAACACTAAAAGGAATTTCAGGATTATCATTACTCTATTACATAAAAATTGAGAATATTCACTCACATCATGTATCAGAAAATAAGAGAAAAAGAACAGAACACATAAAAGTGATAAATTTAAAAAGTGTAAGGACACAGATAAGATGCATTAGCATAACATAGAGGGGAAAAGAGTCTATCTGTTACTTCATATTACCTCTGTTCATGTTTGATTTTTTTCTACAATATTGCTTAAATTGATTGTATTTAAAGGTATCTACTAAGACCATTTCTCATAAATAATTTTAGCATAAAACATTCTTTATAAATTCAGACTAAGATGTTAGTTTTGTATGGCTTATCTTAATTAGCCTACATCTAAAATAACATTTAGCAAAAAATGTAAATTTGAGCATTAAAGTAGGAAACATATGAAAGACTTTATATTATAACTTAACATGATAATGTCTTTCAAGAAATATTGCTACTTTTTGTGCTTCCTTAATTTTGGCTATCAGGCTTATAACATTTCAAATAAGATCTATAACTATTTCTAACAGGATTATTCTTCATCAAATTGTAAACAAAGTGGGAAAACAATTTCTACTCCTGTATGAATTCATGTTTATTTATACATACTTGATTTCAATTTAGACTGTGATAAGCCTTCATACACAGTTTAATGAACATTATTTGATAGTGATATGCATTTTTGTAAAATTATTTGAATTGTAGCTCTCCTTATATAACATAATATATACTAAATATATGCTAAATAGTTTGAATATACAACAGAATATATTTAATATTCTAATAACTTAAAAATTATGGCTGAACTCAAGATAATGAACAATTCTGATATTTCATTTTGGTACTTATACAATTTCCATTGACTGATTCAGATCCACTATATGGAATTAATCATAGATAATGGTGCTAGGCATATAGTTGCCTTTGCTTTCACTTCATGAATCATATTATACCAAAATTTCATATTAACAAGATTAAATAACAATTATCTTTACTATTAACTTAAATATTAATTTTTTAAGAAAATTTACAAATATACTTGTAATAATTATCTAATCTTTAAAATATATATTACTTCCATAAATATTGTTATTTTAAAATAACTCATACTCATAGAAAAAAGAATTTGCTATATTGATATACAAAATACCTTATTGCAAAAATAAACTTGATTGATATTAAATTTTGTATTAAAAATATACCTACTAGAGGAATAAAGGAAGTGTCACTAACTTTTAAAATAATAAATCACTGACAAAATAAAGGAAATGTGAGGTGCAATTTACTTTGATTTTAAAAAGATCGCTATCCTAAACCAAATTTTCCTAAAGAAAATGCTATTTGATGCTGTAACATGATGGAATGTGTAAAGTGAAATCAATTACTAATGACAGAACACTTATAGTATAATCCTTAATGCACAGGACAAGATAAGCTTCCCTTTGACTTTCTGGGTTTATGTAGGACATTTAGAAATGAAAACAATTTAGAGCTAGAAGGGAATTTCCTATGCTTTTACTACGTATGATGCCCACTATTATCTAGAGATTTGCATAAAGAGATCAAAATGATGAGGTGATTTTGCACAGACTCAAATTTTCAATCATGCCATCTGTAGGTGGTCTCAATAATGAGATCCTTTCTGCCTAGAAGGAACGAAAAAAATCAGCAGGATGGTTCTTTGCAAAATTAGGGGAAATTTTGCATCTAAGGACAGTATCTCCAATCATAAAATTACCTTTTATTGTCATGTCTCTTAAATAATGTCCTTCTTTATGCATGAAAATAGACATTTTGAATAAACTGAGTTTGTTTTCAATATCATTTGCATATTATTTGCCTAGAATATGAAATGTGTATAGAATAGTTCAAATTATACACACCTCTCAACTGGTAAATCTAATTTTGTTTAGAAAATAAATTTAAAATTAGATATGTTTTTAAGCAGGTATATAGAAAGGAGCTAAACTGCCCATCTACTTCACCTTTCTACTGTGTTACTCAGTCAGCAGGAAACATCATCAGAGACTGAGCAAGAAGCAGCTTACATCACGGTACAGGACAAGTCAGGTGTGGGAAAAATGCAATCATGAGACATACCATCATGAGATCAAATGGAAGATCGATAAGAAATTCACTAGAGCAGTCTTTAAAAGGATTAAAAATATTCAAATCCAAAATAGTTCTAAGTGAACGTGATAGAGGGGGTTCTTTAAGGATGAAGCAAAGGACAGATTATGACTCATCATATAGGTGTGAGTCCCCTGCAATTACAAAAAGTGCTGTGAAATATTGATCCATCTCTCCAGCCATGTAACAATTTTAATCCAAAAATTAAATTAATAATTCAGCATATATATTTTTCTTCATAAAGTAGATTTGTTTTTATTATTTTATGTATGTGTGTGATTGTTCCTGAGTGGCTGAACCACCAATAAAGGCCAGAAGAGCGTGTCAGATCCCTTTTAACAACAGTTGTGGGTGTCTTTTAGAGCAAGCGCTCAAAAATTAACATTTTTATTTATGTTTTGTTACTTGGAAGAATTATAAAGCCAATTCAAATGCCTCAGTGTTTTCAAGATTAGAAAAACTCCTATTGAATATAACAGTATTGGTTAAAGGTTAATAATACTACTAAGGCATCTGTGAAAACAAAATTTAAAAACATTTGGAAAACACTTCTAAAAGATAGTTTCAATAAAAAAATCCTGAAGAAAATAAATACCTGTTTCATTGAGTATAATTTGTATAAACTAGAAATAGCAGTTATGGGTAATTATAAAAGAAGAATCATGAAAAGACCAAGAAATTGGTATGAGGTCTTGAAAACATTTGCTAAAATATCTTTGTTACTCATCTTTGTTCCTATAAAGAATGAGGAGGAGGAAGAAATCATACAAAACAACCAGAGTATTCAGTGGAGGCAGAGAAAAAGCTATGATGATGGAATGAACACTAAATGAATACCAACTTGTCTCAAATTATCTACACACAAATGATTTAAAAATAAAGTTTAAAAGAGATTTAGAGGAAAAATCTTCTTTATTAGGATAACATTAATCAAACTACATTTCAAATTCTAATAGTCAAATAGAATTAAATAGAAAGGTAAAGCTGTGCTTTTTAATTAATGCTGTACTATACCTATAAATAGAGAAACAATCAATAATGTGTAAGAAACAACCACTCCTCTTAATGATGGACACTAATGAGGACTATTTAGACATGTTAAAGACTGTACAATAGTACAATCATAACTTATTTAGGTTTTTTTCTTATCTCATGTGTTGTAGACTTGGACTATCAGTTTGTTTATAGTATCCTTGTAAACAGATTCAATTCATTTGTTCCAGGCCACCCAGATCCAAAGAATCACACAAAAATTATATCATTTGCAACATTGTTTGGACTATTTGCTCAGGCATCTTATTAACTAACTCTGACCTCTTAAATTATATCATTTGTATTCATCTGTGTGTTGCATGAGGCTGTGGCCTACAGGCAATGTTTCAGCATTCAGGCGTCTTTCTCCTTTGGCAGGCACATGACATCTCCTTGACTATGCCTACTGTCTCTCTCTTCATATCTTTTCCATCCTGGCTATATTCTGCCTTGCCATAGGCCAAAATAGCTTTATTCATTAACAAATAAGAGCAACACATATACAGAAGGACATTCCACAACATCTCCCCTTTTCTATCTAAATAAAGAGTAAGGTTTGAACTTTAACATAGTATAATTACATCCATCAAAATAGCTGTCAAGTGAGAATTATAGTTACAATATTTAGTACATTTACATTTGGCAAATTAAGGAAAATACTCTATCATCTATCCTGCTTTTGTGAGTCTAAAGTTTTATATCCAATTTATCCTTTATCATAACTAAGGAAAACTATAGTTACAACTATCTGTCTTCAACTCTTCAGAGACCCAAAAAGGATATAATATTATTTAAGTAAACAGTAAGTGCAAAAAAAAAAAAAAGTAAGTGCATTGTTAGCAACTTCCAAGACTTTAAAAGAATTCACAGAGACATCTCACTGTCTGGACTGTCACCCAAAGTTCTTCTGTAACATTACAGAATCCTTCTTCTGTCTACAGACCCATGGTATCCAGCAGATTTTCCATGAAGCAGGAAATTTGAAGATCTATTCTGGCTTGCAATGGCATAGTTCATCCTTTTCTTTCTACTATGTCCTGCAGAATATCTGGCAGTTTCTTCTGTGGAACAGGAACCGTGAAGGACCATCCCATTCTTTGGAAAGTTCAGCAGTCACTTTTCTGTGGGTCCTGCATGTCCAGTTCATACATCATACCATCAAGCCATCCAGGCAAGAGCAGTTTTTTGCTCAAATGGCTGCCTTGTCGTATTGAAGGCAAATTCCATAACGAGTTTCTTCACAACCTCTCTGAAGTAATTGGTGCTGCCAGAAGCAGACATGTCTCACTGTTAAGAAAAGCCTAAGTTCCTTTTTATTATTGGTTTTATTGAGCTATACATTTCTCTCTGCTCCCTTCCTTTCTTCTCCCCCCCCCCCCCAACCTTCTCCAATGGTCCCCATGATCCCAATTTATTCAGGAGATTTTGTCTTTTTCTATTTCCCATATAGATTAGATCTATGTCTGTCTCTCTTAGGGTACTCACTGTAAGTTCTTAAACCCAAATGCCATTTTCTGTAGGTTTTGAAGTGTTGAAGATTTTCTATCTAACTGAAATAATATCTCTATATATCTATAAAACCTAATAACTTTTTGGTTTACCTTTATAAAAAGTTATTATGTTTTATAGATATATAGAGATATTGGGGAACCTTGATTGCTCTTTGGGCTGACGAGGGAGGGGGATTTGATTGGGGGAGGGGGAGAGAAATGGGAGGCAGTGGTGGGGATGAGACAGAAATCTTTAATAAATAAATAAATAAATAAATAAATAAATAAATAAATACATAATAACTTGAGTGTAAGCTTGACTATTATAAATGACTGTCTATTAATCTGTAATTTTTAATTATTTAATGTTTTAAATGAGATATATAAATGTAATGTAGTAAATAAGAGTAGAAATATACATATAAAAATTGACTTTTAATTTGTATCAAAAGATCAAAGTCCATACCAATATAGTATTCATTTCTATATCATGTCCCCTTTTAAATGAGAAGAAACTTTAATAAACAATCATTTGGGGAATATGGATGTCGTTCTTCCAAACTGTTTCCTGCTATTTATTGGATAAAGTATTTTTAGGGTTCACAGAGACCTTTTGGGGCTCTTATTCTATCAAAACACATTAGCCTGGAAGTAGTTCACAAGTTCTCATTCTCTGTGGAAACAAAAACAGAACCTCTTTTCCAAAGTAACATATCCTTAGATTGAAATATTGAAGTCAAGATACCTTTAGTATATGTATGTTGATTTAACTTAGCAACTTCTACAATGAAATGTCTCTCTGTACTTAGCTCATTCACAGTCAAAAAATTCAACGAAATGCACAATAGTATACATAATTCAGACTTTCTGTGTATTTTCCATCTTTATGTGGCTTTTATTTTACTCTATTATTTTTTAATATTTTTATTATCTTTACTTCTCCAATCTATGATTGACTATACTCTTTCTTCTCTCTCTCCCAAGTGCATGTATATTTATCCAACACTGTGACCCATTCAGAGGTCTTTTTCATCTGAATGTGTCTTTCTGTGTATCTGTAGTCATTTTCTGCCAAAAGAGATTTTGTTTTTGTTTTTGCTTTTGTTTTTGTTTTAATGCTAAGTGGGCAAGGTTAGGACCAATTATGAGGCTCTTCATGTTGGCTTTACATCTTACAACATGTTCACTGCCTCTGCAACCCATACTCACTGCTTAAAGCAATTTATAAATGCTGCTCACAGACCCCATTTAAGTGCTCCATAACCACACCAGCATGAACCAGGAAGCCTGTTCTTAAAGGAGTGGTGCAGTTTTTGCTGCTGATGTTGAGACAGGAAGCATTCTCTTAAAGCAGTCATGCCTCCCTCTGCTTGCCTCTAACAAACAGAACCCATCAAAGAAAATGTTGTTACCAAGAAGTCTTGCTTAATTCTATTCTTTTGAGTCTAAAATTCCTACCCAAGCTCTCTCAGGTTTTATGTGGATGTAGTTGACCCATGTTGATTCTGTTGTGGAAACATAGACTATTCTTTCATTCCTGGCCAATATCAGACCAAATAACAACACAGAAACTATATTAATGGAAAGTCTTTGCTTATTAGCTCAGGCTTCTTATTAACTAACTCTTACATCTTAAATTAACCCATTTCTGTTAATCTGTGTATTGCCATAAGGCTGTGGCCTACTGGTAAGGTTCTTGAATTCAGATGTCTTTCTCCTTTGGCAGTTACATGGCATCCCCCTAACTCTGCCTACTGTCTCTCCATATCTCTTCCAGCCTGGCTAAATTCTGCCCTGTCTTAGGCTAAAATAGCTTTATTCATTAATCAATAAAGGCAAAACAAATACAGAAGGACATCACATATCATATCCCTGCTAAAGTTTTTATTGGTGAGTGAAACATCATGACCAAAAAGCAAGTTAGGGGTAAAGGGTTTATTTTACTTTTTATTTACTTCCACACCCTAATCCATCATTGAAGCAAATTGGGAAGGAACTCAACAACACCAGAACATGGGGACAGTAGTTGATGCAGAGGCCATAGAGATGTTCAACTTACTGGCTTGCATAGTTTACTTTCTTATAGAACATAGGACTACAAATTCAGGGATAACACCACTGCAATGATATGTGCCCTCCTGCATCAATCAATAATTAAGGGAATGCCTTATAGCTGGATCTTATTTTCTCTATTATATTGTCCCTTTTTCAGATGACTTTAGCTTGTGTGAAGATGACTTAAATTAGCCAGGACAACTGACCCCATGTCAACTTGACACACAAATGTCACTATTAAACCATAACATTTTTTTTTCTTGCTCTTCTGCAGGATCAAACAATACCAACATCCCCTAATATAGCATTTTACATACTGGGAAAGTCATTTTTACAAATTCGGTCTTTAAATTACAAAATCAGTTTTTAAATATACAAATTAACTTCAAAATTTAATCTCTTAAATTAAATCTAAAGAACACAAATTCTCTTATATATTCAGTCTCCTACCTGCGGGCTTGCAAAAATCAAAAATAATTTAAATTCTTTCTTATTTTAAGAGGCAAGAGTAAGGGCATAGTCACAATCTAAGGGCACCAAAATCAAACTTTACAGGTGTAAATAAATCATTAATTATCTGGCATTCACTCGTGATCCTTGAGTTTCTACAAAATGCTTAGGTCCCATCCCTGGCTACACTTTCTGCAGCATACAGATTCTGTTTTAGGTTCAGGCTGTCTATGTTCCATACCTGCTTCTGTTCTTGATGGCCATATGATGGTACTGGCATCTCCAAAATGCTGAGCTTTTCTCTACCCCTGGGATGCACTTTAACCTATAACCTCTCCTGGAATCTGCAAAAACTTTAACCCTCACACACAGTGCCAATTCTTAATTATTGCCCATGTTCCCATTGTTGTCTTAAAAATCTATCCCACCTGTGTGACTCTTACACTACCAATTTCCTCTGCTAACAGAAAAGTACATCCTTAAGAAAAACTTCTCAGATGATTTTACTTCAATGATGCTGTTCTCTTTTTTATCACAGATGATTCTTTAATCACAGATCAGTATCCATTATGCCAGCAAAAAAAAAAAAAAGGTTTCACTTTAGTGTTTCTAACATATTGTTAATCACAGATGTTTCTTTAGCCCCAGCTAACCATAACTACAGATTCGTAACTCAAATGGCCCAGTAGTTTGAAGAATGCCCACGATGTACTCTTATATTTGAAATTTTACAAACGAGGGAGTGTGAAAATAATTATAAAGATTAGGAAGTATGAACTTGCTGGAAAAAGTGTTCCACTGGAAATGGACTCTAAGGTTTCAAAAGTTCTTGCCAAGTTGAGTGTCTCTTTCTGCTCTTGTAGACTAGGCTGGCCTCAAACTCATAGAGATTTGCCTGCCTCTGCCTCCCAAGTGCTGGTATTAAAGGTGTATGACACCACCACCCAGCCATTTTTAAACTTTAAAAAAACCTCCAGAGTTTAAATTAATCTATATAATATCTGAATTTATCTCAGGGTGCTCTTGCTATCTTTCTGTCCTGATTGAGAAAGAAAGTTTTAATTATTTTGTGATGTATGTTTTATCCTGTAGGCTTGAACCCAAGGTGGAGTTTATATAATTCCCACACAATATAAAAAGTTTACAACATTACTTAAAACCATGAAAACAACTAGTCATAACGTAAGCAACACAATGTGAGCCCTTTGTTAATTACCCTTCCTTTTCTGTAACAAGTTCCTGACATCAGAAAATGTTAGCTTTGCTTAGCTCCCAGACATAAAGGATTTAGACCACAGTGTTTGAACACCTGGGGATATAGTACAGCTTGATACTGAGCACAGGACAGAATTAACATTCTCATTTTATGGCAGCTGGAAACAAAAAAGGAAAGACTCCAAACATACCTTCCATTACATGGATTACTTACTCTATGCATAGCTGCCAAAAGTTTTCAAATCTTCCTGACTGCTCCAAGCTGAATGTACACATTCAACACGGGAGACTTTTGAGGACATTCTAGAATCAAACTGTAGAAATTTTATAGACCGATATTCAGGACAAAGAATATTTTCCGTATTTCTAAAACACTCTGCAGCATTCTTCATGTGTCCCAAGACAATTGCCGAATGAGAATCTGTCCCTGTCACTTGAGTTGGAATTTGGGAGCCTGTTCCCCATGTTGGGTTGCCTTGCCCAGCGTTGGTGCAGGGGAAGACTCTGCCAGGCCTCAGTTTGATGTGCCATGCTTTGCTGATGCCTATGCGAGTCCTGCCCCTTTCTGAGCAGAGGCGAGGAATAGTAGATGGGGAAGGGAGTAGATGGGAGGTGGGGGAGGGAACAGAAGGAAGGAGGTTGGGGAAACTTTGGTTGGTATGTAAAATAAATGAAAAAAAAATAATGAATAAAGAAAAGGAAAAGTCTCCCCCCAGCCACATTCCTGAGCCTTGTTGTTTACTGCCTCTTTCTTCTCAGAACTCATACTGCCTCACCCAGACTTCCCTGTCCTCACCAGCAGCACAAATCCAGGTGAAGGATTAGTGAAAACAAATAGCCATTTAATTGCACTATTGTCAGATCTTTAAGTATGTTTAAAAATTAAACTGTGCACAATAGATATTTTCCAGTACTTCTAAGTTTCTAATGTCAGAATAGATGTCTTAAATCTCAAGGCAAACTATCTAGACAACATATAATAATCAGAGCACAGATCCAGAAATAAGCCTCTCTGTTGTCATATTTTTATAATAAAGTCAACTTTATCTGTTCCCTTATAATTCCATATACTACTAATATAGTGTGAAGTTCTCTTATTTTTCAAAACAGATAAGCTAACTTTATTCAGTTATTTCCTGTAGCTACTTTGGTCATCATTCATAAGAAAATGTTGATTAAAACAGAAAATATTCCTCGTACATTTTTCTTTCTGATTACTTCCACCATGAATTGTTAAGCAATTTTTCATTCCCTAAGGATAGTTACACATTTAAATTATAACTAAGGAGTTAGCATGAACAATACCTTTTTTTTTAAGTGAAAACTGAGCAAGGCAGTGAAATGATATCTTGCTGTTTTAGCTTACCTAAATATTTTAATTAAAAGCTATTTTTTCAAATGTAATGAAATGTTGAAATAATAAAATATTTCATAAGAAAGAATATGTACTACATTTTAAAGGAATTATTTCTCTAAGCACAACATGAACATCATTTTATTTTAATATACTCCTCATTATCATCACACGATTATTTAATAAAAGCTACTTAAAAATTGAAGCTTGTAAATAAATAGAGGAAATATATTCTGTATCATAACTGTTGAAATTTTATATTTGTTGCTGTTTAGTTAGATAATTACTAATGAATGGCTGAGTCCAATGTTTATAAACAGTTATAATTAACCAGATGCTACAATAAGAAACAAGCTACTTAAATGAATTAGAGATGAGCATTGTCTTGAAGAGACCCTATTTTTGTACAGAGAAGGACACCTGGGATAATACAATCCTTTGTGTGAAAGTAAGTGGTTATTTAAAAAATAAAAAGTTCTGTTAGCAGACAAAAAAGAGTTTATTTAATAATTGTGGCTTAGTAATGCTGTTAAGATAATTAGATTTCTTTTAAGCAGACAAAAGAAGTCACCTTCAAGTGGAGAGCAGGATGGATAGAAACATACAAAATGATAAATCTGCGTTTGTTGGAAACATTTCCAAGAACATAGAACTACTTGAGTCGTAAGTAAACTGCAGTAACAAATGTGATAACTTTACTGGGTTTCTATTTTGTGAGGAAAAATAATAGAAGACAGATAAAGCAAGTTGGAACTTGTTTACAAGTGTCAGATCTAATGATGCCGTGAGATGCCTATCACAGTCCAGGGGGAATCCTTTGCTGAGCTATTCCAGGGTGACTTAAAGGGTCACTCAAGCTAAGAGGGAGGAAAAATAAATGTGTTTGTTAGATAATAAGATGCAATAAGGAATATTTATCAAATTTAATTATAACCTGTATACGCCTACCAGTCTAGTAGACTGAAATCCTTAGAGCCTCTTGCAACAATAATCACAAGAGTATAAAGTCACCTGTCTATTTTTCAGGGTCAGAGATCTGACACTCTGTTACGCATATGTAAGATAATTGAATGAAAGAGAAACATGAACTGATAACAGCAATAACAAGACCATATTACCCACTAAGTTGTGTAGCCGTTTATCTAGGCCAATGGCACTTCATATATTCTCTTCTCTATGAATTTCAGACATTTTACAACTTCTTTATGGTTACCACTTCTAATAATGTGTACTCTTTTAGGAACATTTTTAATAATAATAATAATATGATTATTACTAGTAATAAAAATAAATTATTCAAAGTAGTTTGAAGAAATCTTATTGCAGAAAATGCATAAATGTTAACTGCTATTATCATTATAATTTATTCAAATTATTGTTACATGAATAACAATGTTAGCTTTGCTTTCTGTAGGTATCTTATCATTTTCATTAAAATTATAAAGCAATTTTAAATGTAAATTGGTCAGATGCAGATTCTAATGTATCTTTGGACATTGTGCTATGTTTGAATACACATATGAATTTTAATTACAGGAAGATGAGTACAGAGAGCCGGCATGGAATTATTCATATGAATAAGCATGGGCAGCCAGTCTGTTCAGAAAAGTAAAACAATTAAGAGAGAGAACACCCCAAATTAAGTCCGTGGGGCAAAGGCAGAAGCACTTGAGTAGATTTATCAAATATCTTGAAGACAACTCCCACAAGGAGATAATTGTAAGCAATGCTGTTGATGACTCCTTGCCAGAAGATAAATGCACTGAGACTAGGATATTATCTTTTTTATTCGATGAATTTCAGGCTTTAAAAATAGTGAGGAGATGATATGAACTCAATTTACTCTAACAAACTCAAATTTTCATTAACTCCATCACTATATATTAAAGAGAGACAAAGATAATTTGAATGAGGAGGTATTGAACTGTATTTTGAGTAATTGTCATATAGACTGATTTTTTTTAAACATCAAACAATAAAATACTTAAAATAATTTTACACATATAATTAATGACTTATCTTGAAGCCATACATAACTAAGTGCCACAGTGTTAAGAGTCGACAATATGAAATTTCAGTTTCTTCAAGATCGGGATTGGAGGTTTCAGCTTTTCTTTGAAGGAACATATTGTGTAAAGTCTATTAACTTTCTATATTATTCACATGTGGAAGAACTGGGATTCATTTCTCTGTAGGCTTAGGAAAGGATTTGTGAATCACTTTATTTCAAGTATGTTATTTAAGCATTGTAGGACTAATTTTGCGCATTTGAAACCTAATATCCTATCCAACTTATTCATGCTGTAAAGAAGAGCTGAGATGAGCTTTAGGCAAAGTAGTTCAAGATATAAAATTTAAAGCTAAAATTTAAAATTTAAATGTGAATAAGTAATAATGGGATGGACTTTGATATTAACATTTAGAAGGATATCCTGAAGGACTATTGATTTGCAGCTAGAGACTTTGCTATGCAACATCTTCAGTTCTTTCTGTTTCCTGTTCTTATGCCCCTGCTCAGCTCAAAATTAAATAAACATTGAATACATTTACTTCACATGCTAATAGATAACTCTTTTACATGCACTTATTTCATCTATATTGTGTTTGCTGTGTTCTAGTGATGAAGGATTTGAAATTCTTTCCCCTTGAAGACTCTGTCTAATTTTAACTTTTGTATTGTGTTCTGGTACAGTCCTTCATACAAGTAAGAAACAATTTCATTTGTGGTGGAGGAAAAACTAAAATTTATATATGATAGTCATATGAGTGATGTGACTTTAATCCTAGTGACAAATTGAGCATCTTACATGTCAGCATGTCTTGTGAGTGCTTTGGGATCAGCTGAAAGCCTGTACATAGGGTGAATGGCAGGAGAAAATGGTAGGGTATGGAGCAGCCTACTCTAAATGACACAACTTCATCTGTCAAGGTCACATTTTATCATTACAACAAAAACAGTCAAGTTCTTTTTATTAAGATTAGTGTAGGGGCACACATCTTTAACCTCATTTACACTTTAGAGAATGTTGTATGAGGATTTCACATCACATCCGACTTACAGAGTGAGTTCACAGTTAAGATGAGTAATTTAGTAAGACTTTGTCTCAATAAGAATTTTTTAAAGAGACTAGGAATATGACCTGGCCGAAGCAAGAGGATTACTAGTTCCAAGTCAGGCTTCACTACAGAGAGAGAGCATGTTAAAAGTCAGTGGCGAGGAGGCAGATATTTGGTAGAGTGCTTACCTTGTCTGAAACACACACCTGACACACACAGACAAGATTAACAAACGGTGAAAAATCCAGCGATAATTGAATTGTTTTCTGTTTAGTAATCTTCTTTGATATAGTACGGCAGTTTCATATGGATAAACATATTATTGGGAATCTCTCTATATTATTTAAGATAATTTCATATGAATATAGACTTGTATTTAAAAAAAGTTAATCTGAAAATCTGGTAGTGGAAGATTTGCTTGGTGACAAGAGATGGACAGTTGGGTCTCATCTTCCTCATCATTGGGAGACTTCATTAGGATTGACTTCATCTATTTTAGGAAGTTTCCACTATACTAGGTTTTTATTTCACCTCTCAAATACCCCTCATTTCAGCTGTCTCTCCTTGAACGCCCTCCCTCAATCCCATCATGCATTAGGTAGAGATTTTCAGTGCAATCTCAAAATAAAATACTATTAATCATTATGAATAATTCAGCCCTCAACTGATAATATTCTCCTTGAAAGCTTTCAAATATCTACATTATACCCAAAGTCACATCACACATTTCATTAATAAAATCTACTGGCAATTTGAAACAGATGGGAGCATTAAGCTTCAATATTCTTTGATCTGGACACTGACTAATGCAATATGAATAAAGGGCAATGAGGTCCATCTGTTGAGATATTGCTTCAGAATAGCAGAATCCAGTCCAGAAATGACAAGGCTCCCTGAGCCATCAACAGAATCATTTCTACCCACTCAGTTTAATGACTTTTACACGGAAATATAATTAGTTTCCTTAAAGATATCTTTATTTCCAACATCATTTGTCTTGCACAGTGTCAAATGAAATTACTTTGTGCTTTTGAAAGTCCATATTAAAGTAAGTTACAAGTTGAAACATTGCTATACTTTGTTCAAATCACAGTGAATTCAGGAACACATAGTGTTATGCAGCTTTTCTTCACATGCACACAGAAGCTGTATAATTGCAATGTACAACTCATTTAACTTCAGAGGATAATTGTTTTCAGTCAAATTTTCTACCCTGGTTCACACTGTGGATATTTAAAGAGTAATGTAAATTGTAGTATTGTTTTAATTTGACAAATAATAACCACCAATTTTTATATCAAATAAATGATTTAATGTAATGTCTATATTCCTAATATGTAGAATGTAGTCTTACATTTTATTTTAAACTGAAAAGAAATATTGAGTGCATAGTATAGCACACCTATACTTCAATCATGGACATAAAGAGTTCAATATCAGCTTCTGATACAAAGTGAATTCTTCCCAAGCCTCTATTACAAGATGACTAGATCTTGTAAAAAAAAAAAGAAAGAAAGAAAAGAAATAACAAGAGAAACAAAGGAAAAAGAGGTAAATCGATGAAGGAAGAGTAGGAGGAATAAATAAAAATGTGCATCTTTAATACTAAAACAATAAGAAAATGAAGTCTTGACAATGACATTAGTCACTGGTGTAGTTTCAACAATTGTGACAGTTGAACAATTTCTCAAAAAGGAAAAAAATGAACGCTTATGAGGGTAGTATCTGCACAATAAGAACTTACAGGGAGATCCTATTCATTGTAGTAGTTCAGTGATTGCTGAGAGAAATGAAATGGACATTAGTTACTGTAAATGAATGCTAAACAATGTTAGACTTTTCTAGAGTGAAGGAATGAGATGATGATTTCAGTAGCATTAACTCCGTAGTGCCTTCCATTTCTATTATAGTGTATAAGAGCAAATATGATTTTAGTGTTAACTTTAATGAAACGAATATTTCTATTTTCTCATTTAAAATACCGTGAAATAGGTATCAGATTTCTGACCTTTAGTATTTCAAGGGAACTTTATTGAGGCAGCTCTGAGACGTGTTTTTGGGGTTTCCCATCACTCCTTTCCTGTTAGGAAAAATGACACAAAATTTCTAAATTTTGTGGATGTCTATTTAAAAGAGTAGCAAAAAAAGTCTATAGATACTATTGGGCTTTATAAATCCTGTCTTCATCAACATCCATCATTTTCTCCATAGGTCCAAAGAGTTAATATGAAATAATCTCATGTTTAATATATGTGTTGATATTTATACTGTCCTCCACTTGGCATGGTTTAGTGACAGTTTGAAGAAATAATGCCTGAATATCTGGTGCCTATGATGATTCCATTGTAATTCTAAAGTACTGCCAAGGTCTTTGAATTGCACTGCAGTCATGTATGAATAAAACAATATACCTAATTTATTGCTCATAGGAAGAAAGTTTTAAAACAAGTGTGGAAATTCATGATATATTTGCAAATATTCTCCAGGCTGAGATGATTAGTGAGTGATATCAGGAGGCTAGTGTTAAATATAGATAAAGGCAATTGAACCTGTACATGGGAAAACTCACAGCTGAGCGCGGAATTATTGTAAGAAGCTGTCAAATCAAGGGCACAGGAACCTGAATGATGGTATCAATTATACTTTGTATTTTGTTTATGATTTTCTCTCATGCTTATTCAAAATTCAGAGAAGAAAATATTGAATGCATTTCTTTTGCTGATTTGAACATATATCATTGTTTTACATAAATCATAACGTGTATTTTATAACCAAATATTATTACTTCTAATAAATTATATATAATGTATACAAATACGTTATGTGTAATAACCTTAAATTCTCTGATCATTGTTGAAAGTGCAAACATTAAAATCTTTTAAGGGTTGTGGTGGTAGCTCAGGAAGTAAAGGTCTCGCATAAAAATAAGGACTAGAGTTCACATCTCCAGAAACCATGAAGGAATCATTTGGCTCTGATACCCTCCTCTAATGTCACCATGAGGAAGATAGAATTATCCAGAGAAAGCTCAAAAAGCAGAGTAGCGGAAATGGTAAAATCTGAGTTCAATTAAGAAACTGCCTCACTATATAAGGTGAGATGGTAACTGAAGATGATAATGCATGCCGATCTTTAACCTCCACAAAGAGGCACATATGTATACAAAAGGACCTGTGGGCACACAGATGCTACATTTTCACAAACATACATACAGTCATACAATCCCATACACTCATGTGCATATAGAAAAAAAACGATTTTTGATGAATACCCACTATCTGTGTTTGATTTCTAATATATTTTTGAAGTTCATTCAGTGGGTTTACTTTTTAAGGAGCATAATCAAAGTTCCCATGAGTTTTCTCTATGGTTCTGATTAAAGCTATGTCATAAAACCATTATTCTGAAAAATATCCTCTTAAAAGTGGACTCCAAATATGTGCCTAGTATTAGTACAGCACATAACAGCTTGTAAGTCTGAAAGAGGATTGAATAGTTCCCATTTAATTCTCTCTAAATAAATGTTCTGAACCTCACTAGAAGAGTTTATGTCCATCTTCTCAACATATCCAATGCTGGATTTTTATCATAGTCATCATTTGACCAGATAATAAACACTTCAAATGGCTTAATCTCCAATCCTTTTCACAAATAGATTTATGAACCATAACTAAAATTTTAAATTTTAATTTTTATCCGAAAGAAAGCTATAGGCATGCTGTGAATTGCCTTTATAATGTTTAGGTATGTTCCTCGAAACGCTTATTTTGCCAGAACTTTTATCATAAAGGGGGGTGGATTTTATCAAAGTTCTTCTCTGCGTCTAATGAGATGATCATTGCTTTTTCTTTCTTACAGTTTGTTTATATGGTGTATTCCATTCACTGATTACCAATTATTGACTCATTCTTGCATCCGTGGGAGGATGCTTATTTGATCATGGTGGATGATGTTGATGTGTTCTTGAATTTGATTTTCAATTATTTTATGAAATATTATCACACCTATATTTCTAAGAGAAATTGATCTGTAATTCTCTTTCCTTGTTGAATCTCTATATGATTTGGGTATCAGGATAACTAAGCTCATAAAATGAATTCAGGAATGTTCCTTCAGTTTCTACTTTGTGGAATAATGTGAGAAGTAGTGGCAGTGACTCTTCTTTGAAAGTCTGGTAGAATTCTGAGCTAAAACCATAAAAGCATACAACCCTTGGCTTTCTTTGGATTGGAGATTTCAAAAAAATATCTTCTATTTACTAGGGGTTATAAGTCTATTTGAATTCTTTATCTGATATGATTTAACCTTTGTAAGTGGTACATATTAAGAAAAATATCCATTTCTTTAAGGTTGAATGCGTTACTAAAGTATGTTCTTATGATTCTCTGGATTTTCTAAGTGTCCGTTCATATAGAGATCCCCCTTGCATTACTGATGTTGAGAATTTTGAAAATTCTTTCTGTGTCTTTTATTTAATTTGAATAAGGTTTTATTTATTTTGCTGATTTTCTCAGAGAAACAACCCTTTGTTTCATTACTTCAATGTATTTGCAATGTTTTCTTTGTATTTTTTATTTCAACCTTCATTTTGACTATTTCTTGCTTTATAAGCCTCTTGGGTGTGTTTACTTCTTTTTGTGCTAGAACTTTCAGGTGTGTTGTTAAGTTGCTAGTAGGAGATCTCTCCAAAATATTTATGTACCCTGTTAGTGCTATGAACTTTACTCTTAGCACCATTTTTTATGTCCCATAAGTTTGTCTGTGCTGTATATTCATTTTCATTTATTTCCAGAAAATCTGTAATTTCTCTTTTTATTTCTTTATTTATTTTTTTATTTAGTAGAGAGTTGCTCTGTTTTCATGAATTTATAAGCTTTCTGTTGCTGATATCCAGCTATAATCCATGATGGTCTGATAAGATTCAGGAAATTATTTCAATTTTTTGTTGTTGTTGAGATTTGCTATCATTACTGGCTATATATATGGTCAATTTTGGAGAAATTCCAAGAGGTTCTGAGAAGAAGGTATATTCTTTCTTCAAAAATTTTTAAATATTTTTGTTCATTTCACATACCAAGGATAGTTCCCCCTTCCTCACCTTCTCCCACCCTCGACACTTACCCCCACCCAACCTCATCTGCTCCTACTTTGAATTAACAAAGTCTGACATATCAAGTCTGACTTTTTAGGCACTGTAGAATATACAAGAGTAAAAGAATAAGAGATTATTTTTTGAGGGTTCATTGAACTACTGAAGACAGGTAATATATGGCAAGGGAGACACTTTATATGATGGTGTGAAAGGGAAGATGCCCTAAAAGGTTATTGTGAGAAGCTGTGTAACTGAAACCTGAGTTGCAGTGTAGATACGATGATGATGAAGAAACAAGAGCCCTAAGACATCAACCAACTAAAGCTGCTCACAGGTGTGCAATCATCCTGAGGGAGGAAGAATTATACATTGCAGGCAGTCAAGACAGAGGAGCAGAAACTTTTAAGGCATTTGGAACTAAAGCCCAGATATTTTGCACTGGACATAGAACTCGAGATTTGGTTTTATTCCTGCGGATTTCAGTCTAATTTTGGTTCAGTATTTCTCTACTGTATCCCCATTTATCCAATTTGGAATGAGAATGTATATGCTGTGCCGGTGTATGTGGGAAGTGTGTAATGTGCAATTTTACAAGGGCCACAGCTTATATGTTGTAATGAGTTATATACTAATAATTTATAACAAATTTTGAAATAATTATAGGTTGCTTGTATTTCTTGGAGTAACATTATTATGAACATAGTTATAAAATTACAAAAATGTTTCATTCAGTGAACTTGAAGTACACATTTCATTTGAATAGAGAGGTAGCATTTTAAGACATTGTAATGTTGTTATTGATGCTTTATTTTAATAATTAATAATTCTGAAATACTATTCTTATGTCTAGATCTTACAATGTAATTGGAATGATTGTAATTAAGGAGAAAGCATGTTATTCAAGACATAAGAGTATGTAACTAAATAAAAATTGTTACCAACAAGAAATAGATTCTTGTAGGAATAACATGGATAAGAAAACAAAATAGAGCTAGTCATAGTGGCTCACACATTTAATCCCAGCACCTGGGAGGCAGAGGCAGGTGGATCTCTGAGTTTGTGATCAGTTTGGTCTACAGAAGCAAGTTCCCTGGCAGCCTGGCTTCACACACAGCTATAGAGAGAAACCCTTTAAAAAGAAAACTTAAAAAAAAATATTAACTCATAGAAGTAGTAGGTTATTGGTGCAGAGACTCAGAATCTTACATGAACTATTGAGAATGAGGAGATTTTCTTAGAGTCTTCAATGTAAGTAAATAGCATTGTCTCCATCATATTGATGCTGCTCTCTCAAGAGACCCAGTCTCAGCACTGATTCTGTTTTAATTTTAGTATGCATTTACTCAAAAATTATATATATATATATTTGTTTGTTTATAATTATTTTTGTGGATGTATAGGTATACATGTGTGTATGTGTGTGTGTTTGTGGGTTTCTGTGCAGGCATCACAATTCACAAGTAGATCTCATAGAATAATCAGTAGGAGATTATTCTCTTCTTACATGTGGGCATTAACCTGTGCTTATGAAACTTGGGTGTAGGTGCTTTCAATTCCATTTATTTATTTTAATAATAAAAGTTTTGTTTTGAAGATAGTATATAGTATATAATATACAAAATATATATTATACATATATATGATATGGTTCAAAATTTGAAATACACATATACTCAAGATTTTGAGAATTTTTTAGCAAGTAACCTATCTCTTCTATTTCTACTGTCTTGTTTTGTGACGATTGCCAAATCTTAGTAATTATCAGAGATTGACAGGTGTAAATATCCTCAAGCACAATAATTTTAGCATGATGATCATGAGCTGAAAGTAGGCATAATTTACATAGCAAGACTCTATCTCAAACATAATAAACATTAACAAATATACAAATAAGTAAGTAAAGTTGCATTCTCAAAAAATTAACCTTGTGTCAAATAAAACACTTTTCTTAAAAGAAAACAATATTCATAATATATAATGTTTGAGTTTGTATTAGATAAGGCAAATGCTATGTTGTAGCACACAGTAAGCAATTATTCTGATAGATTTTTTGACTTAAGTGATTTTCAGAGCTTATTTTCCTGTGTCTTTGGTTTTATGGCACCTGACAGCTGATTTGTAAGTTTATGTTGCACTTGGATGATGTGCACTCATCTACGAAATGACAGACATTGGTGCCTCTTGCAACAGATGGCAGGCACCCATGGATAGTTTCCTCTGCTTGGGGAATTTGCAAATTAATGGAGGCTTTTCAGTTCTGATATTGAAATGGTTGTTTGCAACCATCACTGGAGAAGTCGCAGATGACAGCTGATGTGTTTACACACTTTAGACTCCCAGTGACATCCAAGTAAGTTTTCTGGACTCCTCATCCTACATTCTATCACCACATTTACTTCTGAAAATGCACATGCTTGTTTTGTTTACAGTTTTTTTTTTTAAAATTAAGTTTGTTTTAGAAAAAAGCAAACTATGTATGCAATTAGGGAGAATGTATTGGGGATGAATGAAACAAATATGAAAGTTCAACACTAAAATTCCAAATACATATTATATGCACCTAAGTCTTCATCAGTGTATGTGGCTTTGGGAAACAGTAAAATCTTAGCCAAAAAACACCTGCCTCATTCATGCTCCTTATTTTAAGAAATCTGGATTAGGTAATTGGAGATTTCATTATTTCTTACCATTCTTTTTCTCCTTACTCATAATGTTGAGAATTATTTTTGGAACAGAAGAATGATTTTTATTAACTATTATCTATCTTTATTCAATTCATAAAATTTTCTTATCCCTGTGATTGTGTCCTGACTTTCTTATCCTCTGCCTTTTGTTTCAAGTCAGACTGTAGTAAAGGACAACTGCCTTAATTGTAAAAAAAAAAAAAGATAATCTTATAAAATTAAATAGGTGATCTTCAATATCTTACCAATTTTTTCTGCCTTCTCCTCTGCAGTGTTCCCTGAGCATTAGGTATAGCAGTGTCTTGTAGATATGTCCAACGGGACTAAGCTCCTCAGATATACATTTTGATTGGTTATGGTTATCCATAATGGTCTCCATCTGTTAGAATGTGTAGTTTCTTTGATGAAGATTGAGGACTACACTTAACTGTGGGTATAAGAATACATGTTTAGAATGTTGTTAGGGGTTATTCTAGTTTAGTAAGCAGTGGTTGTAGATTTTCAAATATCAATGACTTCCTTAAAACTGAGTAGTTAGCTAGGTCTCCAGTAGCAAGCAAGGTTTTCTTTTTTTATTAATTTATTTACTTATTAAAGATTTCTGCCTCCTCCCAGCCACTGTCTCCCATTTCCCTCCCCCTCTCCCAATCAAGTCCCCCTCCCTTATCAGCCCGAAGAGCAATAAAGGTTCTCTGCCCTGTGGGAAGTCCAAGGACCACCCCCAAGCAAAGTTTTCATCTTGGCAAGTGGCTTTTATGTCCAATTAGAGAGAAGTTAGTTATTACAAAGGTATGCTTGCCATTACTTCACCCATATGGTGATCATACCATGCAAGCCACTGATTGCAAGGTCCATTGGCTTGATAGCTGGGTAGGACTGTTGGTTGCCTCCTTCCTCTGGAAACTTGCATAATGCTTTCTGGCACTAGGAAGTTAGCTTTCAGGCAGTAGCTTTTAGTTAATTTCTACTAACTGATACACCAACATGGACAGAAAAAATAATACAAGGCTTCAAACAAACAGAAAGAAATATAGGCAACTGTGGATGCTGGGAACAGCGGAAATCATCTAATTTGTTATCCAATGTCAAATAGTTAACGCTAAAAACAAAAATATAATTAGCATTATACAGAATGAGCATGTTGTATTTAGAAATATGTATGTAGGTATGCTTATGAATGCAATAACAATTTATGAAAAAAGAGGTTATGGATTTTCAAAAAAGCATGAAGGGGTAAATGGGAGGTCTCAGATGGAGAAAATGGGAAGGAGAAATTTTATAAATATATATTTAATATTCAAACATAAAATAAAACAAAAACTTTAAAAAACCATTAATTACCATTTTGCTACCAACAGAGTAATAACCATGTCTATTTACTTAATCCATATAAAGAAACATATGACGAGTTTGCATAATATATCTCAATATCTTTCTTATCAATTTTGTGAATAAAAATTTAGCTTTGCCACAGGTACACTGTTTGCCAGTCCAATTAACAGTATGATTGTTATTACATTATTTTAATTTTCATTATTTAAATTTATGGAACATACTAAATTGAGAGTAGTTATTTATTAAATAAGAAGTAATGCAAATACCATAATAATGTATCAACAGTAAAGAAAAAAGTTTAAAACTGTTCAACTTGGCCAAATGTGATTTTTTAGGTCAGGAGTATAAACGATCTTTTTCCTGCCTCTGTTGTGAAAATGTTTTCTCATGTATATTCTGATTAGGGACCCTACAGATTAATAAGCAGGTAATGATTATTTACAAGAGTTTTGGAAAACAGGAGGCCTTTCACTGTCAGTAAATAATGCCTTATTTGCAGAAGACCATGTGGGATTGATTGCAGCTACACTTCATTACACTGATTGCTTATTTTGTTTTAGATTTCATGTCAGTAATCCTATCTGTAATTCTACTGGAGCAAAACATGAGAATGGAAATCTAAAGCTCACTGACTCTGAAACACACAATTTGTATTAAAGCTAACATTTTTTTATTCAATTTCTTTATAATTATTTTTTTAAAAAATGCTAGTATACTTCATTTTACTTTTCAGTCAAATTTATCTGTTCAGCTTTAAAAAATACAACATAATTTTCTAAAGTCAGTAAGATAAATAATGTTACCAGAGAATAATATTCTGTTAATTAATAAGATTTGGTGAAAAAGATAAAGTATAATGCACACATTGACCAAGTATATATGAATTGATATTTAATTTTTGTTTAATATCTTTGTTTAAATATGAATAAAATTCAGATATATTTCTAATTCAATAAATGAAAATATGAACATAGTTTTGTTCATTTAATGTAATGGTAAAAAGTCATAGAATTTTACATTTTATTTAGGCATTTTAAAAATATATCAAATATCTTGAATATTTGAGAGCTCAAAGACTAGTAGAATAATAAGTTTGTAGAAAGACAATATATTAGGATATGAAAAGATCAAATTTTGACGGTAAACTGCAAAGAGAAGTATAGTTCTCATAGTGCTTAGCTATATATCCTTCCTAGGTCCACAGGTGAATTCTGATGCACTATCTGGTGCACACTGATAGTCACCAATTATGTGTTTTGTAGGACAGCATTTTCTGTGTATCTGAATATCAATACCCTTTCACTACGCACAATAACATATAGATCTCAAATTAACATCTGAAATTGATCTTTTCTTTTTTCTTTCTATGTTTCACTTATTGACTCTTTTATTGTGTTGTTGTAGGGGAGACATGCAGTGGTGTGCATGTGTGGAGGCCAAAAGTTTGAATGTAAGAGTTGTGTTACTCTCCTTCCATTCTTTGGGATCCAGGAATCAAACTCAGGTCATTTGAGATTTTCATCAAGTACCTTTGCTCCTTCAGCCTTCAAGATTGACTGTTACTGCGTCTTAACTCTCTGCCCATTATGGACATTATCCAAGAAAGGAGAATATGTAACCATTTTTTCCCATCCACGAGAACATGCATCTAAGATCATTGAAACAATTGCAAATGTACCAAAAGAAGAAACAGTTTGGGTTTATGAAGATTTATTATTTCATAATATGTTTCATTTCAGAAGAGAAAAAAGTTTATTAAACTTTAAAATAATTAGTTAAGACTTTATTGGAAGGCCAGGTGTGGGTGTGTATGCCTTTAACCTCAGCAATTGTGAGGCAGAAATGGGCAGATTTCTGTGAATTCCAGGCCAGGAAGAGGTACATAGTGAGGGAATGCCTCAAAATAAGTAAGAAAATAAATAAATATATGGCTTTAATAGATGGACAAATTTAAAGCACAGGAATCTGTTATTTGAATAAAAACAAAAGAAAGCATTGTGCCTGGGACAGTTATGAATTTCTATAAAATTAGCTTCACAGAAATTAGTTTCATAGAAGAACTAGTCCTATTTATATAGAAGCAGTTTTAGATTCAAGAAATATCAGATATCCAGAATTCCATTGACATAATACAAAGCTACTGAAACTAAGGGGTGGAGAGCCAAAAAGAAACAGAGTGATGAAGAAAATACAAGAAACCAAGTGCAGTGTAGTCACAAATTGTCAAAAGAGAGATCTCTCAAAAAATTAGGAAACAATCTTCCTCAAGACCCAGTAATACCACTTTTGGGTATATATCCAAAGGATGCTCAATCGTGCCATAAGGCCATGTGCTCAACTATGTTAATAGCAGCATTATTTATCAGAGCCAGAACCTGGAAACAACATAAATGCCCTTTGACTGAAGAATGAATAGGGATAATGTGGTACTTTTACACAATGAAGTACTGCACAGAAGACAAAATATCGAAATCTTGAATTGTGCAGGCAAATAGATAAAGCTAGAAAACATCATTTTGAGTGAGGTAACCCAGACCCAGAAAGACAATTATCACATTTACTCACTCATAAGTGGTATTTAAACATAAAGCAAAGAAAACCACCCCACAAATCACACTCCCAAAGTACCTAGACAACATTGGGGCCCCTAAGAGAGACATACATAGATCAAATCTATATGGGTAGTAGAAAAAGACAAGATCTCCTGAGTAAATTGGGAGCATGGGGACCATGGGTTAAAGGGTAGGGAAGATGCAGGGAGGGGAGCAAAGAAAAATGTAGAGCTCAACAAAAAATCAATAAAAAAAAAGAGGGATCTACTTCCCCCTACTCCTCCCAACATTAAGAAGTAAAGAAACATGGTGCGGAAAATGAAGTCATGGCAAAGGATTCATAACTCATAGTTTCAGTAATAAAAACAAAACAAGGAAGGTCATTGCCTACTGAGAAGCCAATGATATCACTATATTTTCACAATAACATTAATTACTAAATATACATATGTTTAAAAGATTGAAGCTAAAAATAATACATAGCACTAAAATCTTTTCCAAGCCATAATAGATATGCACATACATAAAAACCTATTTTTCGGTATTAGAACATCCTTATGCCAGTTCAGTACGTATAGTATTTATATGGACCAGCTTCAAAAGCAATAAATAAAACAAGAGAAAAACACTCAAAAAAAACTTGTGTTGAGTGGAAGTCAGGGTCATGGGAGTGCAAAGTGGCACATGACAACATTCTAGGAAACCTCAAGTTCTGTGCCTTGTCTTGGCAGTGACTTTGGTAAAAAGTAAACCTGTTTCAATGATTGCAATTTTCCTTTATGAAATTGCATTTAATAAAACAGTGAAGACCATATGCTGTCAGGCATAATGAGTAAAGAAGAATCTAAGTCTTTTAGAACTGTGTTTATGGGAAGGTCTATCAATGACGTTCTACATAGATAAGCAGATATTCTTTTACAAGTAAATTTTGATCAATCCTATTAAGATTAAAAACTAGATTTTATAGACTCATATACTAAAATGAGATAATCCTAAAATTGTTAGACATCTAAAATGTTTAATAATCCTTAGATTAGCACAAATCCCTGATTCTAAAAATTAATCTGAAAATCTGTGTTTCCTTTATGATTTGTTTTTTCAGGTTATGAACATTTTAAAATTAATTTAATTTTCTTGTAATGTCCTGGTGAGTAGAAAATCCTATTAATTTGCTTTCTTTTAAGGATGAGTAATTTAATATTGAACAAAACTTTGTCATTTGTCCAGGGATTGTAATATGGTTAAACACCATTAATATTACTATACTACTTCCACAAAGCAAGTCAGACTGGGTTTATTAACATCAACATAATTATATTAAAGCCACCTCATTTAGTGTCTTTTCCACTGTAGGGATATTTTCATTACCGAGGCAGTGCGGGGAAGGATTTTTACTAATTTATTCGACATTTTATTTCGAAGATGAAGTGCTAAACCTATTGAACCACAGACCTTTGGTGAATTGATCTCTTCACTTGTGGTATTTACCGCTCTGGTAAATTAGGTGTACATAATAGCCAGCTGTCGACCTCCAGATGCAGGAGAGTCAAGCTGCGCAAATCCCCGCCTTTCATACACACATTGCTAGGCTTTTATCTATGGTCTTGCTATATTGCTACTATAAATAATTTCATGCTATGGAAACTAATTTCATTCTATTTTTGCTTTTATTTATTTAAAACTAGGGAAAATGTGTAATAAAAATTTAACCAGTAGCAATAATGTCAAGGTTTTTTAAATATAATATTTTAGATAGCAGAATTTTTATTTTTGAAACCCCTTCTACTATGAAGAAACACTTTAACATTTTAACATCCGAAGAATGTATTTTATTAATAAAATTATCAGTAACCTTCAAAGAGCATTTTCTGAATATTCAATGATTCTAGTATTATATTTATTCATATAGAACTATTAAAAAGAGGAGAAGAAGGAAGATGAGGAAGGAGAGAGAGAGAGAGAGGAGCGAGAGAGAGAGAGAAATGGAAAAAGTTGGTCAGAAGACCCTGCATAGGTTGATGGAAGAATAGCTGATGTAAACAAATACGCTGAATATTTATGGTCTAAACAACCAGTAATGACGAAAGGGAACTTTGTTTTCTTTTGTTTATTTTTGTTTTTTATTTATTTATTTTTCCATTAAAAAAATGTACACTTCCTCCCCTCCTCCCATTCCCCTCCCACTACCCCACTCACCCTTCTCCCTTCCCCTCCCTCCTTAAGAGAAGGCAGGGTACCCTGCACTGTGGGAAGTCCAAGGCCCTCCCCCCTCCATCCAGGCCTAGGAAGTTTTCATCCAAATAGACTAGGGTCCCAAAAGCCAGCACATGTCATAGAAACAAGTCCCAGTGCCTTTATCAATGCCTTCTCAGTCAGCCCCCATTGGCAGCCACATTTGGAGAGTCTGGTTTGATTACATGCTCGTTCAGTCTCAGTCCAGCTGGATTTGGTGAACTCCCATTAGATCAGGCACCTGTCTCAGTGGATGGACCAACCTTTCATGGTCCAGACCTCCTTGCTCATCTTCTCCCTCCTTCTGCTCTTCAACTGGACATTGGGAGCTCAGTCCAGTGCTCTGATGAGGGTCTCTGTCTCTATCTCCATCTGTCATCGGATGGAGATTCTATGGTGATATTCAAGATAATCATCAGTGTGATAGTGGGGCAAGGCCAGTTCAGGCACCCTCTCCTCTGCTGCCCAAGGACCTAGCTGGGGACATCCCCGGGAACACCTGGGATCCCCTCTAGAGCCAAGTTTCTTGCCAACCCTAAAATGGCTCCATTAATGTAGATATATTCTTCCCTGCTCCCATATCTGCCCTTCCTCTATCTCCACCCTCCCACTCCCCCAAGCTCTCCCCAGTCTTTCCCTTCTCCCTTCTCTCTCTTCCTCTCTACTTCCCCGATCCCCACTTCCACCCCTATCCATACCCCCATGCTCCCAACTTTTGCCCAGTGATCCAATTTCCAGGAGGATATATTCTTTGGGTTCACCTCATAATTTAGCTTCTCTAGGATCGCAACTATAGGCTCAATGTCCTTTGTTTACGGCTAGAGTCTACTAATGAGTGAGTATATACCATATTCATCTTTTTGGTTCTGGGTTATCTCACTCAGGAAAGTGTTTTCTATTTCTATCCATTTGCATGCAAAATTCAAGATGTCATTGTTTTTTACTGCTGAGTAGTACTCTAATGTGTATATATATATATTCAACACCTTATCCATTCTTCCATTGAGGGGCATCTAGTTTGTTTCCAGGCTTTGGCTATTTCAAATAATGCTGCTATGAACATAGTTGAACAAATGCTTTTGTAATATGATTGGGCATCTCTTGGGTATTTTCTAAAATTAAAATTTCCTAACATTTCCCACCAGCCATGAAAGACTAGAAAGGCTGGATAATCTCCTTCTTTCTCGCTCTGTCAAATACACACACACCACACACACACACAGTTGTAGTTACAAAGAGAATTTACCTATACAAATCACTGAGAACAAGACAAAGGGTCAACACAAAGCAAGTAAGTAATTATTGGAAGGCCAAAGGTACATGTTGAAACTGTCTCTTCATCTGAAAATTTGATGATATGATAGTTACAGAGAGGTTGATCAATAAATAGAAAAAGCTGGCAGAGACAGTCAAGGACTAATTGTTTTTGTAAGTTTAAGAAATAAATGGAGCATAAAATTCTATTGGCAATTGCTCAAGAAGGCTTCACAATTGGCAAAGCATGATATGAAATTGAATTATATTTTAGTATTTTTAAATTCACTTTCCCTTTTATTTATAATATTTTCTCACTTAATATAGCCTTATTATGGTTTTCCCCTCTACTTCTCTCAGTTCCTCTAAAAATCTCCTCCCATCTAGATCAACTCCATGTCTCTCATTAGGACAAAAAGAAAGATTCTAAGGGATAATCATATGATAAAACAAAAACTAACACATTCAAATTGGACAAAACAAGAAACTGAAGGAAAAAGTTCCAAGATTTAAGGCGCAATAAAACAGAGACCTACTCATTTTTTACAAACAGGAATCCAATAAAAACAGTAAAGTGCAAGTCAGAATATATATTCAGAGAACCTGGCGCATACCCATGCAGGATTTGTCTACGCTGCCTCTGTTTCTATGAGTTCATATGTGCTTTGACCATCTTTTTTTTTTTTATTGAGAAAAAGAAAAGAAAAAAAAGTTTCCGCCTCCTCCCGGCCTCCCATTTCCCTCCCCCTCGTCCCACCCTTCTCCCCCTCCCTCCGCTCCTCTCCCCCTCCCTCTCCAGTCCAAAGAGCAGTCAGGGTTCCCTGTCCTGTGGAAAGTCCAAGGCCCTCCCCCCTCTGTCCTTCATCCTCTTCTGCCTCTTCTTTCACAGTTGTGAAATGTGTTGCTTTCCTGATTTCTTTCTCAGTCCATTTCTCATTTTCCATTTGTATATAGGAGCTCTATTGATTTTTCTTCATTTATTTGGTACCTAGATAGCTTGCTGGAAGGTGTTTATAAGCTACAGTGATTTCCTGGTAAAATTTTTAGAGTTTCTTATATATACTATTATGTATCTGGAAATAAACATACTTTGACTTCTTCCTTTCCAATCTATATTCTTTTTATCGCTATTCATTTGACTACTTTTGTAATGAAATGGTGTTGGATTTTTTTTAAAGAGCTTTTTTCTGCATCTAATGAAATGATTATGTGTATTTTGTCTTTTAGTTTGTTTTTTTTTTTTGATAAACTAAACTTATTGGTATAAATATGTCGAGTTATCCCTGCATCTCTGGGATGAGTCACGGTTGTGAAAACTATAAATATTGTAGGACCAGGGAAAATAGAGCCAATATTTGGGGCAAAATAAGATTTAATGCAATAGCCAACTTTATCCAGCACATAAAAATTTTATACTCTGAGGATTAAAAATAATAATATAAGCAAAGTTGTCATGAATTTTTGCTTAGATTAGGAATACATTGGACACACCTTGACATAATAAAGTCTACAGCAAGCTCATAACCAAAATCAACTTTAATGGAAAGAAAGTCAAATCATTTTCATGAAACTAAGGAATAAGACAAATTTGTGCACTCTCCCCATACCTATTCAAGCTCTATGCAATCAAAAGAGCAAGCCACAGATGTCAAAACACATATGTGGGTATATTTTGCCAGATAAAAAGAGCAGGACACAAGAAATAGTCAAATGGAGGACTGAAATAAATAAAATAGGAACATCAAAAAGAAAATTTAAAGAATCAATAAAATCAGGAATTAGTTCTTTGAGAAAATGCAGTAAAATGGACAAATCCTTATCCAAATTAACTAAAAGGCTTTTTGTGTGGTAAAAGTATGTGTTATTCATAGAGGCACATAAAGGAGAATTTAAGTAAATAACAATAGCAAGCAATTAAGAATAATGTAAAATATACTCATTTCTATCTGAGAGTATCACAAAAAACACATCTCAAGCACAGGACCATATTTTGAAGAAACTGAGGTCACAAGACTCCAGTCTTGTTTTGTTTGAGTGTTCTCACAGTTCACTAAGGATTCTCACAGTACTCCATTCATGGACAAGGTTCTGACAATGGTGGATAATCTTTTTGATGTGTTCTTGAATTTCATTTGCAAGTATTTAATTGAAAATTTTTGTGTCTATAGTCATAAAAGAAATTTGTAATTCTCTTTATTGGTTTGTCTTTTATGGTTTTGAGTATCATGGAAACTGCAGCCTCACAAAATAAATTGAACAATGTTTCTTGATGTTATTTCATGGAATAACTTGAGATATTTTGGCATTAAGTCTTCTTTAAAAGTTTGGTAGACTTTTACAATAAAACATGGCCCTGAACTCTTTCTGAGGGGGGGGTGAGGGGTGAAGACTTTTGTTTGTGGATTGTAGACCTATTTCATTTGCTTATTTGATCTTGATTTAAATTTGGTAAGTAGCCTCTATCCAGAAAAATATCCATTTTCCTTTTTAATAGAATTTTCAACTTGGTGGAATACAGGATTTTAATGTATATTTTTATAATTCTTAGAATATTTTTGGTGTCTATTTTTATTTCTTCTTTTTGCATTTCTAATTTTGTTAATTTGGATTTTTCTCTCCCTACCTTTTAGTTACTATAGATATGCACATTACCCATCTTATTGATTTTTTCAAGGAAGAAACTCTTTGTTCTGTTGATTCTTTGAACTAATTGCCTTTTTGTTGTTTCTGTTTTATTTATTTCATTGCTCAGTTTGATTGTTTTTTCTGGCTATTGTTTTTGATTTCTTTTTTTTTTTTTTGCTCAAGAGCTTTCAGGTTTGCTGTTAAAGTACACCTTTTTTTATTCTTTATGTGTTTGATTTATATACCATTTCTAGGCCTATGTTTGTTACTTTAGCTCTCTGTAAGCTTCTGAACTAATTAGAAATGAGGATTTGTCAATTTTATATATTTTCTTGAAGAAGAAACTCTGTTTGCCATTGTTTGTATTTTTTGCTTGTCTGCTTATTTTTTATATTATTGATTTCAGTCCTGAGTCTGATTATTTTTTGATATCTTGTTTCTTCTTTTTTTAACTGGAGCTTTCATGATGCCATTAAGGTTTTTTGTTGGTGGTAGTTTGGTTTTTGAGGTTTTTTTTGTTGTTGTTATTTGGTTGGTTGCTGTTTATCTCGGTTTTTTGTTTTGTTGTTGTTTTATGTTTTGTAGGCAATTAGTGCCATGAATTTGCCTCTAAAAACTGCCTTCATTGTGTTCCTTATATTTGATGCATTGTGGTTTCACTTTACTCTAGAACATTTAACATTTCTTTCTTAATTTTTTCTTGACCTATTTTTCACTTAGTATTGAGTTGTTCAGTTTCCATGAGTAGGTTAACTTCCTGTTGTTTCTGTTGTTGGCATCCATCTTAATGTTGGTCAGATTGGTTGCAGGATGTTATTTCTATTTACTTTTGTCTCTTGACATTTGCTTTATGTGTATTGTATTAAAATGATCAAGACAGGTAGGTATAGTTAGAACATAACTATATGCTACATTTAGACTCAGATAGATACAGTTAGGCCAGTTGATATGTGAAGAGATGAACTATAAAAGACAATGCTGAAAGGTCTGTGAGCAACAAAGAATAGAATTATTTAATAAGATAGTGAAACCATAATTTTTGGAAGATTTAAGCAATATAACTAATTTTAGTTAAGGAGCATGATTATAAATTTAAGGAGAAATGTTCAGTGACTACTGCATATTAAAACATTTTACAGAAAAATCTAGATCTTATATTGAAATTTTCAAAAAACAAAAGAGAAAACTATTTAAAGGAAAAGAGGACACACATATGTCCACACATGCATGCATATGATGCCAAGTTGGTTTTATATAGGTGTATGCATACATTGATACCAAACACACACACACACTCCAAAATTTTATGAAGAGAAGATTGCATTAAAAGTAGCTGACATTTGAACTTATTCCTATTTCTTTATTTTAAGATGAAATATAGTAAAAGTAGCTAACATTTGAATATATTCCCATTTATTTATTTTAAGATGGATGTTACTGCTTATTAATATGCAGAGGTCATAGATTTTCCAGGGATGTAGAAATAAGCAATGTGCCATGAGAAAAAATGGAAAGGATTTTATGAAACAGAATAAAGAGGTTTTTTTACCTGTTTTATCTGAAACAGAAAAATGAAATGTGAAGTTGTAATGAAAATTACTAAGGGTGAAGAACACCTCAAGGAAAAAGAGAAAGAGGATGATGAATGGGGACATGATGGGTGGAATAACGGATGTGGGGGGGCAGGGAACGGGTAAGAGCAGACACTATTGACAAGCACTGCATGCCGAGGAGAAGGAAATCATATCTAAAGTGAATATGCACAGATGCCTTTATTGTCACATTTTCCTCAATATTCTCTCTAGCATCCACATTGCTTAGATACTGTTTTTTAAACTAGAAAAAAAAAATGCCCATGGGAAGAGTGTGTCTGGTTGGTAACAGAGGAAAGTCAGTTACAAGCAGGCATGTGGACAATTCATTTATCCCGACAGAGGTGAAGGCAGACTGTGGACCATCTTTGATCATAGTGAGAGTTAAGAATATGAAAGTGCATTAGTTTGGATTACTCTCTGTCCTCAATGCAATAGTATACAAGGCAATTGCCTGACATGGAATTTGGAAATTATACTTGGGAAGAAATCAAGTAATGTTTGTTGGTGTTTCCCTGCCACTATGACTGATGGAAAGATAAATTAGAGCATTCAGAATGTCTGTTTTGTTGCATATGATTTGGATACCTTATTGGTTCAGGAGGTAAGCAATGGCTATGACATAGGTTTTATTGTAGCTTTCTTCAGAAAAAAATACATCACATATGAACCTCTACAAGGAAATTTCCACTCATATAATTTTTATAGAAAGACACAGGCATTTTCTTTCTTACTTCTAAATAGGTAAAATGAGAAATTTAGGTGGGGCCTCTCCATAAGCATCCTTGCAACTTTTAAATCTTGATTTTGTCACTAACCATTTCAGATGTCTCAGAATAGAATTCACGAAGAGGATCGTTTATATTTTAAAAATGTAAAGGATGCCCTGTTTTCTTGTCTTCATTTTATCTATTTGACATAAGTAGGGTGTTGTTAGAGGAGGGAGCCTCACCCAAGGAACTTCCTATGTAAAATTAGTTTGTATGCTAGCCTATGGGAATTTTCTTCTTTTTTTTT
>JABTXL010005416.1:10216283-10293236 GCA_025134845.1 Neodon shergylaensis | reverse complement strand
GCCTGGCTGGGAATTTTCTTGATTGATTACTGTTGTGAAAGAATCCAGCAAACTGTGAATGGTACTCTTCTGTCACTGAACAAGCTGTTCGGAGATACAGAAGAAAGTGAACTGACGAAAGTGAAGAGAAACAAGCCAGTAAGCCCCAACCTCTCTCTCCATTGTATTTGTTCTTGCTTGCAGTCACCTGTCTTGATTTCCTCTCCTATCTTGTTTTGATAATGGACTGTGATGTGGAAGTTTAGATGATATACACCCATTTCTTCTCAAGTTGGTTTTGCCTGCAGTGTTTTATCACAGAAATAGAAACTCTAACTAAACCAAAGCATAAATA
Organism: Neodon shergylaensis; assembly: GCA_025134845.1. Taxonomy (NCBI): domain Eukaryota; kingdom Metazoa; phylum Chordata; class Mammalia; order Rodentia; family Cricetidae; genus Neodon; species Neodon shergylaensis. Next base: position 10,292,902 of record JABTXL010005416.1, on the reverse strand, counting down.
TGAGTGAAATTTCATAGAGATGAAAAATTATCTTTAGGCTAGGTCTAGGCTCTATTGATTCTACTGGACAAGAGGCTTAGAACTTTACAAATTGTGAGATTTTATTAAACGTGATAGCTTTGAATAGTTCTTATCTGTTTGGAACTGTTATTTTATAATTCCATAAAATTACACATATGTACATTATACATATCTGTGCAGTGTTTTAACTATATAATCAAAGCTGGTAATTGTCCTAAGGACTACTTGTAGAAAACTTCAAAAGTGGTTTGGTTCTTTGGCATTACAACTTTCAGTGTTTCTATTCCCCCCTCCATGTTTATGCTGTGTGTTTAAGCTGGTTTTGACTTGTAAATGTGAAGGTGCTCATTCAGCCAACGATGCAGCTTCCCCAGCATCCTTACATGTTTTGCTTTGATGACGTGTTTCAATTTAATGTCTCTAATCATTTCTTTACACTCGGATTGTGACAAAGCATTCATTCCTGTCGATTGTCTACTATTCAGCCCTCCTATGTGTCTCCTTACCTCATTACACTGTGAGTCATTCTCTCCACTTTTACTTCATCAGAAGCTTCATTGTACCAGACCCATCATATCTCAAGGAATTCTGCCTGTTTCCAAATGAATACATTCCTCCATACTACTGCAAGCCAGAATATCTGTTTGCCAGCAATGCCACTCAACCTTGGCAGCAAAGTTTCTCTTAAAACTACAGGTTCATTTCTATTTCCTTCAGTTGTCTTACTAAGAAATGTGGTTTGTTAATGGCATTTAATTTGAAAATGTATCCTTTGGGTTCTATCTTTGCAGATTTTATTTTGAAGTTTAACCAAATGAATGAATATTCTAAAAAAAAAAACCTCTTGATGTTACAATTGCATATTTCTTTGAGATGACCTTTGATTAGCGTGATTAGATATTAAGACTATTTAAATATGTGATTATCTGTAATGGTTTTCAAAATGAATATAAAAGAAAAATAACTTCATGAATGTAACACATTAGATGTATGCTTGTGTATCTTCGAAAAACTCAAAAATTGACAAATGTGATATCTTTTAATTCATTTGTTTAAATAAATTTAAATGTAGGAAAATTAGATAGTCTGTGGCGAACAGAATATGTTCAATTTATATACACTGCTGTTTGTGTATCTTTTTCATTTTTCTGGACTATCAATACAGTAAATAAACAATAAGTTTAGTTAATAAATAATATACACATTATTTGAGGTTGTATTGTTTTGTTGTTGTTACTTTTGCTGTGTTGGATTTACTTTTCCTCCCACACAACACCCTCCATCATTTGTCTTTGTTTCTGGTGATCACTACAGAACTAAACATCACCATATTTTTCCCTAGAAGCAATGAGCAACCTTATTAAATTTATAGATTGTATAAGATATCATAATATGCATATCTATCTTCCATTTATATATAAAAGTAAACTGTGATAAGAATTATTATACATGCTTTTCATTTTAATCCTTCAAAAGCTTTCAACAATTTCTGAAAACAGTAAAATTTGTTAAATGATTTCTAATAGCTCTAAGAAAAACAAGCAGTAATGAGCCTTTACATCTCATTATTGTTTTACATCTCTGAGTATATTTTTAAACCTTATTTCAGATTAAAATTAAAGACTATCATTTAAAAATTAATACACAATAAACAAAATGTAGTCACAGAAAATATATACAATATTATGGGGAACAATTTTAAAAAACAAGAGCAGTTTCATTCTCTCAGAATACATGAATAAATATAAGCATAAGTTTCGGCAGTCTTTGCTGCCTGGATGCAGACACAAGAGAAAAATGCATAGTTTCTGCCACGTTTGCATGCAGGGGATGATTTGTTTATGTTATTAGCAAAATCAACTGAGTGAAACCAAGCTGGATGTGGCTGAGAGATTCTGTTGGTTCATTTTTCAGAAACAGTTACATGTATATGGCAGATGCATCAGGCAGAAACAGCTGAATCTTTTGTTTATATCAGATTTTCTAGCATGCATTGAGTCCTATCTATATACCTAACCTAAATCATTACATTGTGGCCTACATAATCCATAGCAATCTCTGAGAAAATACTTCAGTATGTGATAGAATTCTACTAGGAAACATCAAGACATGCTGGATAGATTGAAAGGAAAGAGTAGCATATTCAAAGTAAAAATAATCGAGGAGAAAATCCCGAATAGCTACATTTCTACATAATTAAGATATAATTTAATGTTATATGAATTTTGTCTTAGTTGCTTTTTTATTGATATGATAAAAAATACCATGACCACGGAAGTTATAGAAGGAAGAGTTTATTTGGGGCTTACAGTTTCAGAGTGATAGAAGCCTATCACATTCATTGTGTGTGGGGGATGGGCACAGCAGCAATCAGACAGGCATAGTAAAAAGAAGAAATAGAAATTACATAGGGAAATAGCTCCAGTGTGTTGAAGCTTAAAAGCTTATCTGCAGCAACATATTTTCTCCTTCAGAGTTATACATCCTACAAATCAAACAACCATCAACTAGGAAATAAATACTCAAATGCCTGAGACTTTGCGGGGGAGGGCAATTCATTTAAACTACCACCCTTTCCAAATATTAATGGGTTATACAAGGACTAGATGTGCTCAGTAATAAAAATAAAAAAAGATTTGGTTGCTAGATGTTAAATACGAATAAATGACTATGGAATTACATAAATTCACTTATGTGTATATTTGCTGACTTACATTTAGAAGTAAATATGGATACTTCATGGTTAAAAGGATGGTATTTGAAACAAAGTCAAACATGGGTACCTATTATAGTTTAGCTTATGTTAAATCCATCTCTCAAGACTTTAGTGAGAATAATACCGTGTATGAAGCAGTTTTTAAATGTGGCATCAAGAAATGAAAAGATGACAGGAAAAACTTCAAGATCTGATGTGTTCTAATACATATTATCATATTATAAGCATTATCATATCACACTACCCAGTGCCTGAATATTATAATAATTATTTAAATTATTTCAATCATTTATACATATTGACATCAGGCTTGGTGAGAATTTGTGAAAATAATAGGATATATATTAAAAAGAGTAGAAAAGATCACTGAGAAGCTGAAGAGAAAAAGAAAACTTAAGTCATAGAAATTGGATGAATTGGAACCTATTATTAGAAGACAATGCATCACATAGGAACTAAGGGACAGTAAAAGCATTGGCACTGAAAATAAAGGACTGGGGATCCAAGAAATGGCTCAACAGTTAGAAAGACTTGATGTTTTTCAGAGGATCAAGGTTCAGTTACCAGGATACACATGACAACCCACAACCAACTGTAACTCCGATTCCAAGTAATGTGATCCCCTCTTCTGGCCTCTGAGGTCACCAATCAGGCATTGATGAACAAGATATGTATGGGCAAAACACTCATAAATATAAAATAAAATTAAATACATTTTTTTAAAGACAGGGTTAATTTGTGTGTTTGGCTGTCCTGTAAATCACTTTGTAGATCAGGCTGACCTGAAAGTCACAGAGATCTGACTACCTCTGCCTCCTGAATGCTGAGATTAAAGTCTTGTGCCACCATACCTAACTCAAAAATAAATCTTTTTTTTTTTTTTTTTTTTTTGGTTTTTCGAGGCAGGGTTTCGCTGTGGTTTTGGAGCCTGTCCTGGAACTAGCTCTGTAGACCAGGCTGGTCTCGAACTCACAGAGATCCGCCTGCCTCTGCCTCCCGAGTGCTGGGATTAAAGGCGTGCGCCACCATCGCCCGGCTCAAAAATAAATCTTTAAGTAAAAGAAAAATACAGAACTGATTTTTTTTTAAAAAAGTCAGTATTGGAAATCCATTGTCAATGTCTCTGTGTATGCATATGCATACATATGTGTATGCGCATGTGAATGTATGTGAGCATGTATGTGTGTGTATGTGTGTGCATGTACGTTTGTGGCGTTACTATGAAAAACATGTCTGAATTTCTTCTATCATTGAAATTTTATTAATGACTGTAAAATGGTATAAATTGTTCATTTCTTCCAACTAATTTGCCTTCCTTATTTTTGTATATGAAAAACCAAAAACAACCCTCGAAACATTTCTGCATTTTGTTAATTTAGGAGTGACTTTATAAAGACAGTTTACCTATATGAACAAAGATTTACTGAGATACTTGTTGCACTAAACTGAGTCAGAATACCACGCATGAAGCTATTTCTCCCAAGATTAGAAATCAATTGAATAGCTGTCCATGATTTAACAACCTTGGAGTGGCGGAAATGTATAAACTTAAAGAATACAGGGAAATTCCCCTTTCTTTGTAGAATCACAAAGAATAGAAAAATTGGAGCTCTTGGGGATAATTCTCTGACACTGACTGAGGAAACAGGAAAATTGGGTGGTTTTACAATCTAGGAGACCAAATTTGTCAGCAAACACTTCAACAGAAAAAATGCTGCAAAGTCACAGTGATTTTCTCCTTTCAGAAACCTGAGGTAACAAAGGGAAAGTACAATCTCCTTTCAAAAACACAGCTATGGGCATCACTTTGATGTAAGCTACAGAACAAAGACTCCAAGGACAGTTTGTCATATTAATCACATACATTTTGTGAAATGTTTTACAAAGCAGGACAAATATGCATGTGGTATAGTAAGAGGTAAAATGATTACTTTTGTCAAATTACTTATGTTCAAATTTTGCGAACATGCTCATGATTTTAAATGACCCCTTTGCCATCTCTGATAATGACCTTCCTATTTTCTCCATTGAACCCTTGAAGTCACTATTATTCATTTATTTTCTGCATTTCTTTTTCACCTCACTCAATTGAGATCAATTGGTCTTGATCCAATTATTCATAATCAATTAATGGGTGACAACGTCAACATGACCTCAAGCTCTCTCTCTGTTTTTCTCACAATATGACATATTTTGTCAAAGTGAGCACTAATGCAGACATAGGATAAATCTGTACTTACTATCAGATGAGGTGTCTGACTCCTGTTCAGGGTGAGAACTAATCATACAAGGTTTTTCTCCCCAAAGTTTCCCATATTTCACATATTTCATATGTGGTCGCTCTTAACAGGTAACTAAAATCTGTTTATTGTTTAAAACTGTCTATTTAACTTTTGTTATTGACAGCCCTTGATATTCTAAAAGCAGACTTCCACAGGTTTAGCAGTCTTCTGCGCCCCCACTGCCTCTACAGCTCTCTATGGAGTTTCACACACATAACCATGGATTTCCAGAGTCCCAATTCTTTCTGGTGATGACTTCTCTCCAAAGAGATATCTATTATCTCACAAACTTTATTCACCATAATCTTTAAGAGAAAGAAAACAATAAAGTAATTTAGAAATAAACATTTTGTTGCCTGTAATTTTTTAGAATACCTATATTTCCTTTAAGTAACTGTCTACAAGCACAAAGTAAAAGTTAGTCACCTTAGAAGTAATAGATAACCATCATTTTAAAATTACTTTCACAAATATTTTTTTAAAAAATAATAAAACCCAATAAATTATGGGCATAACTTCCTAATGTTGCCATATATTTACCTATGCAAAATATCAAATATGAACTTCTACTTGAATTTCTATGATTAGGTACATAATATACTTGAGAAAATGTGCCCTTTCACCTATAATTTAGTTTTTGAACAAAACTTTATAGTGAGATATTTCAGGATAGTATTAGGCTGAAAGAGATCACTTTCCTATTGATAGCTAGAAATTTACTATAGAGACTAGGAGACATAAAGTTTACAAAACCTATACATCTGGAGTCTTTAAATTAAAAAAAATGTAAATTATTACATCACTGATTGAATTGCTAGTCTGTCTCGTTTTCAATTTAACATCCATAGTCTATTTTGTATAACAATGTGAAAATTTGTTGATTGTTGCTGATATGGTCCCCCTTCCTTCCTTTCTTCTTCCTTTCACCTGTTATCACAAACAGTACTGTGAATATATCCCCTAGCTGCCTTTCAAAGTTCTGAAGTGTACTGAATTAGATTTCAATGTGACTCTAGCTAAAGCAATATCAAAATGCTAGTTCTCATTTCTTGTACCCTTGAAAGTGTGACACTTTTATGCTCACTGCATTTTGCTAATCTCATGGATGAAATATTGCATTATTTTAGTTTGATTTCCATTTCTCTGATTATAACAAGACAGATATCCTCATCACTCATTAACTGTAAAATTGTTCTTTTTCTATGGCATATATGGAGAAATTAGCTTTCATAGAGACAAAATAACCTCATTTTTCTCAAGCATAAACATTGTAACTCTTATCTTCTTAGTGTATTACTTGAAATAAAAGAAAGACAAATCCATTATGTTTAATTAGGAGGTTTTGTTAGTACAGGAAACACAAGCTTGCTAGTCTTTATTTCCTTGACAATTCTATCACAGTAAAATGTCTTTTCTGTTTTCTCATATTCATTCTATGACCAAATTTATTCAAAATCATCTACAACAGATACACATTTAACTAAAACAGTTTCAGAATAGTCTCTTACTTAACAGTCATGTTAATTTTCTGTTGGTAATTAAGCTATAAATGAGAAGGCTACAGAGTGCATATTGTGTTTTAAGTCATAGAAAGAACTTAAAAGAATAGAATCACGAAGTCTGAAAGAACTTTCCAGAGAAAGCTATGTCCCTGGGCAGAAAGCATTAGAAGAATTATCAGAAAACCTGAGTTCTTGCTTGCAGTACCTTCTTTAGAGTCCCTAGTAATATTAGTACAGTATCACCTTTCTAAGACACAAGTTAAAAAGTAGTCATGAAATATATTTGCTGGGCAATGGTGGTGCATGCCTTTAATCCCAGCTCTCAGGAGGAAGAGGCAGGCGGATCTCTGTGAGCTCAAGGCCATCCTGGTCTACAGAGTGAGTTCCAGGACAGCCAGTGCTGTTACATAGAGAAACCTGTCTCCAAAAAAGATATATATTGCATATGTATTATATATTCTATTATGTAATATTATAATGATATTATAATACATAATTGTATTATAATGTATTATAATATATATGAGATATCTAACAGCTAACACTGAGAACGGCAATTATTTATTCCTCTTTTCTGGGTTATACTTGCAAATCTGAAACATTTCCTCTGTGTCCAGTATCATATTTATGTTGTTTTATGAGTTTGTTTCTTTAGACAGAGATAGCCATTACAGAGAAAACATTCTTGCATTAAATACAATTTTATTCTGTCATACTTAATGTCAAATAGAGTGTGAACTGCTGTTCTTTTAGAAAATATCACATGTGCCTGTCTATTTCAATCTGACCTCCAGAGACCTCCCCAAGTATAGTCACTGAGAGGTTTGTATTAAGAAGAAAGCAAATAGATATAAAGAATTAAATTAATTAAATTAGAATCAAACTAAAATTCTTTGTTTATCATAGCCAGAAATTGGAAACAACCTAAATGCCCCTCGACTGAAGAATGTATAAGGAAAAATGTGGTACATTTACACAATGGAGTACTACACAGCAGAAAAAATAATAACATCCTGAATTTTGAAGGAAAATGGATGGAGCTAAAAAACATTATTTTAAGTGAGGTAACCCAGACACGGAAAGACACTTATCACACGCATTCACTCATAGGTGGTTTTCAAAGATAATGCAAATTAAACCAGCTTACAAATCACAATCCCAGAGCACTTAGACAACAATGAGGACACTAAGAGAGACTTACATATATCTCATCTACATGGGAAGTAGAAAAAGACAAGATCTTCTGAGAAAATTAGGAGCATGGAGACCTTGGGGGAGAGTTGAAGGGGGGAGAGGGGAGGTAGGGAGAGGAGCAGAGAAAAATGTAGAGCTCAATAAAAATCAATAAAAAAAAACTTGGAAACTTATTGGGTAAGGAAGAAAAAAAGTTTCTATTTCTCTGCACCTGTTGAAAGATTTCATTCACTTCATTCACTTCTAGTCTCTGATGGTAGAACATTATTTCCTTTCAAAAAGTAAAACAAGAAGCTAACATATTCTATTTATTATGTTTTCCTTTTTTTTTCTAGACAACATGAATTTGATGACCAGAATAATTTGGAGCTATGTGTTGAAAATGGTGTCCTCTCTCTTATTCCTGCCCAAGACTTGCCTGACAGAAAATGATATCCCCAGTCTGTGCATTTCCACTCACTGCTGTGAGAACAGAAAAAAATAAATAAGCAAAAGCCAACGAGGAAAAAAAAAGCTTTATTTTGTTGCAGCGGTAATGTGATCCATTATGCAAATGAATTATTTAGACGTTATTTAATTTATAACTCATTTTATGTATTTACATTTGAAAAATAAGATGCATCTGCAATTTTTGTTACCCTGCTTGTGCTTGCTTTCTTTCTTATTTGATTTTTTGGACATCTCTGAGAGGTTTTAGGCAGAAATTGAGGCAAAGACATTTTGATGAAATAAGTGTGCCACGGTAAGTAATTTATCACTTCTTCTTGGTCTTCATCATTTGGCAATATCTAAATCTATATATCTATGTGTCTGTATAGCTACATATCTATAAACCTACATATCTATAATCTGTATACCATGACACTTGTTGACCCTACTTGTCCTTTTCTGTGCACAGTAATTTTCTTGTCCATACTGCTTGAAAGAAGTGAAACAGAAGTCACCCACGTTAGCCAAGAGACCTCATTGTGCCTAATTATCAGGAAACTTCAGTATTCATTCTAAAATACTAACTAAATATAAGAATAAGGTTTTAATTTTTGCTGTTATTTAACTTATTTGCTGATGTTTTATTAGTCTCTTTAGTTGTGAGTTTCAAGTAATTTCTCATAGTTATATTATAGTTCAGTATATATTTATAGTTCAGTATATATTTATATCCATATAAATGCTATTATGCTAACATCCCTCAAGACAGTATTATTATGGTAATAATTCCTTTAATAAAATATCTTAACACTATGGGGGCAACTAGGTAAATAATAAAGTTAGGATAGTTATATAATCTATCTCTGAAAGATGCAATGACTATAAACTAATTTACTAGGCAAGATTAGATATCCTCATGGAAGAAGACATGTATGGCAGGCACTTAGTGTTACCACAGGACACTAGGCCACCAATAGTGGAATCTGTGGAGGAATTGCTATGAATGAACATGAGCAGTGCAGCTAGCCAGACCTAACAAAGACTGAAGTCACTATTGTGGGTAAAACATTCAAAAAGTGCATGCAGTGAGCACACCCCTGAACTGAAGACTTTGAAACAGAGATGTAGCCCCAGTTGTGGCAGGCTCTGGTTAACATGACTGAGATCTGTCAGAGAAGGATTTCCTCCCCTCTCCTACATTCTGACATTACTGGAGAGAGAATAGCTTGAGAGAGAAACTACATTCAAATGACAAAATTAGAATAAACCTAGAAACAACAAGAAAAAAAATGCTGGGAGAAGACTGCAGTAGAATTGCTGGAAGTCACAGCTCATAGAGGAATGCAAGTGCAGTAGTCTGCTAAATGGACAGATAACAAAACTACCTCCTATATATCTATGCTTATCCCCATAGACTAGTGATTCACCTACCTATGTCATGCTCCCGTGTTGTTTCCACAGGTCTTTGATATAGATATGTATATGGTGGGAGGGGTGGAGCCCTTTTGCAATTTCCTGCTGACTTCTGCAGAATTATAGAGTTAGAATATCTTTTTCTGACTCATAGTAATATACTTCAACCCCAGGCTCCACAAGCTATGAAATACTCAGCCTCTTTGCTCATATGTATTCAACCCTGCTCCCGTTTCCCCAGTTATGCTAGGTTTCCAGCATAAATAATAAATGGATATGTACTTTATGCATAATTTGAATTTATGAAAAGTATTGTGAAATCATGTTGAGATTATTCTTAGGTCATGAAATGCTTAGTGACAGCTTGTATTTATTTTCCTGTTGGCTTTCCTTTATGTTGCAAGTATCCAAGATATTTTGATATATTTTGAACATAAGCATTTGGGCAATATGATTATGCAATGGATTTCACATTTTAAACAGTCATTTATAAAAAGGCTTATGAAAATATAAATAAATATTTCTCATTTTTAGTTTTCTCTTTTACTTGATTGAGAGTAAAAATTTAATCTTTTTCAAAACTATGTATTTGACATCTAGCCTGGAGTATTGGTCATGTTTATGAATAAGTAGTCATTTCTAAAATCTCATTAAAACTATGAGCAGAATTTTTGGTTTCCAGAGTCACAATGGTTCAAATGTAATTTGGATAGATGGGGAAAAAGAACATAGATATTATATAAAATAATAATTTTTTGAAGAAACTAGTACTGAACAGTGTTATAAAACCAATAATTTATAGTTACAAACCTCACTCTTTTCTATTGTCTGAACTTTGTGTTCTTTTCTCAAAAGTAGAATTCCTTAGATTTGCAAATATAAAATATTTAACATACTTGAGATAATTTTAGAGGATGTCTTGGAGTGGGTGACATTAGAGAATGTAGTTTCACAAAAGAAATTCTTTATATTTTGAATGCCATTATATGTTTTAAACCTGCAATTTAAAAGTAATCTTTTTTCTCCCTAAGACTAGGGTAATTAACAAATCTTTTCACAGAAAGAAAATGAATACTTACTAATATCAGAACCAGTGAATAACAAAAGCTATGGGTAATTATTCTTTCAACTGTTGAATATAATGTTTTTATTATTTTATTTTATTTGTATGATGTTTTGCCTGTATGTACTTCTGTGCACCATGTACATGTCTGGTGGCCACTGAAGACATAATAGGGCATTTGATCCCCTTGGACTGGAGTTACAGACAGTAGTGAGCCCCAGGTATGTGCTGGACATTGAACATGGGTCTTCTGAATGAGCATCCAGTAATATCAACCAGTAACTAAATCGCCAGGCCATGCTGTATATATTTTATCCCAATAAATATGAAGGGAGAATTATTGTAGTGAGGTAATTAAGAAATGTGTGACTACAAATGGTAGACTGTCTATTTATTGAAGTGAAAAATGTTCAGTTTCTAGTATTAGTCAGGCAGTATTCTGTGCATTGCGAATGGATACACATAAGAGCTACAATTCCAGGTGAAAACTGGATACCATCACAAAGTAATCACAGAACAAAATAGTATAATCTAATGAAAAGAAGAATTCAAAATCAATAAAATAAACATGCAAAGTAGATATCTGAAAAGTACTAATGAGTACAATAATAAAGTGCTATTAGCTCTTATAAGTCAGAGGATATGAGACCTTATGAGAAACCTGGTTATAAGTAACCCTCAAAATAGACATGTGAAAACAATTATCACACTCTTAAAATGCAGTATAAATAAGTTTCTTTTCTTCTAAAATTTCTGAATAATTTACTGGGGTCTAGAAATATAAAAAGGAAACCAACTGTAACATTTTCCATAAATACAACAGCTTCAAGGCATATAAAATCTTAGAGTAATCACTTGAAAAGCGTTTAAAATTTTATTATGATTATAAAAGAAAACACATGAAAAACTGTATGGGAGTTTAATAAGAATTTGAAAAATCACTATCTCTGCATGGAGTGTATAAGTAAACAATTAAACATATTATAAAGTTACTCTAAAATTATTTATATTATGTCTTGCTATTTCTATGTGACTGGGTATTACTATAATTTCCTTAATAAAACGGAACTTAGGTATGAATCTTCTTTTCAGAGAGCAATACTGCCAATACGACCACTTCAATGTGAACTAAACAAGGATATGTCTAATGAACATGAAAAAATTGACTGTGAAAAGTTCTCAGATGGAGGAACTTTGCCAGGCAGGGCCTGCAAGGCCACTGACTCTCAAAACTATTGCTTTCATCTGTAATATCATTTGTGTAATAACAGCTATGATATATCCCCATTACCTTGCATTTTTCTGTGATGTGTAGTGTGGGAGTTCCTTCTCATTTGTGTTGATTTTACTGGTTAATGAATAAAGAAGCTGCTTTTGTAAATAGTTTAACAGAAGATAGCCTGGCTGGAATAAATATATATAGGGAGAGTAGGCAGAGTCAAGAGCCATAGGTAGAGACAGATGAGAGCTGCCAGCTGGAACCTAGCTAGTAGGCCATGAACCTAATGATAAAATATAATATAATGAAAATGGACTCTCTAGTAAGAGGCTGGGAAATGAACAAGTGGCCTCTTACTATAAACTGGTGTCTAACATGGGACATGAATCCATGACCCAGAGATTTAGAGACTCATGTTCTACAAACAGAGCTAGCTGGAGACAGATGCAGGATGCTGGACAGAACTTTACCCGGTAAGCTACAACCACTTGGTGACATACAGATTAATAGAAATGTGTTAAATTAAGATGTAAGAGCTAGCCAATAAGAAGCTAGAGCAAAGAGGCCAAGCAGTGATTTAATTAATAGTTTCTGTGTGGTTATTTTGGTTGTGGGTGGTCGGGAACGAACAAGCAGCCTTTGCTAGCAGATGTATATATGTAGTCTCATGATTACATATCAATATTATGGATGCATATTATTTGTGAGTGATCAGCAAGATGACTTTTCATTTAGTTATACAATTTTGAAATATAGAAAATATACTGGGACATGCTTTATAACTAGATCTATTTGTTTCACAACTGTAGATACTTAAAAGCATGATTGTTCCTTTGGCCCTGAATAACTGCATGCAATTAGATCATTTTCACCTCAGAACAAGTTCAAACTAGACTATAGGCTCTTTCAAAATAGATTATAAGTTTAAAACTTTACAGCTATGGATAAGGTCAGGGTCACTGATGTCTAACCAGGTTGACACACAAAGCACCCTAAGAAAGGCATGCTAATTCTTTGTTTGCCATGTCTGTTAACAAATGACCTAAGTTTCAAAGTTTGTCCGCCATTGGGTACTATTTCCACCACAGTCTCATCACAGCCTTATGTCTGAAACATTGGAATCTTTGTGTTGCCATGGAAAATGGCTTAGCTCCATTTTTGCTTACTCTAAGAATGTGCTTTTTGACAAGTGAGAGGTAATATTCTTGTAATTTTATATTATCACTCCAAGCCTCTTGGAGGAGAGAAAGTTTGGAAGGCAGAAAGAGAAGAAGCTTGGAAAAATTATAAATAGAAAAGGAGAATTGGAAAAGGAACAAAACAATAAAGAGAATGATTTAGAAAAGCACAGAGTGAGAGAGCTCATCCATTTACCCTCAGACACCCATAAGAAAAAAGTGACTTTCACATGCTGTTACATCCGGTCTGAACCATAACTGGTCCTTGGAGCTGGATGACAAAGGACCTTATTAATCAGGGAAACAGGTAAACTTATAGAAAACTATAGGTCACTACATTCTCACATCCAAATCCAACCTCCAGTCTATACTACTATAGCACAACTGCTTCTACACAACACAGTGGCAGTTTCTTCTCCCCTTTCTGTCCAAATCGCCAGATGATACCACAGACGATCCCCTCCTAAGATCCTCGTCTCCCACTTCAGCAGGTAGCCCCTGTTAAACCACACCTTATATCTGCCAAAACACCAGATAGGCTACTTGCAAACCTTCTCTTCTTTCTGCTCCCCCAGATCCACTACCCCAGTCTCATGTTGAGCTCTGTAGAACAAACTTGGCTACCTTCCCTGCCCTCTTATCCCATCTCATATGGATCCTACAGATCTTTCCCTTCTAACCTCCCTCCTCATTTCCACTTGAGCTTATCCCCAGATCCCAAATCCTGCAGACGCCCCTGTTGACCAACAGGATATACATGCCAGAAAACCTGGGAGACTGCCCAAGACCTCTTCTTCTTACTCAATTTCCCCAGTTCCAGTAACCCAGTCTCAAGCCCATTCTGAAGCAGAACACCCTAGGCAGCCTTACCTGCCCCATTTTCCCACCTCCTTCACATTTTCCTCTTCTAACCTTCCTTCCCCACACACACTTCTTGCTTTACTTTCCATACAGGCAAGGTTGCTAACCAAAGGTCCTTTCCTCCAAGAGCAACAAGTATGCTGAAAACAGAACCAGGGTTCTGTTAATTCTCCTGAGATCTAATTATACCAGTTTTATCCACAGTTCTCTAGCAAGAAATCTGACAAAGATTTCCTTCTCTCAAAGAATGACTAGGAATTCACTATGAACACGGGAAGTGAATAGGCCAGGAAAACAGGCAACACACAGTCATCACACTCTTCCTAAATTCTAGAAATAAAATCAAATAACATGAAGAATCTCAAATACATTGGACTAGAAAAGAAAATCCTTTCACCATATAATAATCAAAGCAGTAGGCATACAGAACAAAGAAATAATTGTAAAAACTATAAGGGTAAAAGACCAAGTAACATATAAAGGAAGACCTTTTAGAATTATACCTGACTTCTCAAAGGAGACTCTAAAATCAGAAGGGCCTGGACAGATGTTCTTTGCCTCTATGAGGTCATAGATACAAACCCAGACTACTATACTCAGACAAACTTTCAATCATCATAGATGGAAAAATAAGATACTCTATGATAAATTCAAATTTAAGCAGTATTTAATAACAAATCCAGCCATACTGAGTAATTTTATTTTCAAATAAAATGAACAAAATGAAAAGAAGGAAAATGTAGATAGAAGTTTCTGTTCTGCCCGGTCCCACAGTCATTGGGTCCCAAAGATGCAGACAAAGAATTATATATAATTCTTTATGTAATTATATATAATTATAAACTGTTTGACCTAATAGCTTAAGTTTATTATTAACTTACTCGCACAACATAAATTAACCCATATTTCTTATCTATGATTAGCCATGTGGCTTGGTACCTTTCCTTTGTAAGGAAGTCTCATCTTGCTTTCTGTGCATCTGGCTTGTGACTGTGTTTCTACATTTCCTCTTCCCAGAATTTTCCTAGTCTAGTCAACCCAGCTATACTTTCTGCCTGGCTACGAGCCAATCAGAATTTTATTGAATCAATAGGAGTGACAAAACTTTACAGTGTACAAGAGCATTATTACGCAGCAGGGAAACACACACCACCACCATCACAACAGACAGCAGCAGCAACAACAACAACAGCAAAATTACAGAAATCAACAGTCATCAGCCATTGATATTTCTCAATACCAATGTTCTCAATTCCCCCAAGAAATAAAAAGACACAGACTAACCGAATGAATATATAAACAGGATTCTTCATCCTGCTGCATCCAAGAAACCTCAAAATCAAGAATTAACATTAACTCAGGGTAAAAGATTGGAGAAACATACCCCAAGAAAATGGACAAAAGAAGCAAGATGATGTAGCCATCTAAATATCCATAAAGGTAGACTTCAAACCAAAATTAATTAATACAGATAGGGAAGGTCATTACATATTTATCAAATGAAATATACACCAATATTTTAATATTTCAAGTCTTAACATCTATACCCCAAAAAGGGCACCCCAAAAACACTATTACAGCTTAAATCACATATTGACCCTCACTGAAGCTCGGAGAATTAAATATCAAATTCTCACCAATGGACAAGCCATTCAGACAAAACTAAACAGAAAATATTTGAGCTAGCAAACCAAGTAGACCAAATTTACCTTAACATGTGTTTACAGATCATTTCACCTAAATGTAAAAGGATACACCTTTTTCTCTGCACCCCATGGAACATTCTCTGAATTGACCGCATACTCAGATGCAAAGCAAGTATCAGCAAACACAAGAAAATTGAGCTAACTCCCGGCATCCTATCAGATCATCACAGATGATTAAAGTTAAATAACAACAACCATGGAAATAGAACTCACAAATTCATGGAAACTGAACCATTCTCTGCTTAATGAAAAAAATGGATCAAAGTAACAATAAAAAAGAATAATAAAAATAAAAAAGAAATAAGAGACTTTCTATAATTCAATGGAAATGAATATATAGCATAGCCAACTTTATGGGACATTATGAAATTAGTGCTAAGAAAAAGGATCACAGCACTAAGTACCTACATAAAATAATTGGAAATATCTAATACTAGTAACTTAATGGCACACGTGAAATCTCTAGAACAAAAAAATGTAATCACACCAAATAGGAGTAGACATCAAAAAAATTAAACTGATGGCTAAAAACAATAAAATAGGAGCATAGCTAAAATAAAAAGAATCAATTATAGAAAGAATTGATTCTTTCAGAAAACACGCATATATTATCCCCTAATAAAAATAAAATACAGGAGCACGTGCGTGCACACACACACACACACAAACTTAAAAGAAAGTCAACCTAAGAAAGTTATAATCTCTTAAATATCAGAAACCAATGATAATCAAGTGGCAAAAATTCTTGAAAATTATTTCAGATCTTTCTTTTAAAAAAGATCAAGATAGATGACATGTCTATTACTCAAATAAGCAGATAAAGAAACAAAATAAATAAATTTAGGATGCAGACAAAAAGGTAGCATAGTAGATAGTCAGTGACACAGGAAGGTTTGTTGTTTGTATTTTGTTTTTATTATGGAACAAAATTCATCCAGCAAATTAAGACTTGGACTAATAAACAAAGAAAAATAAGACCTAAACTGTAATTAAAACAAAAAATGTAATTTATATTTGGCATCAAGATAAGTAGAAGTCATTTTCAACAGAGGAGATTATTCAGAAAAGCAAATTTCAGTGATGAGGACAAGGATGAGACAATATTTCATCTGGACACAAGGAGAAATCAGAGAACATGGCCCACCCTTCAGAGAGCATTAGAACCCATCAAAATTCAATATCTAAGAATCTATTGTAAGAAAAAAAACTGAAATCAATAGCAAGGGTATAGAAGGTTAATTCACTGAAATTACAGCAGAGTTTTTGGGGATTTAGAGAAAAGATTAATTAATTAGAAAATAACAACAACAAAACAAAACAACAACAATAAAACCTGGAGGCATTCATTAGCACAGAAAGACTGACCAGAAAGGAAATTCTTTACAACATTCAAGTTTCTGTTTGTCAAAAGTACAAAGCAAAGAAATAATGCAAAATGACCAACTAATCTACAAAACCAAAGCCATCAGAATAACATCAGACCTCTGTCAGCAATCCTAAAAACTAGGAGAGCTGAAAATTGTGTATTTCAAATTCTTGCATCTTTAAATATGTCTATTCTGGTTGATCTCCAGTGACTTTTCCTGCATTTAATTTGTTTTCATCTCATGGCTGATGAAGATTTATTTTCTAACGTGCCTTTATACATATTTATTAGAATTCAAAATTAGCATATAAAATAATGGCTTGGTCTATGATATTTTCACACTTACTCTTCTTATATGTAATCTCCTTTCTTGTGCTACTCACCTGCTTTCCCGTCTTTCTACTTGTTTATCCACTTCTTCTTTTGGGACTTTCTTTCATATATATATATATATATATATATATATATATATATATATGCCATAATGAGGATGACCCCATTGATGCATATATTTGAATGTTTGGTACCCAGTTGGTGGAACTATTTAGGATGGATAAGGAGCCTTTTTGTGGCAGGTGTAACACTAGGAATGGACTTTAAGGTTTCAAAAGCCACACCATTCCCAGTTAGTTCTGTCTGCCCAATGCTTGTGGATCAAAGTCAACTCCTAGCTACTTTTGTGCCATGTGTGCCTCCTTACTGTCAAAATCTCCACCATGAGGGTTAGGGACTCTAATTCTCTGATACAATGAGCCTCAAGCTAAAAGTTTTCTCTTATAAATCACCTTGCTCATGGTATTTTGTCAATGCCATTATAAAGGAAAATCAGACAATGCCCTTTGCCACCCTCTGTTACTTCTTTTAGTTTTATGATTGAAACTCCTCACAGGTGCACACATGTGTGTGTGTTTGTACAACACATCATTTGGACACATTTGTGGAAGTTTCACTTCTCAAGTTTACATTATAAGCAACAGAATCCGGTGTTTAATGACAAGCATACCCCCTCTACTCTTGCATCTTTAAATATGTCTATTCTTGTTGATCTTCAGTGACTTTTTCTGTATTTAATTTGTTTTCATCTCATGGCTGATGAAGATTTATTTTCTAAAGTGCCTTTATACATATTTATTAGAATTTAAAACTAGCATATAAAATAATGGCTTGGTCTATGATATTTTCACACATACTCTTCTCATATGTAACATCCTTTCTCATGCTATTCACCTGCTTTCCCTTCTCTCTACTTGTTTATCCACTTCTTCTTTTGGGACTCCCCTTCATATATATATATATATGAAATATATATATATATCCTGCTGACTCAGGTTCCCAAGTCCAAGTGCTTGGATGATAGGTCTATGATGCAATGCCTTCCTTGCTCATCTGCCTTAAAATAGAAGTCAAACACAAACTCTCTGATCTCATTTGTCACTAAATAAGGTACATATGAGCCCGCAGAGACTAAAACAGCAAGTGCAAGGCCTATATGGTCTGAACCAGGTCCTCTTCATATATATTATAGCTATTAACTTATTGTTTTCATGTGACTCCTGACTTAACAAAAGGATCTTTGTCTCAGGCTTGCTCTTGGGACTTTTCCTTTTGTTGGGTTGCTGTGTCCATCTTCATTATGAGAGTTTTGCTTCATTCTATTATATTTTATTTTATTTTATTTATTTGTTGTTATGTCTTAGAAGCCTGTTCTTTTCTAATGATAGACACAAAGGGAGTGAATTTGGAAGGGAGGGGAGGGGAGATAAAAAGGGATGAATAGAAGGAGGGAAAACTAAAATCAGAACATATTATATGAGAAAAGTATCTATATTCATTAAAAGAAAAAATGAGAGAAAAAATAAAAGATTTATTTAACAGAAATATATAGACAATATTTCCAGTTGTATTTGATTTTAGAATAGACTGTTTATGCCTATTTTGAGCTACTGTTGTTCATCCAAAATGGTTATTCACTGTACTTTAACTTGTGTTTCTGTGTACTTACATGAAATATTATGATGAAAACTAAGCACTGTGGAGAAAAATCTGCATTATCCATTGCATGTTTCGTATACTGTCATTTTTCTGCTTCCCTTAGCACCCATCATGACATCACACTTGCAAGAATGATGTGTTTTTCTTTGATAAAATTTGTTACTATTGGACCAGATTCACTTCTTGGAAGATGGTTGAAGACTTACTGATCATTGGTTGGTTTTGTACTTAGCATTCACCTTGAAGTATTCATGATTTTTAAGCTTTGTTATATTTGTAATTGTGTAGGTTTTGTTTACTGGCATGCAATACTTGTAGATGACAGCAGATGGCATCAGATATGCTGGAGCTGGAGTTAAAGTTTGTTATGAGATGAGATGGTTGGGAATTGAGATCACGCCTTGTTTAAGAGCAACAAATAATCTTACCTGATAAGCAATCTCTACGGTAATAGAAAATAAGTGTATTTCTGTTGTAGTTTTTTGTTTGTTTGTTCATTTTATTATATTATATTTCCATCCAAAGTTGATTTGGGGATGGGGGTTTAACATGATATTAGCAGTTTCATTTTAATTATTAAAACACATTTAATTAATTTTTTCATTCTCATTTTACTGCATCTTCCATCCTAAAACCATTCTATTTGATATAATTTTATGATTCATCTCTTTCTTTTTTTGGTATATGTTTTTATGTTGTAAATTTTACATTTGATAAACCTGTAAGAATACCATTGTATAATTTTAGCTTCTTTGTGAAAAATCAGATGTTCAAAGGTGTGTGGGTTAATATCAGGATCTTGATTCGATTCCATTGGTCCACCTGTCTGTTTTCATGCCAATATCAAGCTGTTTTTATTGCTATAGCTCTATAATAGAATTTGATGTCAGGGATGGTGATGCTTCTGGTCATGCCTTTATTGTAGAGAATTGTTCTGGCTATCCTGGAATTTTTGTTTTTCTATTTGAAGTTGAGTATTGTTGTTTTGAGGTCTGTGAAGAATTGTGCTGGGATTTTGATGGGGATTTCCTTGAATATGTAGATTGCTTTTTGTAGGATTGCCATTTAATTATGTTGATCCTTCCCATCCAAAGATCCATGGGATCTTTCCATTTCCTGATATCTTCTGCAATTTCTTTCATCAGAAAGCTAAAATTCGGTTAGTGTTAGCTCAAGATATGTTATGTTATTTGTGGCTGCTATAAATGGTAATGTTTCTCTGATTCCATTCTCAATCTCTTTATCATTGTATATAGGAGGGCTATTAATATTTTTTGAGTTGATCTTCTATCCTTCCACATTACTGATGGTGTTTATTAGCTGTAGGAGTTTCCTTGTTAAATTTTTGGGGTCCCCTATACTGTCATATCATCTGCAAATGGTGAAAGTTTGACTTCTTCTTTTCCAATTCATATTCTACGGTTCTCCTTTTGTTATTTTATTACTCTAGCTAGAACATTGAGTACTATGGAAAGAGTGGACAGCCTTGTTTTGTGCCGGATTTTAGTAGAATCGCTTTGACTTTCATTCCATTTATTTTGATGCTGACTGTTGACTTGCTGTTTATTGCTCTTATGATATTTAGATACCTTCCTTGTATCCCTGATCTCTCCAAGACCATTATTATGAATGGGTTTTGGGGTTTTTTGAATGCTAATTCAGCATCTAATGAGATGATCACATGGTTTTTAATCTTTCAGTTAATTTTTATGGTAGATTAAATTGATAGGTTTCCAACAACCACATATCAACAGAGGACTGACTGGTGTGGGAAGACTTTCTGTATATGTATTGCTTTTATTGGTTAGTAAAAAAGCTATTTTGGGCCAATGGCTTAAAGGAATATAGCCAGACTGAAAAAGACATATATAGAGAGAGTAGGCAGAGTCAGTGAGAAGCCATGGAGCCACTAGATGGGACAGATGGTAGCTGCCAGTTGGAACCTTGCTGGTGGACCACAAAACTTATGGTAAAATATAATAGAAATGGGTTAACCAAAAAAACAGAGATAGTCAACAATATGCTTAAATAATTGGCCAAATAGTAATTTAAATAATATAGGTTCTGAGTAATTATTTCAGTTCTGGGAAGCAAAAACAAACAGCCTTTGCCTACAGATTGGCACCCAAAGTCAACTGACCTCCAAAATATATAAAGAATTCAAGAAACTATACATAAAAATACCAAATAATCTAATTAAAAATTGGGTACAGATATAAACAGAGAACTATCAACAGACAAATCTAAAATGGCCAAAAGATGCTTAAGGAAATGATCAATGTCCTTAGCCATCAGGGAAATACAAATCAAAATCACTCTTAGATACAATCTTCTAACAACAGTTAGAACTGCTAAGATAAAAAAAAAAAACACAGTCATAGCTTATGCTGGAAAGGATGAGGAATAAGGGGAACACTCCTCTGTTGCTAGTGAGAGTGCAAACTTGTACAGCTACTTTTGAAATAAGTATAGCAATTTCTCAGAAAATTGGAAGTCAACCTATCTCAAGACCCAGCAATACCACTCTTTGGGGCATTTACACAAAGGATGCCCAAGCATACAAGGCCATTTGCCCAACTATGTTTATAGCAGACCTATTTGTAATAGCTAGGACCTGGAAACAACCTAGATGCCTCTCAACCAAAGAACGACTAAAGAAAGTGGAGTACTACTCAGCAGTAAAAAACAATGCCATCTTGCAAATTGCATGCAAACAATTGAACTAGAAAACATAACAAAACAAAAAAATTATCCTGAGTGAGGTAACCAAGACCCAGAAAAAAAGCACAGTATGTAATCAATCATAAGTGAATATTAGGTATAAAGTAAACGATAAACAGCCTATAGCCCAAAAAGCCAGAGAAGTTAGGTAATAAGGAAAATGATAAGAGAAGTAAGTGTATTTGGATTGCCCTGAGAGGGAAAAATAGGCAAGGTCTCCTGAGAAAATTGGGAACTTGGGGTTAAGAGGAAAAGAGAAGATGGAAGGGGTAGATGAGGGGGAAAGGAAGTGGGGAGGAAAACGTGATGAAACAGAATGGTTGAGATGGGGAAAAACAGAGAGGGAGAGTAAGGAAGAAGATATCTTGATTGGGGTAGCCATTATGAGGATAGGAAGAAACCTGGGACTAGAGAAATTCTCAGGAATCCACAGAGCTGACACCAGTTAAGACCCTAAGCAAGGAGTGGAGAGGGTACTTGAACTGGCCTTCCTCTGTAATCAGATTGATGACTGCCTTCGTTGTCATCATAGAACCTTTTTATTTTTCAGTTTTTGAGAGAAAGTGCCAAAGAGTTGGGGAAGAATGTGGAGTGAACTAAGGAAGGTAAAGAATATGATCAAAGTATATTGCATGAAAAATTTCAGTTAAAACATATCTCAGTTTTTATGTGAATGATTACTAGGACACCAATATTTCCTAGTTTCCCAATCAGGAAGGTAGTTTAGTTATCAGAGTTCTGTCTGAGCAAGCATGAGACCCGAGTTCAGTAGCCAGCATGGTGATATGTGCCTACGATCTCAAGGCTGAACACAACACTTGTCATCTTTGAGGCATACTGGATCCCTGTGAAAATATTCATCTCAAAAACACAAGGTGGATGGTTCCTATATTTCCGTGTCTGAAATTTTCTGCAAACTTCCTAATTTGGATTGTCTCTAGAAAGGAAAATATAACGCCATATACTTCAAACATTTCATTATTAGTTAGTTCAATTTATTGTGTCATTTAACATTGTGAAAAATTAAAATGACTAATGTAATAAATCTTATTTGACACGGGACTTAGTCATCAAATACTTCACTTCTCCTTTTAGTAATCTGGTTTTTAATACAGTGAAATAAGATTTTATGGAAAAAGTGATTTTCTGTTTCATTTATGAGCTAGCAGGATCCCTGAGATGGCTTCCACTTTCTCAGTGTCAGTGGTATCTATATTTTCTAGTTATTCAGGAATGTACCATTTCCTTTTTCATGGTTACATGTAGCTCTTGTGTAGTTCAGTAGAACAATAATTTCAAACTAGAGAAACACTGTTGTCTTTCTTTGTTTTTATTTTTTAACAACATTGTGGAGTGAACCAAGTGGGGTATCATCCTTTACTTTTGAAAGACAACCATTTAGCAACAGATTCACACTGAGGAGCATATCTCCTAGGGCTAACTATGAACAGTTCTACAAAACAAATCATAAATTATCGAAGTTATAAACTTATATCCTAAACAACCAACTTCTGAACTTCGTGTTTCAAAGTTAGAAATGATTTACCAGATTTTTTATTGGCTATGAGTTCTTTTTTTTCTTTTTCTGGGCGAGGGAGTTTAATACAAGGTTTCTCTGTGTATCCCTATCTTTCCTGAAATTCAATCTGTACACCATTTTGACCTCGAACTGACAAAGATCCACCTGACTTTTCCTCCATTATTAACCAGATTAGTTCTTTATTGAATAAATAATACAGTAAGTAAGTTTTCTTTTTTAAAGTGTGTATTAAGATATTGTCTTATCACCATGACCCAGTGCCTGTGAAGTCCTTCTATGTATCTAACTGTATCAAAAAAAATCTGTTGACTTCAATTTAGCAATTAACCATTTTTGATTTGCAGCTGGAAGATGATGAAAATTTTGTTTGTTCTTATTTATTTTCTAGCAACTTTATAAGCACATAAAACTGCCTCATTAAAGAGAAAATATGAAAATATTTGTCTTTATAGAATTAAGTACAGGCTTAACAGTAACTTATCTATTACACAGAGACAAGGATAAATGAACTATAAAACATCACTTTAGACAGTAAGGAGAAGGGAATCCTTTAAATTATAAATGCCACATTCATAAATAGCAGAGAGGACAATGGCCTGAAGTAATCACTACACTTGTGCCTTATTGCCAAGTCTGCTGCATGGCAACAGCTTGTGTTCACATTCTATATTTTTGAGATTTTATTTCATGTTATATCTAAAATAGCTAGTGAGCCTTCATATGTTTTTCAAGCTACTTCTGTAGAGTGAATTGGGAAATATCATGTTTATACTTTCCAAACACAGTTCCACTGCACTTTGGCAGCCAGTGCTTCCCAGCTACCTCGCTAGTTCTGGATATCCAGCCTGGCTATATTTACCTATTGTGCTCAGTCTCTTTCCTAGAGTGTGCATGCTTAGTAAAGGGCAGCATCCCATCTGCAGGTACCACTGACCATGACCATCGCCCACACTCTTGTCCAGAAACAAGGAGTATAATACATTTGCACACCAGAAAGAAATTTGCAGCTCTACCTCAGCTCACCTATATTCTCTGTAGTACTATCCTACTTTTTCAGCCTAGTCTTCAGGGCGAGCACTCAAGTATTCTGTTCTTCCTCTCACTCTTTCTTCTTTTCCTTCAGGTCCCACAGTGGTGTCTTCTTATCCAGCATAATACTGAAATCTCTAACAGAGAGATTACTTTCACATAATAATAAAGATAAAACACCTGGTGTTCATAATACAAACAAGCAAAATTAAAAAGAAAAAGTGTGTATAAATGAGAATACAACTTTAAACGGAGAATGTGTGTATTTTCAAAAAAGGCAATCTAAAATTGAGTCCAGTTGCATCTAGAGATGATTGTCTACTTTAATTTTCTCTGAGTCTATGTAATAAAGGAGACATAACTCTTCTTTACTATAATAATTACAATTTAGATATTTTATAGTGCTAAAATAGCAAACTCAGTAAATTATACTTAATTAAATTAAAAATATAGATGAGTTAGAGAATATTCATTATAACTTTATCAACTAAAGAATACCAACAATTATAGAATATTACATTTTAGTGTAAGAAAAACTTAACCTTTTGTTAGAAAGCAAAGCCAGTATCTTCATTAGAAGTTAATTCACTCTTAATCCCTGCCTAAGAGAAATGTTTTCAGAAGTTTGTAGTATTAGCACTGAGAGGTTCTTGTTTGTTTGTTTGTTTGTTTGTTTTAGCAGTTACAAGAATTGTGCTATATTAAGAGGTGTGAAGATGGCAAATCTGTCAGTTTCCTGCATCAAAAATTCATTAAACTACATTAAGTAATGACATCTCACTATCACTTCATAGCTAGTAACTTCAAAGGTAGCACTTATGCTTCCTTAGTTTAAAAAATGAACTTAAAAGAGTTTTCATACTGTGAAGCTGCAGTGATCAAAGCATGGTTTGCATGTAACCCACAAGTTCAAATAGACCAAATGGAAAGAAAAGAGCACTTAGGAGAAATCCCTGCTCCTACAGCACCCTGAAACATACAATAGAGAAAGAACGGTCTTTTAGATGCAGTCTTAGCCAATGCAATTGGATCACTATCTGATGCTGATGAACTGCAAACACTAATTGATGTAAACTAATAAACATAAAATATAAATCAAGAGAAAAGTGAGAATTACCTCATACAACTAAGAATGGCTATTGTAGAAAATGAAAACTAATAATAAGTATGAAAAACGCTATGAAGAAGTGAACTCTTGAAGTAAGAGGAAACAAAATTCGCCAGGATCATTTTGGAGAATAAAATTAGCATGGACGTTCAACACAAACATAAAAATGGGATCACTGTGATCAAACAGTTCTACTTTTGAATGAACATCACAACAATTATTTGTGTATGTGTGTATGTGTGTGTGTGTTTGTGTGGTATGAGCAAATCTGCCCATAAATATCAAAAAATATAACGTTGAATGATATACAACCTGTATTTACAGCAACTGAAAAACCACATTGGTATAATATAGAGTACTGTTTTAATTGTTTATATTGTTTTTTAAAATCTATTTACAATGATATAACTCCTTTGTTTCCTATTATCCTCTTTTGTGTTTGTGTATATATGTTCCCAAATAATTGAATTGGAACTCTCAGCTACTTGAGTTGCTTTTTTTAAACTGCTGTTTCTTTTTTTTTTTAAATTGTTTTAAAGCAATCTTGTTTGTGTTTTTTTTTTAATTTTACATACCATTCCCAGTTTTCAGTTCCCTGTACTTTCCCTCCTCCTGCTCTCCCCATCACATTCCCCATACATTCCTCACAGAGAGTAAGACCTCCCATGTGTAGTCAACAAAATTTGTCACATCACTTGAGGCAGGACCACGTCCTACCTGCCTGTATCTAGGCTGAGCAAGGTGTCCCTCCATAGGGAATGGGGTCCAAAAAGCCAGTTCATGCACTAAAGTTAAATACTGATTCCACAGCCAGTGGCCCCACAAACTGCACAAGTCACACAACTATCACCCACACAGAGGGTTCAGTCCTATGCAGGTTCTCCAACTGTCAGTTTGGTGATCTGGGACCCCTCTGTATGCTATGAAAACCATTAGTTAATAAAGAAACTGACTTGGCCTGATAGGATAAACAGAGTTAGGAGGGAACACTAAATTGAATCCTGGAAGAAAGAAGGGTGGAGTCAGAGAGAAGCCATGTAGCCCCTGCTGAAGACAGATGCTGGTCAGAACTTTGTCTGGTATGCCGCAGCCACATGGCGATATACAGATTAATAGTGATGGGTTAGTTTAGGATATATGTTAGCCAGAAATACGCTTAAGTTATTGGCCAAACAGTATTATAAATAATATGTTTTCTGCGTGATTATTTCGGGAATATGGGCGGCTGGGAAACAAACAAGCAGACTCCTGCAACAGTTTGTAGTCAGAGAAGTCCCACTAGCTCAGGTCAGCGGCTTCTGTGGGATTTTCCATCATGGTCTTTAAACCTTTCTCTCTCTACCCTCTCTATGACTGGACTGCAGGAGTTCAACCTAGTGCTTAGCTATGGATTTCTGCATCTGCTTCCATCAATTATTGGATGAAAGTTCTATAATGGCAATTAAGGTAGTCATCAACCTGCTTATGAGGGAAGGGGGGTTAAGGCACCCTCCCCACTACTGCTTAGATTCTTAGCTAGGGTCATCCTCCTATACCTTTCTTGGGCATATTCCCAAAGGATGTATACTCACACCACAAAGACATTTGCAGAACTCTATCCAGAGCAGCATTATTCATAATAACCAGGAAACAACCTAGATTTCCCTCAACCAAAGAATGGATAAAGAAAATGTGGCACTTTTACACATTGGAGTATTGCACAGTGGTGAAAAATAAAAACATCTGGAAATTGCAAACAAATTAATAGAACAACAACAAAAAAAAGACAAAACAACACCAACAACAAATTTCCTGAGTGAGGTAACCCAGACCCAGAAAGACAAACACAGTATGTACTCACTCATAAATGAATATTAGGTTTAAAGCAAAGGGTAAACAGTCTAGTGTACATAACCCCAGAGAAGCAAGGAAGCAAGGATGACCCTTAAAGAGACATTCATGGATCTCCCTGGGAAGGAGAAATAGAAAAGGTCTCCTGAGTAAAGTGAGAGTGTGGGGTAGGAGGAGGGTGGAAAGATAATGAGGGGAGGGAAAGAAGAACATGAGGGATTAGGGAGGTCGAGCTGGGGGAAGGGCAGAGCAGGAGAGCAAGGAAAGATATATCTTGATAGAGGAAGCCATTTTTAATTTATTTCAGTTGCTTTGACCTACAGATGTGAAAGGATAAAGTATTGTTCAGATGGGGGAACAATTCATAATATGATTTTGAAGCTTTTGTGAAAATTCTAGCTTCTGTCTTTCATCCTAACACTTGAATGTTAAAAAAACTTGCTGCCATTTCCTCAATTTAGGTCTATAATGAGAAATTTTGTGAGATTGAGTACATCCATAATTAGAAAATTCAAAAAAGCAAACCAACATACATAATTGAATAAAAACAGGGCAGAGTTTTGGCTATCTCAGAACTTTTGTTCTAACTTTCTCTTCCATTTTTATTTACACACACACACACACACACACACTTCACATATAGTAGGTATATAAAAATAAATACTGTATGATATTTATAAAATTTATTATAGCATTTATTCATAGAAAATTATGACCACTGGTGTTGGTAAATTTAAGAACAATTATATAAATTATTCAAAAACACATCCAAATAATCTCTCAATTCTCTTCCCTGACAATGGACACACGATGTCATTGCCTCTGAGTATATAAAATCAACAATTCTGAATTATTTTTAGATACACAGGAAGTGAAATATATTAGAAACATGCATATTAGCTATAGCTGGAAGATATTTCCTTGTTTAAAATTTGTATTATCTTTAATAAAACACATACAGATTTTGTAAGGATATAGCAAAAATATTTCATTTCTGACAGAGACATGGCTGCCAAGGAGAAGTTGCTTGGAACTTTGTAAAAAAGTATGAGACCACCAAGACCTGGGAACTGAGCCATATTTCCTTCTATTTCACAGCATCTCTGCTGCATCTCTTTAGAGAGACTGCACAATCATGAAAAAATGAGTTTTGAACTGAGCTGGATAGAGACTCATTAATTTCTCTGTATTCAAAGCTGTTAGAACATTTGTTTGAAAATATAAATTAAGCAAATACTCAGACCCACTTTGTAATGTTATAAGGAAAAATTGAGACATGAACATACATGAGCATAGAGAACACAAAGCTAGAGCCCAAGCTAGAAGCAGCAATAGAAATGCCCTGAAAAATTTCTTTCATTATGGTCATGGCTTCCATATTCTTGGGTACTCCATCTGAATTTGATGCACCATGGTTCAGTAGCAAAACCCTATGCAATGATATTAAATTACACTTTTCTTCTTAAATAGACAATATATTACTAATAATTATAGGAATTTTAACAAAGCTTAAAGGGAATAAACATGCTGCAACTAATAAAAATGTAGCTAAAACAACATGAATATATTTACAATAAAAAATCCAATATAATGGCATATTGACTTATACTGTTTATACTTAGTTTTATATATGGCTAATGTTCTCCAAAAATTGAGAGACATAAATATTGGAATGCAAAACATAATAAATTGTCATGTTAGATACTAAACAGAAACTGTACAATACTTTTAATGCAAGTTACTTTGAATTCACCGTATAATATTTGAAAGTATTTTAAATCTCAAACTATTAATTGAGTATATTATGTAGAATAAATTAGTAAAGGAACTTTTTTTATTTTAAATCAGTAGTGTGAAGCTATATATGTGATGAAAACTGCATAGTTTACAGCAAAATTAGGCAATAACTTCCACTTCAAGACTGTGATCAATTTATTATTTTGTGAGAATTTGATATATGTTCATAGCAAGCTACCTTGAATTAAGTTAAATGTACATTGTACACCAACCTGTTCTAAAAAACACAAATTTACCATGTAGGCAATAGTCAAATGCAATGCATTAAAATTTTTCTAAATGTGTTTTGTTACCAAAAAAATGTCACAATATCAGTAAATCAAACTCTGAATATTGTGCATATTATTAGCATGCTACTATACGTGTAAATAAGTTCTTTTATTGTGTCAGAGACGTGTGTTCAAAGAAATGCATCTGAATTACCTCTGCATAACACTGACTGCAGTTTTACTCTAACTTAGAAAATGTTTGCTGGTACTTCACAAAATTCTTTTCTCATACAATTAATTTTCTAGAAATGATCAATAAGTCTCTGAAATGCACCTACATTAAATAATAGTTAAAAATTAATCTGCATGATTAAATTCAAAGCAAGATATAAACCCTTGAGAATAGCAACTACTACCCATTGTATAATCTATTAAGATTATGCATTTCGGGCATTTGTATAAAAATATATAAGCCTTTCTCAGCTGATTCTCCAAAGATGATGTCTAAATAACAATTGAAATAAATCATATGATGTAGTGATGCATATTTGCATGGAAGATTTACTGTCATATTCTTTGAACAGTACGTGCTCAGTATTTGTTCTGTAGAGAAACAGTATCTGAATGTTTTCTTGGAGTTTTATTTCTACAAACTGCTATTGTGCTTCTCTGTATGGTGGAAAATGTAAGAATAAAAAAAAGAAAAATGTTTCCTTTTGCTTCCTTTTGATGTACTGCTTGGCAGTAGGTGGCCCTGTGTTTATCATCCCTGACTGCCTGTAGGAACAGTCCTGCTAGCTCAGAAGACAGGCTCCTAGGGATTCTGTAATTGCAACTGAGTACAATTTAGAAGTACAATATCTTCTAAGTGAGATACCCTTAGGAAAACTTTAGAAGACTGAGGTACTCCAAACTATTTATTATTTGAAATAAAACAGAAACCTGAGATATTGCTCTAAGTGATCACCTCTAAAATGTTTTCTTCTGGTATACCTCATCATCTCAGGTATGCAGACTTAAGCAGATACTTTTAATGAATGGGCTGTTGTGATCCTCACTTTATACCTGGTTTGTTTTATATGGAATGCTTCAAACAAGAGAACACTTGGCTATTCCATAAATGAGAGGGTTTTGAATCATACGAACTTTCTAATGGTATTCACTTTACATGTTTTTCTCAGGACACTTAACAATTTCTCATCACTCAGACTTGGTAGAAATATTCATAATGGGACCAAAAAATAAATAAATAATAAAAGTCTACACTCCTTTGTTATTAATAAAATTAATAATTATCATGGTTTATTTTGTGTTGACTGAAGTTATTGTTCTTCCTGGTTCCCGCAGTCATTAAGTCCCAAAGAAATCACACAGAGGTCTCCATTAATTATATACTGATTGGCCTATTATCTCAGGTTTCTTATTAACTTTTATAGCTTATATTAGCCCATAATTTTTGTCTGTGTTAGCCATGTGGCTTGACACCTTTTTTTGTGAGGCAGTCACATCTTGCTTCCTCTGTGTCTGGGTTACGATTGCAGACTAAACCTTCCCTCTTCCCAGAAATCTTGTTGCCCCACCCCTACTTCCTGCCTAGTTGCCCCACCTATACTTCATGCCTGGCTACTGGCCAATCAGTGTTTATTTAAAATACAAGTGACAGGGTACAGACCATTGTCCCACAGCAATTTTGGGGCCATACTTTCTGCTTAAATTTTATTATATATTTTATTACTTTATTTAATTCAAATGTTCTATTTTATTTCTAGAAAAATGAAGTTAAGGCAGGGTTGATGGGCTAAAAAGGTAGAATTTATTGTCAGGACTTGGACTATGAATGTCTGATTATAAGATGCATATTCTAATCACATGAAACAAATTATTCAAAGGACATATTTAGTGCCTCTAAATATAATGAACAGACAGATTTACATATATCTAGCTACAGTTTTAGTTCTTTTATATTAAATATGAAAGCCAAAGATGATTAAACTTCTGGGAGACTGTTTAATTGTTGATAATATTTTGGTAAATATTGTAAATACAACAGTGAAAATTTACTTGTCTGAGGCCTAAGGGAATTATCAATCACATGGTAACTAAGTATGAGAAAAGAGTTCAGCTTCGCTAGTCCTAGAGAACTTCAGGTTTAAAATACAATGAGACATCATTTAACATATGAATTAGAATGGAAAAAATAGATAAAAATTTAAAATATCACTCTTAAATTGCCTCCAAAATGTTAAACACTTAGACCCTTTGGAAAATCACTTAATACTTTTTCAATAGCCAATGTAATATTGCCACACAATGAAATAATTGTATTCCTGCACATTTATTCTGAAATAATAAAATTATACATATATATCCTTCAACACAAATATGAACATTAATTTTATTTATGATATTAATGAACTAATAAGAATTCTATCATATTTCAGTAAATTTTCAACAGCAAACAATGAGAACTCTGGATGTAATTCAGTGATGTGGATAAATCTATGAGAACTGTGTTAATCAAAGCATCCCAAAATTTATATACTCTGTTATTTCCAATGACACAATTAAAGAAACTAAGAACATATTAGTGTTTAGTAGTCTTTACAACTGAATATAGGTAGAGGGGGAAACATAGTGATTATAAAATGTAAATGTGAGAGAAAATTATACATTTTCTGTGAACATTCTGATCGTACAATTGTTCTCTGGTTTTGCGAGACATAATGATTGGTTTAAACTTAACAGAAAGTACACAAGATCTATTTATTACATATTTAATATCTATATATCTATAATTATCTCAAAAGAAAGTAAATGAATTAAAAAATAAAGAAGAAGCAGATTAAGTGGTTAATATAGAGTTCATAAAACATTGTGTCTGGAGAGGAGGACCCCATGCATTATCTCTACATCCAATGAAGATTATATATATGGCATGTGAAAAAACATTCTGCAGTTCACAGAAGAAAGAGACTGAGAAACTGCCAATATAGGCAAAACAGTCTTTCAAATTTCTTCCTTCATTTAAACGTCTGCCAGACACTATGGGCCTATAGCTGAATATGGATGCTCCAATGTTACAGAAGAACTTTGGATGACTGTCTAGGCAGTGAGAAGTCTCTGTCAATTCTAGAATTTTGGAAGTTGATTACAATGCACTTCCTGTTTACTTAGGTAATATTGTATTCTCCTGGTGTCTTTGATGGAGTTGAAGACAGATAGTTATATTGTTTTCCTTAGTTATAATAAATGATAAATTAGATATGAAACTTTAGACTCAAAAAGATAAAATAGATGATAGAATCTTTTCTTTAATTTTGCCAGCTACAAAGAGACTAAATAATGTAACTTTATTTTTTTTTTTGGTTACTTGTTTTATTATATGTAGTTTTACAATGTTGAAGTTAAACCCTTAGTTTTCATTTACACACAAAAGAGGAGATGATGTGGAATTCCTCTCTGTATGCTATGACTATTGGTTAATAAAGAATCCACTTTGGCCTATGGAATGGCATAATGTAGCTAAGTGGGGAAAATTATACTGAACTCAGGAAGAAAGAAGACATAGCCAGGCAGCTGTCCAAGAAGCAAGATGTGAGGGAACAAGCCATGAGCACATCGTAAAATATAAAATCATAGAAATGGGTTTATTTAAGATGTAAGAGCTAACTAGGAATACTCCTCAACTGTTGACCAAACAGTGTCACAATTGGTAAACTTTTGTATGATTGTTTATGTCTGGGTTGACAAAAATGAAAGTTCTGTCTACATTTTATACACATACCTAGTTTGATATCAAAGCAATCATTCTCATAGACACTTTTGATCAGCAGAATTAATTGTACTGAGAAATTGAGCAACAGATTCAATTGCATATATCTTACAATTCCATTTCTATAGAATTCTAGAACAGTTACAACTGAAAACCAAATTTTCCTCACACAGAACATTTGCTAATGTCTAGAAACCTGTTTGTTTCTTAAAACTGAGCCAAAAACCACTCATATACAGTGAGGGGAGACCAGGGATAGTAATAAATCTCCTGCAACCAACAAACTAGCCCTCTACAACAAGAAATTGTTGAGTCAAAAAATTCAGCAGTGTTAAGGGTGGGGATCTGTGCTCAGTAATAGGCAAATTAATCTTTCTGACAAAAGGCTATCAGTGTTTGCCAGGTATGGAAACTCCAGGAAAGAAAGGGAAGGAAAAATACAAAAATCACATGAAAAAGTTCACTTTAAATAAGAATCAGGTCAACCCAAGTTGACCCCAGACTCTGGGAAAATGTTGGCATAAGTATGGTGCCAAAAACATAGGTGCTGGAGTGTTCCTTTTCATTTATCTCACAGCTATGTGACTCTATCGGTAACTCAGAAAATAGCTCAGGATTTTAAACCTTTACAGTTTCATCCACTTATATAGCATAAAAAGAAAAACAATGACATAATTGAAACTATGAATATTATGGGATAGCATCTCATAAAGTCATTTGAAAATTTATACAAAAGACTAAAATAATAAGAAAAATGAGAATTTAAAAGATGATTTGGGAGAATAAATTGACTCATACAGGAAAATATAATGGAAATAATAATAGCAAGCTATTTGCTATGAAAAATAAAAAGTTAACACTGAATATAGACTAGAAAACAGAAGACTGATTTGTAAATTTACATAGAACATTGGAAATGATGAAGAGATATCTCAGGGTTTTTGCTGATATTTAGCATAAAAAGAGTAATAGAATACTCATCACAATTTGCACTATTAATTTTAAAGATAATTTTGCATATATTTCATTGTAGTAGAATGTTTCTTAAATGGAAAATATGAAAGCTATAAATGCAGTATATTACTTTGTACATATAAAAGATAAACATAATTTCCAGGTCAAAAACATGAGTAAATTAATTACAAACTCAGAGAATCTACTTGGAGCACATTAACCAACAAGAAAATGTAAATTTTTTATCCATAAAATAATCCACTATAGACTGAGGACAGAGCTCAGTATATTAGTAGGCTTGCAATACAAATATGATGACCTGGAAATGGATTCTCAACATCCACACTAAAAAGGTTGGCATGGCTATGCCAAACTGTGCTGTTATGATCATAGTTGAGCACATGTCCTTGGTGGTATGATTGAACATCCGTTGGATATATACCCCAAAGTGGTATTGCTGGGTCTTGAGGAAAATTGTTTCCTAATTTTCTGAGAAATCACCATACTGATATCTAAAGAGGCTGTATCAGCTTGCACTCCCACCAGCAATGCAGGAGTCTTCCCTTTACCCCACAACCTCTCCAGCATAAGTTGTCATCAGTGACCTGGAAACAACCTAAATGCTCCTCAACCAAAGAATGGATAAGGAAAATGTGGTACATTTATACAATAGAGTACTACACAGCAGAGAGAAATAATGACATCTTGAAATTTGCAGGCAGATTGATGGAAATATCATATTGAGTGAGCTAAACCAGACCCAGAAAAACAAATATCTTATCTACTCACTCATAAGTAGTTTATAAACAAAATCAAATAAAACCAGTCTGCAAATCATAATCCCAGAGAACCTAAACAACAATGAGGACCCTGAGAGATACGTACATGGATCTAACCTATATGGGAAGTAGAAAAAGACAAGATCTCCTGATAATTGGGAACATGGGGATCATGAGAGAGGGTTGAAGGGGAGGGGAAAGGTGGGGGGAGCAGAGAAAAATGGATAGTTCAATAAAATCCATAAAAAATGTTGGCATGACCACATTAGTCTGTAATTTCTCTCTTCTGTTTAGAGGAGAGAGCTGAAGATAGATGGGGCTCTCTACCAAGGCTACGTCAGTGATATTAGAGAGTGCTATATCCAGTAGGAATAAGGCAGAACATAATAGAAAACAAACAATCCTCCTCTATTTGGGGCCTCTACATGAGTAAGCACAGATAAATGCAGCAAAAACACTTGCATAATGATGTATGTACATATACAATCTGAAATTGTGAAAAAAATATAAATAATACAGCAGAAAACAACATTTGTTTAAGAGAAAATGTACAGTAAAAAAAGTAGAATGATCATTTATTCAGTAAAACAGCTGTTACAGAAATGCAGCAAAACAAATCTTTTCTTCCTCCCCAAAATATTCAATTTTTTGTCAATGAAGTGCAAGAATGGGATATATAGTCTGGAATTATTTATGACCATATTATTATTCATAAAATCAATCTTTTCTTTTACACTGTTCCACCTTATATATTACTGACTATTCGTTTGTATTTGGTCAAGCATGAAATATGGCCCTACCCTTATTTGAAGAGCATTACAATACAAAATCAAATACCTACTAGGTACCTGAATTACCTCAAACTCATTTAAAATTTACATGTCAAAAGTAATTCATTAGTAACTTTTCTTTTTTTCGAGACAGGGTTTCTCTGTAGCTTTTTGGTTCCTGTCCTGGAACTAGCTCTTCTAGACCAGGCTGGCCTCGAACTCACAGAGATCTGTCTGCCTCTGCCTCCCGAGTGCTGGGATTAAAGGCGTGTGCCACCACCGCCCGGTCATTAGTGACTTTTAATATAGCAAATATTGGGGAAAATCTTCTAAAAAATAAACATTTTCATTTTGCATTTTAATGATGCAAAGTCAAATAAAAGATTTTTGTTCCAGAGAAAAATGTACAAATTATGCTTTTCAATTTGAACAACTAAACTGTAGAAAACAGAACAACATGATTTAGGGTGAATAAACACAGTGGTTTATCCACAGAAAAAGTAAATATTCAAATTTAACTTAGTAATAATTTGAGAACTGAGAATCATACAAATGACTGCTATTAAAGTTAATACTACTTCTATTTCAAAGTTCAAGTAATATGTTCAAAGAAACACAATATATAATTATTTCTTAAAGTGAACAAGTGCCAAAAATTATCTTCAATTTTTATACAGAGCTGAAGTATGGACAAGGTGGTAGATACAAAGAATAATGAGAGTGGACAACAGGTAAACAAGGTAAGATACTATTGCAACAGTATTGACTATAAAGATTGGGTATCAGTTTAAGGTGAAAACTATAAAAATTCTAAACAGGTGTCTATTATAGTATATTCCTTAGAAAAGAATTTATGTTTAAATCACAAATCTGTATATAATGTCACACAACTGTGCTTTACAATAATAAAAGTTTGATACTTGAAACTCAGTTTAGATTTACAGTATGAAGGAAACTATAAACTTAAATAGATACACTTATCAATCTAGCACAAGAAATCATTGTCAATGATGTGATACTTTTCTCCCTTCAAATTCAGCAAACATTTAGGAATGATTCAAATCAATTAACATGAAATATTCTTGCAATGTAAATGGTAATTGCTTTCCTGGAATTCAGTGTATAATTTGTGTAAATACTTGGTTATGTAGTTCAGAAGAATTTAAGATTTGGAATAAAGTTAAAAAGATTTTTCTCCTAAATGCGATATAACTTGGTAAGCAAATGATTTATAGATACTATATATAATGTGTAGATGACAGGTAAGAGATAGATAGATAGATAGATAGATAGATAGATAGATAGATAGAAGATTTTTCCCAAGTGTATATCAAGATTTCTTCTATATGTATCCCTTGCCATCTCAATACCAATACTGATGCCACATATTTAGCAGAAAGAATTGCCTAAATTTCCCACCAATTATTTAAGATTTATTATAATACCCATGTAAAACCATATCATAGTTCTTAATTTTCAATTTTTTTGAAAAAAAAAATAGCAACCCAGAGGTCCAGTAAAATGAAATGACAAAGAATGAAAAGAACTTGGAAGATACCAAGAATTGGGTATATTATTACTATTTTGTGAGGGATAACACAAGATAGATTTTAAAAGATATTTAAGCTTTACGAATAAAGGTTTGCTTGCCTCTCTGGGTCTAATTTGTCCCCGACACTGTCTACTATGCATGTATTGATGGCTGAAATGTTTGCAAGGATGAAGTCTATGATTGGCGGAGCTAAATCAGAGCTGCCCACTGCATAGTATCTCAGGAGCCTTAGTTGCCATGGATAATGACAAGGTGAGAAATATTTCTGGAGTCTCCTGGAACTTCCATCATCAGGAACACAATAAAATTGATTTCTAGGAAATTATGTTCTGGTAGCTAATCACTGCTTGGAAATTATATCTATTACACTCAACAGTGTTCAAAATTAAACAAATTGCAATGATTCTTATCTTCATTTCTTTGATATGAAATTTACAAAATACACACTTGATTTTTATAGAAACTATGGTGGAAGAAGAAAACTAGTGCTATGCATAGTTGCTGCAATCCTTCTCAGATTTCTCAGGGTATGAGTCCTGAATAGGCAATTTCTGGACTATTAATTAACTGATATAACTTATCTGTTTCAGATGCTTTTTTATGTGATTCATTGGCTCACCTATAATATTATTACCTGTGACTAATATGAATTACATATTATGGCTGCACTATATAAAATTATACACACAGTTGTTTGGGAATTCCAGGGGACCACATCAGGCAACAACCAATTGAATGAAACCTAGTTACACAATGGGAGGCTTGCCTGGCTAAAAGAGACAGCCAGTTAAGACACTGTAACCCCCTTTACTAGGAGTCCTCACTAGGATCACCCTCAGATTCCAGAATGTTTCCTTTGCCCTAGATTTCCACAATGCCCCACAATTTCAGCCATCTCTTCCCACACTCCTCATTGCATAACATTCCACCTGAAACTAATTCTTTTGGCTCCCATCCCCAACCACTTCTAGCCCACCAGAAAAAAAAAAAAAAACTGATTCTATTTCTCCTTCCCAGGGAGATACATGTGTCTTCCCTAAAGACATCCTTTTTACCTAACCTGTCTCAGTTTGTGAGTTGTAGCTTGGTTATCATTTACTTAAGGTGTATTATTCACTTTTAAGTGAATTTGTACCATATTTGTCTTTCTGGGTCTGGCTTACTTCACTCAGGATAACTTTTTTTCCTAAAAGTTCCATCCATTTGCCTGCAAATTCTGTGATGCCATGTTTTTAACAACTGTGATATTCAATTGTATAAATTACCACATTTTCTTTATCCTTTCTTCTGCTGAGGAACACTAGGTTATTTGAAGGTTCTGGCTATTATGAAAAAAAAAAAGCTACAATGCACATAGTTGATCAAGTGACCTTGTGAAAGAATAGAGTGTCCTCTGGGCATACGACCAAGAGTGGTATACCTGGGTCTTGAGGCAGATTGATATTCAACTCCTAAGGAACATTGGTTCCCATAGTGGCTGTACAAATTTGCACACTCACAAGCAATGGAGGCTTGTTCCTCTTTCTCCACTTCGTTGACAGCATGAGCTGCCATTTGTTTTGTTGATCTTAGTCATTTTTACAGATGTACAGTGGAGTCTGGGAAAGGCACATTTGAGCTCATAGAGAATGAAATGACAAGCACAGGGCCTGCAGAAGTCTGTCCAAGATTCTCTGTGAATATGTTGTAACTGTTAGCTTGTAGTTTTGTGGAACTTGTAACTGTGGGAGTGTGTGTGTCTCTGACTCTCTTCCTTGCTGCTCTTGGGGTTCTTTCCTTCTTATTGGGTTCCTGTGTCCAGTCTCAGTATAAGGGCTTTTGCCTTGTTTTATTGTATTTTGCTCTGTTGTTGTATCTTGCAGGCCTGCTATTCTATGGAAGGAAACAGAAAGGACACAGATTTAAGGAAAGGAAAAGTGGAGGAGACTTCACTGAGAGGAGGGAAAACTGTGGTTGAATGTTTAGTATGTAAGAAGAATCCGTTTGAAAAAAATCATCACAAGAAAAAGAACAGGCTTCAGAATAAAACAAAAATCACTAATACTGTAGCTCTATTTACAGTCTCTAAAACAATATGAAATGTGTTACTCAATCCAAGAAATTAAAATAAAATTAAGTTATACACTGAGATATTATTCTGCATTAACTTAGTACTTCAAAACCAGGTAGTAAGTGTATATTCACATAAGATGAGCTGCAAAAAAGCATGATCATTGTTTACATTATTAAAAAAAATCTAGTCAGAACTTTGAGCATTAGACTGAAGTTCTTAGTGTGTTTATTGATATCTTTGCTTCTTTTTGTATTTGTTTGCTCATTCACTGATTAGTCATTTTTTTTTTTTGTTTTTCAGTGTTGAACTACTTTTATAAATTCTAGATATCAATCCATTGTCGTAGAAGGGCTGGCAAGGATTTTCTCCCCTTCACTCTGTGTTTTCACTCTGCTAACCCCGCCCTTCGCTGTGCTGAAACTTCTCACTTTCAGGCCACTTGACCTCTCATTTCCTACTTTTGTTTACTAACTTACTATTCTCCTTTAGAAAGGCCTTGCATATTCACATTTATAGAAGAATTGTCCTTGATTCCTTCTAGTAGTTTCAAGTTTCCAGCTCTACAATTGGTTTTGAATTGTTTATGTAATGGGAGAAAGCAACTCTAGTTTCAGTTTTCTCATCGGGATAAAGAGTTTCTCTAGCACAAAAACTTCCAAGGCTGTTTTTATGCCATGTGCATTTTGTTATTCATCTTTTTTAAAAAAAAAATAGACTTTTGATGTGGAATTCCCCTCTATATGCTGTTATTATCATTAATGTGCCTATAGAAGAGCTATAGGGGATCAGAGCTAGGTAGAGAAAACTAAATAGAATTCTGGGACAACGGAGGTGGAGTAACAGAGAAGCCTTGTAGCCCCACAGGAGTCAGACAGAACTTTACCTGGGAAACCACAGCTACATGGTGATATATAGATTAACAGAAATGGTTTAAATTAATATATAAGAGTTACCCAATGAGAAGCTAGAGCTAATGGGCCAAGCATTGATTTAATTAATATGGTTTCTGTGTGATTATTCTGGGGCTAAGTGGCTGGGAACCAACAAGCAGCCCCCTCCTCCAACAAGTTAGTATACCAACATGGTAGACTAAATCCATGTAAAGCCTGCAAAAGCAGTTTGGAGAGAACTATGCCCATATTCCCATATATTGTCTATAAATGTTTGCTTGCATTTAAAGGGGGATAGTCTATAGAGATCTGCATGGATATAGATCTTGGTTTATTGATACAATTTTGTTATACTGTGTATATGTATTTCCGATCTTGATTAAGGTATTGTGTTTGTGCAGCTCATTTAAAATGTAATGTATAGTTAAGAAATTTAGGTTAATAGATAACCATCTATAATTGTAAAGTTTGTAGTCATGTTAGATTTTCTAGATGTACAGAGATGTATTTCAGATGGATAGGGATTCTTCAAATCTTTCAAAGACTACTAAATATGTCACTTAAAATGTTTTAAGAACTTAAGACTTTTCATGGCAATGAGACACATCTGTTCCTGGCAGAACCAATCTACTTCAAGAGGAAGATGGGCATCGAAGAGTCTCCTTATGAAGTTTGTTTAGCCATTTGGGCAAAAAAAAAAAAAACTGCTCTTGCCTGGACTGTTTGATGAACTGAACTTGCAGAACCCACGGAGCAATAACTGCTGAACTTGCCTAAAGGTGAGAAATGACCTTTGTGGATCTTGTTTCATGAAAGAGTCTGCCAGACACATTCAGGACACAGAAGAAAGTGACTGCAAAACTGTCTTTGAAATTTCCTGCTTCATGGAAAAGTCTGCTGGATACTATGGGCCTGTAGCCTGAAGATGGATGCCCCAATGGTACAGAAGAACTTTGGATAACTGTCCAGGCAGTGAGATGTCTGTATCAATTCTAGAGTTTTGGAAGCTGCTTAAAATATACTTCCAGTTTACTTAGGTAATATTATATCCTTCTGGAGCCTTCGATGTAGTTGAAGAATTGATAGTTATAGTTTTCCTTAGTTATGATAAAAGATAAAGTAGATATAAATATTGTAACTGTAATTATTTCTTGATACCTGTTTTGTTATATGTAATTTTACTATGTTAAAGTCAAAGCCTACCTTTTTATTTAAACAGAAAAAAGGAGGTCATTAGGGATTCAACCCTATATGCTGTGATTACCATTAATGAATGAAGAAACTGCTTTGGGCTTATAGCAGAACTATAGGGAACAGAGCTAGTCAGGGAAAACTAAACAGAATGTTGGGAGAAAGGAGGTGAAGTCAGAAAGAAGCCTTGTAGCCCCACAGGAGCTAGAAAGAACTTTACCCAGTAATCCACAGCCACATGGTGATACACAGATTAATAAAAATAGGGCAAATTAATATGTAAGAGTTAGCTAATAAGAAGCTCAAGCTAATGGGCTAAGCAGTGATTTAATTCCTACAGTTTATGTATGATTTTTTCAGGGTTAAGCAGCCAGGAACCAACTAGCAGCACCCTCTTCCAACAGACATTTTTTTCTTACATACTACATTCTGATAAGACCTCCCCCTCCCTGCACTCCTTCCAGTTCTTTTCCAACACCCCTTCCAGTTTAATTGACTTCTTCTGCCTGTCATTAGAAAAAAAGGAAACAAAGGAAAAATGATAAAATAAAATAAGATAAAACAAATACATCATAATAGTACAAAACAAACAGAAGAGAAAGAGTTCAGGAAAAAGCACAAGAAACAGATGTAGACACAGAGTCCCACTTGTTTGCAGACTCAGAAATCCCTTAAACACACTACATTAAAAGTCGTAATATATATGTAATAAGTCTACAGGGTAAAAAGAGAGAAAACAAAATAATATATAATAAAATAAAAATATAAATGAACAATAAGATAAAAATTTTAAAAATAGAAAATAAAAGTCCCTGATATGACTTTATGGCACAAGAAATTTCCAAAGTTGCCATTGAGTTTGTTTAATATTTGCCATCTATTGCTAGGCAAGCAGTTTTACCCTTAAGAATAGTTGGTTTCTCAGAAAAAAAAAACTGAATTCCTTTTGCAAGTATTTTTCAATTGGAGATATTTTCTGAATAAAAGATGGGGGCATACACTCTAGGACCCCATTTGTTGCAGAACTATGTAGGCCCTGTGCATGCTGTCCCATGCTCTGTCAGTTCATGTTTGTCAACCCTGCTGTGTTTATAAGGTCCTGTTTACTTAGTGTCCTCCATCTCCCTTGACTCTTCAACCCTTTCAGCCTTCTCTTCTGCTGTGTTCCATGAACCCTAATGGTAGATTTTTGGGAAGACCTCCCATTTAAAGCTGAGTCTTCCAAGGACATATTACCTAAAATATTTTATACTATGATCCTAACTGCATGTGTTTTTTTTGTGTGGGTCCTCTCTTCAATTCGACTGTTTATTGCCACTGTCATACTGTTTTGGTTACTATGACTTCTGAATATAATTTAAGAGCAATATAATTTAAAATTCCTACAGAAACAAAAAGGACTGAATAGCAAAACCATGCCTGAGAAACAACGACGATACTATAGATATCATTATTCCTACACATAAACAGGAGATTTCTTTCTCTCTTTTGTAAATTTTTTCTATAGATATTATAAAACTTGCATTACAGAGTTGGGGATTTTTGTTTTTTGATTTTTTTTCACTTCTTAGAATGCTTTTTAGAGAAGAGGCTATTCTCTGTTTTATTTTCTTCTGCTTCTTTGTTTAATAAAAAGATTTTCTGATTTCTTTCTTAGTATATTTAGTGTCCTTTACACAGTGGAAGAAAAAAAATTAGAATTATGTTGTAATTCTTTATCAATAAAATCAAAATGGCTATCATCAACAAATCAAGTAACATATCTAACAATGGTATATATAGTGTTGGTGGGAATATAAATTAATAAATTCATTTTCCATGGAAATAATTATGAAGCCTCCTCAAATTGTTACAAATACTATTACTCTTGGTTTTGCTAAACCCCTCCTGGGTGTTTGCCCCAAAAATCCAAACATATCCTTCTGAGATACCCACACTTCGTATTGCTCCACTTTTCATAACTGCTGAGTCATGAAATCAGCCTACTTGCATCAGGAGGTGAATAAAAAAAGTGTGATTTTGTGTGTGTGTGTGTGTGTGTCTGTCTGTCTGCCTGTCTGTCTGTGTGTCTGTGTGTCTGTGTCTGTGTGTCTTTGTGTTTGTGGAGTCTGTGTCTGAGGTGAGGCAGAGCCAAAAAGTGAAACCACAAACTTTATAAATAAACTGGGG
This sequence comes from Neodon shergylaensis, assembly GCA_025134845.1. Classification (NCBI taxonomy): domain Eukaryota; kingdom Metazoa; phylum Chordata; class Mammalia; order Rodentia; family Cricetidae; genus Neodon; species Neodon shergylaensis. Next base: position 10,249,596 of record JABTXL010005416.1, on the reverse strand, counting down.
TAGTACCAAAAATAAATTTTAAAAGTTTTCTCTCATATGCAGAATCTAGCTTTAAAATAGAAAAAGGTTTCCTGTTCCTGCAGGAAGATAGAGATCAGTATGGAAGTGGGAATAGTAAAGGATGAAGGAACAATATCAAAATACATGGCATACATGTCTGAAGATATCAGGCTGGAAGCATCTTTCTGTGCATAGATCCATACTTTTTAAAAAATGAAATAAAATTAACTAAAGTAAAAACTGAAAGGTTTCCATACCCTGATATTAATCTCTCCGTGGACAAAGTAATCCAAATCAAGCCGAATTAAAATAACAGACCAAGGTTATTGGTAGAATGCCTGCTGGTGGTTCTCTAGCCCAGAGACAGGAGATGGGGAGAAGAGACTGGAAAACTACATGGCCATTTCCCAGGGGCAATTTACATACCACGTAAGTGTGGTCTTCAGCATCTCTGGGGGTGTGGGTAGCTGCCAGGCTCTTGGCTGGTTTTCTGAGCCCAGGCAAGAGATGGGGGAGGGAGAACTGGCTTGGAGCTTCCTCCTGAACAAAAAGAAAGAAACCTCATTAATCAGCATGACCTTGGATAACAATAAAAAATATCATACAAAGGACAGACATTTGTTATCCTTTAATTTGTGCCTTGCTATTTTAAATTAGTACATTTCATAGAAAGTAGTGGTAATTGAGGACTTATAAACTGACCATTAGTATAATGGCTTCCCAGAAAATATTAGGCATCTTTATAAGGATCCTATAACAAACTGAAAGCTAATAATACCTAAAGGAAACATGATTACAAATACTTTGTACATCAGAAATCTAAAACATATCCCATCAGTCCTTATAAGCATAACATTCTTAACACTTCCTTCTCTAAGTATGGCTTTGGTAACTTGTTTATAAATAGGTGAGATGTTTATAAATAGGTGAGAAGCAAAGAAAATCTCAATTATTCCTTGTAAAATGTATCTACAGAGACTGTATGTGTAACCTGTGACACACTGTCATACATCAGTTCATGTCGGCTGTCAAAACCAAACCAGTTTGACATGGGGCATGATGGTTCTGAGGCCTTAAGACAGACTTCTCAAAGTTGGCCTTGAACTCAGTCAAAGAACAATATAAACTTTCTGAAAATGTATAGTGGTCCACAAAGTTTATTCACAAATGCATCTATTTCCCCAGAGAAGGCATAAACGGACAATGCTAAATTGGCTTAATAAGGCAATATGTCAATTACTAAAGAAAGGGATTTTCACTAATTTCTGCTCAATAGAATTTGATGAATATTAATGACTATGCACTTTGAATTTTCCATCTTCCAAGTGAGTGTTTCCAGCCCAATTAGGTGTTTCCAGATGCTGTTATTCTTTGCCTATTCTTTCAGAGAAAGAAAAAAATATTTATTTGATATTATACATCACAGCAACAGAGAACTGTGCCTCATAAAAGGTTGAATGCAATGCAGAAGTTGTGAGCTTTGAGCTGAAAGCATTGCCAGATGACACTTTGACTGTAGACCTTGGGTGAATAATAATCTCATTCTGTGAATTTCAAAGGCGAGTACGTGGACTTTTGAGCATAAATTAGGTTGTAGAAGAGATTAACTGTTTGTCTTATCCAGGACTCCAGTTTTCTGCAGTTATCTTTCTTACTTTCTTATCAGATGAGGGTTGTCACAAGTATTAGATAGCATACACAGGTAGAGTTATGTGAGGAATTTATCATATAAAGTAGAAGAATTATATTTTTGTCTTCTTTCTTGGTAGTGGAATGTGGGAAAGATACCATGCATTGCCACAGACATAGGAAACCTGACATTGTAACTCTCATCTATTAGTATTATAGAGCAGATACTTCCAGAGGCTCCTTGAAAAATCACCAAACGTAGCCACAAGGAGTAATCACAGAAGTTTAATATGAGGATATCTTAAAAAGTACTTTTCTAAAAATAATAACTTTCTGAAAACACTGACAACAACAATAATAAACACGATAGGCCCTGAAGAAATTTCTTTAAGAAATACCAGCTAGAGACAGTTACTGAAATGTTGACATCTGTTCATATTTATAAAGTTCAGTTTGAGTTTGCCTAGAACTCAATCAGAATATGTAGACGAAGTGTGACAGAAAACCTTTGCTTATTATTGATAAGCATGTTTGAAAGGTTTGTATTTTTATTATGTTTTGCTCAACTATCAAAATCAATAAGCCACCATGTAAAATGGAGGAAGAATGTTGAATGGATTTTTTATTTAACATCTACATTTTTTTAATTTAACAAAATACACAGCAGACTGCCTATCTTGGGAATCCCAAAAATAGAATAGAAATACCCAAAGCAATGTGGCTTAATTTCATTAAAATAATAATTCATTTGTTACTGAAAACATAGAACAGTCCTCCCTGACTCTGTCTGCCATATTTCTCATTCTTTCCTAACTGATTTTTTTTTCTTCTGTACTAATCTTGGGTTCTCACTCCAGCTTCTGGGCCATAGTTTTCTGTGGACCTAATAATAATTCAAAACTAAGTGCCAATAACAAGCACCATATTTCAAAACACTAAATACAGCATACTACAGAACTTCATGAAAATTTTAGATATTTTATAACTTTGATTTAAATACTGAGACAAAAAAAACACACAGGTTAATGAGTAGTTTTTGAGACCAAATATGCTATAAAATTCACTCAGTCTCCCACGAGATTCTCTCTTCTACTTCTTCAATGGAATTACTTTTATAAACTGAGGTGAGGGTTTTCACCACTCAAAGATTAACAATAATTATGTAAAGATTAGCAAAAGTATAGCAAAAGGCTTATGAATATGCTAATTCATTTGCAGGTTTTATAAAATCTTTGCTTGTGTGTTAGCATTTGAATAGATATGTTTCTCAAAACATACTATGTGATTCTCTTTGGGATATTGACACTAAGCTTATTTATGTTGAAGTAGAAATTATGAAATCTTAACTATTAATTCACATTGATTTAACATTAAAATTAAAACCAGGGCCATTGACTCGGCACAGGAGGTAGAGATGCTTGCCCTTTATCTAGAATCTAGGCAGTTGAAAAGGAGAAATGACTGCTGAAAGGAATCCTCTGGTGCCTGTACGGATGCTGTAATATGGATGCACATGTCTACACAGAAAGAGAAATTTGATTTAAAATTAAATTAAAGCCAGAAATCATCTCACATTTTAATAATAGTTATTTTTAAAGGAAAAGGCATTTAAAATGTCTCTTGCAAGATACAGGAACCTGTATTTGCATAAGATCCCAAGCTCTTTTTGAGTTCCACTCAAAGTGAATCATGAGCCTATTAAAATGCAAGCACATCTTTCTTTCTTTCTTTCTTTATTTATTTATTGTGTCATTTAATTCTCTATGGAACACTGTCACTCAAAGATAGATCTCCCTGTGTTCTTTGATGCTCATATACTATTTATATATGTACCCCTGTGTTTTATTTCCTCTCGTACTTTATATTCCTTTCTACCTGCTAGTCTTAATTTATTAACTGGCAGGGCTATCTTGACTACATCTGATAGAAATATGACCTTGTCTTGTGGGGCATGACTTGCCTCACAAGAACTAGGATATCTTAAGATGGAGAACTCAACGTGATTACAGCTTTGATAGATTACTTCTGTTTTCCTAGTTTATAACGCACATACATACACTGAAAAAATTTATTTTAGCTGGGCGGTGGTGGCGCACACCTTTAATCCCAGCACTTGGGAGGCAGAGGCAGGTGGATCTCTGTGAGTTGGAGACCAGCCTGGTCTACAAGAGCTAGTTCCAGGACAGGCTCCAAAACCACAGAGAAACTCTGTCTCGAAAAACCAAAGAAAAATTATTTTAATAAAATAACATAAATTATCCCATTGACAGAAAATCATAAACCATAAATTTTATATTCACTTTTCCATCCAGATATTTCATGTTCAACCTAATGTTTTGTTTTTTAGCTTTGGGTTATTGGCAGACTAAATCTGATGGCCATTTTCCTTTTATAAAGTCTATACATTGTTTTTTTCTTGTTGTTTTTCTTTATTAAAATGTATGTGCATTTGTGTTTGTGTATGTTTGTGTATATACATACTCATACTCATGTATGTACTGAGACACATATGTGGTCATTAGATGGCAACTTTAAGGTCTCAGTTTGGCTCTTGACTTCCGCTCTGTGTGATCTGGTTATCAAACTCAGGTCACCAGGAATGGTGGCTATGACATCTATCCTCTGAGCTATCTCTCTGACTAATTCCTTGAAAACATGGAAACACAACCTCAGTAAGTAGCAGAACAAAGAAAATGTCCTCATTATGAATTAGAATAGGATTCGCATCTTTCCTTGATTTCTCATAACATCTATTTTGTTGGTGAGCTCCCGATGTCCTGAAAAGTACCTGGTGAAAGCACCTTGAGGAGGAAGGACCCACAACATTCTTAGTTTTAGAGTTTTCCATCCACACTCAGCTGTTTTGTTTCTGGACATGTGGAGAGAGTGAATAATATGGCTAAAAATCATGACAGAGGGAAAAAATAGTCACACATGGTTTGTAGCTAAAAAGGAAGTTGGATGGTAAGTTAGGGACTATCATTTCTCAAGCCCCACCTCTGGGGTTTACTTCCAACAACCTAGCCTCACCTATTAAGATATGAGCTGCTCAATGGTTCAGTCCACAGGGGAGATAATTTATCTACTTCCAATATCACAGCTCAGAATTCAAGTCTTTAATGGATACATCTTTTGGGTAAATGTGTATATAAAGAAGAAACTATGAAATAGGTGCTTTGTTTTTTATTTTCCTTCGATTTCTTCATTAGACAGTAACGTAGTTTTCAAAACAAACACAATAACTTTAGCAAGTTATTTATTTATTTAATTTAACTTCATATATGAGTACTATATTTGCATTACTAATCCCCATTCCAAGACCTCCTTCACCCTCCATAGCTTTGAAAATTCATTAAATCAGCTGTGTGGTGGTAGCTCACACCTTTAATCCCAGCACTTGGGAGGAAGAGCCAGGCAGATCTCTGTGAGTTATAGGACAGCCTGGTCTACAGAGTGAGTTCCAAGACAGGCTCCAAAGCTATAGAGAAACCCTATCTTGGAAGAAAAAAGAAACATATATCACTTCTTCTATAATCACTATTCTTACACACATGTATAAATACAGACAACACTGATTTGATTTAGTGTTGCTAGTATATACGTTCTTTTAGGGCTGATTTCTTGTGATTGGGCATCGTATTAAAGGGCTTTCCCTGATTTCTTGTAATTGGACATCCTAATAAAGGGCTTTCCCTTGAGAGCTCCAATTCTTGCTGGCCCATCAATATATCCTCAGCAGCTGTACAATTGAATGTATCCTTCTCAATAGGAGTAAATCTATGCCTGGTCCTATAAACATTAAGAGTAAGGTGGTCAAAGTTCATACCACAGAATCTACTACTTATACTTTTGTAAACCAAAATAGCTTCTAATTGTATTCATGATTTTTTTTTTATTTTATTGAGACTAGTTATCACTGTGTATCTGCAGTAGGTCTGCAGCTCTCTGTGCAGATCAGGCTCTTCTCACATTAGAAGCTCCACCTGCCTTTGCCACTTGAGTGCTGGGATTAAAGTCATGTGCCAACACAACTGGCATGGTATGAATCCTTACCTATATACCCACAGATAAGTGTATATCTTACCCCTCGTCAACGAAATCTCTCTCTGTAGCAGGCAGAGGCTACCATAGAGATCTACAGCCAATGAAAATGCAGAAAATAAGTGATCTGACCTATCCGCCCTTAACTGATACATCTACAACACAACCCCTGCACCTAAGATTCAGTAAACAAGGAAAATGAGCCAGAAAAATTTAAAAATCAAAGGACTGGGATACTTGCTGAAAGATCATGTCTTTTAAATATAAGGAAGATGCACCCATAAAATATCAAAGTATGATTTCTTAAACAAGACCTGTATAATGACAACACCACCTGGTATATCAACATAGACGGGGAAAGTTTTATAAGATCCCAACCCTAAGTGAGATGTTAAATGAAGTTCACTGCTGCTGGGAGAGGAAGAATTTCAATTCATTATTTATCTCTGATATATTTCTGTAAAAAATGGAATTAATGAAGTGGTTTTCTGGAGTTTAAGTATTTTGAATCATTGTAAACGTAACATCACAATCCAGTCAGCTTCCAAAAATGAAGAAATTCATTTTAAAAGTTTAAATTGTCTCAAAAGGTCCATGTATTTTAAGGAGATGTTATTTCAAACTTTCAGTTAAGGAATTACTTATTAGACAATCTGAGTGCACAGAGAAGAAACAGAAATAATTATGATTTATGATCTTTCATTGTTCACTTTCTTTTTAAATGTTTGACAGAGAATTAGTCCAGTCATTTTGAAATGAATCAATAGTAGATTAAAATGATTACATCTGGGCAGATTAGCAGATAAATGGCTTCAATTATTACCTGATATCAGAATGTTTTCTTGCAACTACTGGTTTATTTTTATGTAAGATATGGTCATCCTGTCAGTAGAGATAATACTCATTGTTCCTCTGAATTGCCTGTGAGATCATTAGACCTTGGGAGTGTACACTGTACATGCTATTGTTAGCAACACTTTCTCCAGGTAGAGCTATTTTTACCTGGACCATGTAGGATTAGGAATTTATAATAGATCTCACTTTTGCAGACAGAAGAAAAAGAAGAGCCTGCCTAGAAGTTGCTAAACAGGGCCTCTCAGAACACAGCCAGGGAGCCCAAATAAGGGATCAGCCAATGCCTAAATCCCATTGAATTAATAGTATTGAGAATATTTGGAGTGGCTGTGCAGGGCTGGGTGATAAGATACCAAATGTCTTATTAGTAGCAAGTGCAAAGGAAGGCCCAGGTTTTGAAACTATAAGAGACAGTAAACCTGCTTCATTCAAGCATATAAAAAAAATCCAAGAGTCTGACTGAAATTGCCTGGCATGAGTGAGAAGAAAACATGCAACAACAAACCCACTTAGGAGTTTATTAGTGGGGTGCGTGTGTGTGTTTGTGTGCAGGCTTGGTGAAAGTTGATGTGGAGAGAGAGAGAGAGAGAGAGAGAGAGAGAGAGAGCTGAAGATGGCATATCCACCTTTTAAGGGATGCACATAGGGGGATGATGTGGTTACATACACAGATGACGGAGCTCACCCATGACCACAAGGGCTCATGTAGCTGTGTCATATGTAGGTCATGCAACCATGCCACATGTGGGTCATGCCTGAGGGCTTGTAAGCACATGTGTGGCCCTGGAACCTGGAAGTGTCAGCCATATTGTGGCTGAATCATAACATTCCTCCCTTTTGTTTATTATAAATTTTGGGGTGTTTGGGGTCTTTAATGGGTGGGAATGGGGTATCATAAGGTCTCTCATGACAGCTTCCTGCTGATTTTGTGGGCATCATCAGGTCTCTTGAGACTGCTTTTTTGTTGATTTTGTGGGTGTGAGAGAGTTGAAATCTTGACCACGTCCTGGGGTGGCTGGTTCCTTTTGTGTTTTTTCCAGCCTCTGTGGAAGTGGGCAACTTGGACCTTGCAAGATGCTGAAAAGGCAGAAAATTAAGTCTGCAAAAAAATTTAGATCCTGTTGATTAAGGGAAAAGAGTCCCAAGATGGAAGATAGAGGGTTTCTTGGGGGTGGGGTTGAAGGAAGGAATTTCCCAGGGGTTCCCGGGACCAGGAAAGATAAGGGAAGAATTAAATGATACTTATTCTGGATTTGTCTGGTCCATTTAGATAGGTCCAGTTGGCTCCCTGGAGCTTATGAAAAAAAAATGTTTGAAAACAAATTTTAGACATATTAAAAAGCTTATGGGAGCAGGGCCCTGTTTGAGTTACCATATATGAGGGGGTATCTTGAGGTGGAAGACTAAAAGGTTTAAGGTGAGACAGGTGAATCCAATGAGAGAGTCTCTCGATCTTGGCACTGTGGGAGTTTAAAAAAATTACTTTAAAAGGGGCCTTGCCATTTAGGGGAAAGAGGTGAGGGACATTGGTCTGAGGGAGAGAATAGTACCAAATCTCCAATTTTAATCAGTGGTGGGCATGTGGTTGGGTAATGAATAGTCAGTAAAATCCCATGATAGGGAGTGAAGATGGGATAACAACTGAGTAAGGTGAGAGGCTGGGATTTAAAGCCCATACATGAGTTCAAAGGGCCAGATGGAAAGGGGTTTTGGGGGAAAGCCCTAAGCCTAAGAAGGACCAGAGGCAAAAGTTTTACCCAGTCAAGGTGAATCTTGTTTGACATCTTAATAAGATTTTTTTTGGTTGTGAGCCTAGCCTTTAATGGCTGAATCATCTATCCAGCCCAACAAGAACACTTTTTAAGGAACAGTTAGTTCATTTTCCCTTCCCTGAGACTGAGGATGGTATGGGATATGAATATGCCAGGGAAGTTAACAGCCTTAGAAAAAGTTTGAGAGATTTGGGAGGTAAACTTTGGGCCATTATCTGACTGAAGAGAGGTTGGGATTTCAAACTGGGGATTAATTTCTCAAAGAAAAATATCAGAAACTGTCTGGACCTTCTTGTTAGTGGTGGAAAATGCTTCAATCCATCCAGACATTGGATCCACCAAAACCAGGAGATATTTAACTTGTCTGACAGTGGGCATATAAGTAAAATCAATCTGTCAGTTTCTGGAAGGGAGCCCCAGGCTTTTAACAAGTCCATAATGTAACCTGAGTTAGTTATGGATCCTCCTTTTACCATAAGAAGTCTATGCACCTTCCAGATAGCTGTGTGGGACAAGAGGATATGAAAGCCATATCTTCTACTAGTGCCACCTAGAGGAAAAAACTCAGGAAGTGGATAAGGACTGTAAGCCTTTGTAAGTTAGGAGATGGGACAGATTGTGGTAGGAGAAGACAGTGGTAGGTGACCCAAAGGTTAGTTTCTTTGGCTCATGAATAAGAAGCTCAGTGTCACCCCAAAAACTCCACCAAAGAACTCCTACAGCTGATAAACACCTTTAGTAATGTGGCAGGATACAAGATCAACTCCAAAAAATCAGTCGCCCTCTTATACACAAATGATATGGAAGTAGAGAGGGAAATCAGAGAATCATCACCTTTCACGATAGCTACAAACAGCACAAAATATCTTGGGGTAACTCTAACCAAGGAAGTGAAAGATCTATTTGACAAGAACTTTAAGGCATTGAAAAAAGAAATTGAAGAGGATACCAGAAAATGGAAGGATCTCCCTTGCTCTTGGATTGGGAGGATCAACATAGTAAAAATGGCAGTTCTACCAAAGGCTATTTATAGATTCAATGCAATCCCCATCAAGGTCCCATCAAAATTCTTCACAGATCTTGAGAGGACAATAATCAACTTTATATGGAAAAACAAAAAAACCCAGGACACCCAAAACAATCTTATACAATAAAGGAACTTCTGGAGGCATTACAATCCCTGACTTCAAACTCTATTACAGAGCTACAGTAATGAAAACAGTGTGGTACTGGCATAAAAACAGAGAAGTCGACCAATGGAATCGTATAGAAGACCCGGTTTTTAGCCCACAAACCTATGAACACCTCATTTTCGATAAAGGAGCTAAAAGTATATAATGGAATAAAGAAAGCATCTTCAACAAATGGTGCTGGCACAACTGGATGTCAACCTGTAGAAGAATGAAAATAGACCCATATCTATCACCAAGCACAAAACTCAAGTCCAAATGGATCAAAGACCTCAATATCAGTCCGAACACACTGAACCTGATAGAAGAGAAAGTGGGAAGTACCCTACAACAGATGGGCACAGGAGATCGCTTCCTAAGTATAACCCCAGCAGCGCAGACATTAAGGACAACATTGAATAAATGGGACCTACTGAAACTGAGAAGCTTCTGTAAAGCAAAGGACACTGTCACTAAGACAAAAAGGTAACCTACTGACTGGGAGAAGATCTTCATCAACCCTGCAACAGACAAAGGTCTGATCTCCAAAATATATAAAGTACTCAAGAAACTAGACTTTAAAATGCTAATTAACCCAATTAAAAAATGGGGCACTGAACTGAACAGAGAATTCTCAACAGAAGAAGTTCAAATGGCCAAAAGACACTTAAGATCATGCTCAACCTCCTTAGCGATCAGGGAAATGCAAATCAAGACAACTTTGAGATATCATCTTACACCTGTCAGAATGGCTAAAATCAAAAACACCAATGATAGCCTTTGCTGGAGAGGTTGTGGAGAAAGGGGTAGCCTCATCCATTGCTGGTGGGAATGCGAACTTGGGCAACCACTTTGGAAATCAGTGTGGTGGTTTCTCAGGAAATTTGGGATCAACCTACCCCTGGACCCAGCAATACCACTCTTGGGAATATACCCAAGAGATGCCCTATCATTCGACAAAAGCATTTGTTCAACTATGTTCATAGCAGCATTATTTGTAATAGCCAGAACCTGGAAACAACCTAGATGTCCTTCAATGGAAGAATGGATGAAGAAAGTGTGGAATATATACACATTAGAGTACTACTCTGCCATAAAAAACAATGACTTCTCAAATTTTGCATGTAAATGGATGGAAATAGAAAACACTATCCCGAGTGAGGTAACCCAGACCTAAAAAGAGGATCATGGGATGTACTCACTCATAATTGGTTTCTAGCCATAAATATAGGTCACTGAGTCTATAATTTGTGATCCTAAAGAAGCTAAATAAGAAGATGAACCCAAAGAAAAACATATAGTTATTATCCCTGCTATGGGAAATGGACAAGATTGCTGGGCAAAAAATTGGGACCTTGGGGGTGGGGTGGGATGGGGGTAAGGGGAGATGGGGAGAAAAAAGTGAGAAGGGGAGGATGGGGGAACTTGGGGAAACGGGATGATTGGGGATAAAACAAGGTTGGATAGAGGAGCAGGGAATCACATAACTTAATTAAGGGAACCACCTTAGGGTTGGTAAGAGACATGAACCTAGAGTGGCACCCAGGTTCCCAGGGCAATGTCTCCAGTTAGTTCCTTGGGCAGCTGAGGATAGGGAACCTGAAATGACCCTATCCTATAACCATACTGATGAATATCTTGCATATCACCATAGAACCTTCATCTAGCGATGGATGGAGACAGAGACAGAGACCCACACTGGAGCATCGGACTTAGCTCCCAAAGTACCAATGAGGAGCAGAAAAGAGGGAGAACATGAGCATGGAAGTCAGGACCACGAGAGGCGCGCCCATCCACCGAGACAGTGGGGCTGATCTATTGGGAGCTAACCAAGGCCAGCTGGACTGTGACTGAAAAAGCATGGGATAAAACTGGACTCTCTGAACATGGCGGACAATGAGGGCTGATGAGAAGCCAAGGACAATGGCATGGGGTTTTGTTCCTACTTCATGTTCTGGCTTTGTGGGAGCCTAGCCAGCTTGGATGTTCACCTTCCTAGACCTGGATGGAGGGGAGAAGTCCCTGGACTTTCCACAGGGCAGGGAACCCTGACTGCTCTTCAGACTGGAGAGGGAGGGGGAGAGGAGTGGGGGGAGGGGGAGAGGGGCGGGAGGAGGGGGAGGGAAATGGGAGGCTGGGAGGAAGCAGGAATTTTTTTTCAATAAAAAAAAAGAAGCTCAGTGTCCACTAAAGTACATATGCAGTGTGCCCATCCCTGAGTTATGAGGTCCAGCTTCTTTGACAGATATGCTACAGGTACAAAGGATGGTCCCAGCTGATGTCTTAGGACCCCAAGAGCATATCTGTCCTTCTCTGTTACATAGAGGGAGAAAGGATGAGTTAAATATGGAGATGAAGAGCTTTGGCCTGGATAAAGGCTTGCTGGAGTCTCTGGAAGGCTTAGTAATGGGATGATAAAGTGGCTCATGCAGAGAGCCAAGAGCTGCCTCAAATAAAAAGCAGGTGAGGAGAGAAAAAGAGGGGATCCAGGAACGCAGGAAGCCAACTATTTCTAAGAAAAATAAAACCTCTTCTTTTGTAGAAGGAACTGCAAGCGACTGAATTAGCTTTTTTCTGTCTAGGGTAATACCTTTTAGGGTTGAGGTAATAGTTACTCCCAAGTAAATGACATGAGAGGTAGACAGTTGGATCTAGAAGCTGAGACTCTATAGCCCTTTTTGGACAGGAAATTTAAAAGAGCGGAGGCATCAGTATTGCTGATCTCCAATGATGGACTGCAAAGTAAAATATCACCTACAAACTGTATGATTTTAGATATATGAAGAGACAGTGAGAGTGGATCAGAAGCTAAAAATCATGACCAAATAGGTGTGCGCTGTCCCCAAATCCCTGGGGAAGGATGGTCCAGGCAATCTCTGTGGAGAGGTGAGTGTCAGGGTCAGTCCAGGTGAAGGCAAAGATATTTTGAGATCAAGAGCTGAGAGGAAAAATCAATCTTTAAGATCTAGAACTGAGAAGTGGGAGGTTCCTCTGGGAATAGTGAAAAGAAGTGTGTAAAGATTAGACACTACAGGATTAAGAGGAACTACCGCAGAGTGAGCAAGAGGTCTTGAACCACGTGGTAAGTTCTGTTAGGTTTTTGTTAACAGCAAGTATAGGGGTGTTAAAGGGGGAAGAGGTGAAGTGTAGCAGCTTTTTTCTTAGAAGGTCAGAGATAATAGGTTTCAGTTCCCCAAGGTTCTGGAGAGAGAAGGGGTACTGAGCTTGGGTAATATACTTAGTAGGATCTCATAATTGGATAATGATAGGGGAATGGTGATTAGCAACAGAGGGGTCATGGGTGTCCCAGACGTGGGGGTCCACCTGAGATGCTGGTCGAGGTTGGGAGGCTAGAAGGAGAAGGAGGGGAGCTGTTGGTGAGTCTGGGGTAAGCTGAATGGAAGAAGAAAATGAAATGGAAGCTTCTACTGTTGCAAAAAACAAAACAAAAAAAAAAAACAAAAAAAAAAAACTCTTCCCATAGAGGTATCGGGCAGGTTGGCATGACTAAAAATGAATGAATAAGATAAATACCCCTAAAAACACAGTTAAGTGGTGGGGTCTGCTGAGATGGATAAGGCTGTCTCCCTACCCCAGTAGGGAAACAAGAAGTGTAGGGCCCCAGATTTCCCTCAGTACCGAGTATGTGGCTTTGGTGTCCAAGAGAAAGATCAGTTGTACTGATACTGTGGTGTTTACCCATGGCTCCCTGTTACAGATGACAGTTATGGTCAGGTCAAAGGAGCCTGGGCAGCCTCACTCATCCATGGCCAGACCTATAAGGTCAACTTGGAAATTTTCTGGGTTTGATGTCTCCATGCCACAATGCGCATGAGAAAAACTGACTGCCCTTCCCTATTGCATTTTGGGAAGGGTCTTGTGGAACCAAGGTGAGGACTAGGGCTTGCCTGGGCCCAGTGACCAATTCTACCACATTTGAAACACTGGCCTGGTGAGTTCTTGAGCTGCAGGGTGCAAGGGAGCAGCACAGACAGCACAGATCAGACGGTCTGTCACCTCAGCTGGTAGGAGGGCTGTAGCTAGCATGTGACAATGATGGTTGTGGGCTTTGTCATTCCTTGCATGGGCACCTTAAATACCAACTCTAAGATTTCCACCTGTGTGGTCAAGGGGCCTTTCTCCAAACATTTTAATGTCAGGGTAGCATTGAGAAAAAAAAATGAGTCATGAGTAACTGTCTGCCTTCTGTGGTTTCTGAATCTAAGTTAGTATATTGTAACGGGGCTTTAGTGGGGTGTTCCAAAGATGGGGAGGATTTTCCTTTGTATTTTTAATGACCCCTGTGAGCTTATTATAGTTTACTGGCTTGAGGGCAGCCTTACAGAGACCTGCCTTCGGCAGGTCTGGTCCCTAGCTAAAGTTCCACCTGGGGTGTTATAATCCCAGTGTGGTTCCTGCTTGGGGACTACCTCGGCCACTGGAGGAGTGTGTTGCATGTGTTTGGTGAGACTGGGTAGTATATTGGAATTGCTTTATGAAAGAGGTAGAATTTAGATAGTAAAAGGCTTGCATATAAAGAAACTTCTTCCATTTGCCTGTGTGCTGACAGTAGTTAGAAAGCTCCTGTAGAATATCAGGATCAAAGGTGCCATTAGGCAGCCACTTTAGATTGTTATATAAATTGTAACAAGGCCATTTTTTGAACAAAGATGGACAAGTATGGGAATCTGTAAGTAGGGCATTAAGGCTTGATGTTTCAGGGCCTCTAAAAGGTATCACAGGGGGAAGGAAGTCTTGAGTGGCTTGCTACCCGTAGCTAAAACTGTGAAAACCAGTGTAAATGGTTACACCACAAGGCTTATAGGGGAACATCTTTCTATACGTGGGGTGTGAAACCGTGGCATCTACATAGGGCTTGTGGATGAGCATCCTCTCTCTACAGGCAGGTTAAAGCCTGACTGGCTCCAGTCCAGGTGACTGGAAAGCCAGAGAGGCTACAGACTGAGACATCTCTCACAGTGGGGACCACTGGTGAGTGGCCCAAAGAAAAAGAAAAAGAAAAATCTGAGGCAGGTGGGCAACCCTGGGTTGTCCAATTATGTTTTTAGTTAAGGAAAACAATCCTGAGATGAATGTCAGTGAAGGGCTCAATCACAGCTGTGAAGACCATGGTTGGGGACGGTCCCCCCCATTTCTAGGAACACCAGAAGATTTCCAGGAGTTCAACGGTAAATTCCTCAGGTTCAGAGAAACAATTAGGCTGACTAGAATGGGGAATCTCACTTACTGAATGCATAGAGGTCATTCTCAGGCAGATGGAACATGTGGTTGTTGTGGGAAAATACCCGGTTCTGGCCACTGAGCCTGGTAGAGGGGCAGAAGAGCCTCCCATATATCATGACACCAATGAAATTACCTGGCACAAGTGAGAAGGGAACACAGAACATGCAATAAACCCATTTAGGAGTTTATAGGGAGGATGTACAGGCTGGCTAAGGTTGGTGTGCAGAGAGAGAGAGAGAGAGAGAGAGAGAGAGAGAGAGAGAGAGAGAGAGAGACTTGTCCGCACATGAAGGGTCCTCGAACCTGGAAGTGTCAGCCATCTTGTGGCTGAATCATAACACTGACATTGAATTCTATCACCCAAAATGAAAGGTAACACTTGTTATGGCTCCTATTTATTAGCTAAATATGGCTTCCATAGTATATCCCACCTGGTCATTAACCATTGCTGGTTAACTGCATCTATAGCAGTATATTAATTTACTCAGATTTTAGTTGCAGGAAACTAAAATTAAAAATCAGGAACAAAAGTCAATGTAAAAAAAAAAAACACTAGGCTCAGCCAGGTAGTGGTGGAGCACACCTTTAATCTCAGCACTCAGGAGGCAGAGGCAGGCAGATCTTTGTGTGTTCGAGGCCAGCTTGATCTACAAGAGCTTGTACCATCCAGTACAGGCTCCAAAGCTACAGAGAAACCCTATCTAGAAAAACAACAGCAAACCCCTCCCCCACAAAAAAATAGTCCCTTCAAATATTGGCTTCATCTACTCACAGGCTTCTAAATACTATTCTATTTTATTAAACTATATTAGATGGAGAAATATGTATATGATGAATCCACAGGTATAAGGATGTCACAGCTATATAATATACCAATAACACTTTCTACACAGATTTTCAATTTAACACTATTTTCTAATTCCTGAAAATAAAACCATCATAATTAAAATTTGTAAAAGATGAGACAGGTCTTTAAGGATAATTGAAACAATGCTGTAGGTCAATATCTTAAAATTTTGAGAAGTTTGCACATTTAGTGCTGAAATTTTGAGGAAAACCTATCAGTTTCTGATAAATCAGGAGTTGTCCCATCTGTGTATGTAGTTCAATTAGGGTGCTCCACATGAAGCACTTAAAACATTTTATTGAATATTTTAATGATGGCAATGAATGGATTAGAATTCTATTAAAATAAAACGAGAAATCCCTTTGTTAACAGAATACTGTTCTCTCCTCTCCCAGCCACACAATCCCAACCCCCTTTATTTGTCCTACCTTGCTGAGGATGCAACATTTGTCTTAGATTGGGTAACAAAATGGTACATGGTTTACAAAGCCCTGACCCACATGAACAGTTTACTTGTTTTCATTCCCTATCTCTAGGTGAGATGTATAATTTCAAACAGAGGGCACTGGAGTCTAAGGTGAATTAGTCAGATATAGCTAAATGGCTGCACAATGACACAGATATGTAAAACCAGCACTGAACATTGCATAGATTTTCGCTGTTATTTTTATTTACTGGTTTGCAGGATATGCTTAATTAAGAAACTTGAAACATTTTACCAATACAGTAGCAGTATTATGTATTATCTGTCTGTATTTTTATTAATGTTCTACAAGCAGCAAATGAGTGCCATCAAAGAATTAAAAAAAATGCGTTTTGGTAGATTCTCCTTCCTTCTGATATTGTCATCCACTGGGTATGTATACCACATGTTCATTATGCATACATTTGTTGATGGACAACTTGGCTGATTCTTTTTTTATGCTATTGTAAATAGAAGAGCACTAAATATGGATGAAGTATCTCTGTTTTAAGATGCAAGTCCTTTGGGTGAATGTTCTGGAATGTATAGCTAGACCATATGGTAGTTCTTTTTTGAAGTTTTTGAGAAATCTCCATTTTGATTTTTAAAATGACTGTACTAATTTGCACTCCCATCAGTAGGGAATAAGGACTTCTTTTCCCCTACATATTCTCAAACATCTGTTGTCAGATTTAGAGTATTAAAAATAATTTAAATTTGGTACAATCATACAGGTCTTTAGTGTCAGCATGCAGGAGGCTCTCTATTAGTTTGAGGTTAGCCTGGTCTACATAGCAAATTCCAGGACAACGAAGCTTACATACTGAGTCACTGTCTCCAAAATATAGGTTTGCTTTCTTTGTTTAAGATTATATTCTCTGATGAAGAACCTTCATCAGGTGATGGATGGAGATAGTCACAGAGACCCACACAGGAGCACCGGACTGAGCTCCCAAGTTCCCAATGAGGAGCGGAAGGAGGGAGAACATGAGCAAGGAAGTCAGGACCACGAGGGGTGCACCCACCCACGGAGACAGTGGGGCTGATCTATTGGGAGCTAACCAAGGCCAGCTGGACTGTGACGGAAGAAGCATGGGATAAAACAGGACTCTCTGAACATGGCGAACAATGGGGGCTGATGAGAAGTCAAGGACAATGGCCCTGGGTTTTGATCCTACTTCAAGTTTGGGCTTTGTGGGAGCCTAGACAGTATGGATGTTCACCTTCCTGGACATGGACGGAGGGGGGAGGACCTTGGACTTTCCACAGGGCAGGGAACCCTGACTGCTCTTTGGACTGGAGAGGGAGGGAGAGAGGGGTGGGGGGAGGGGGGGGAAGTGGGGGGCTGGGGGGATGCGGAAACTTTTTTCTTTTTCTCAATAAAAAAAAAAGATCCTATATGGTCCCCTTAAAAAAAAAAAGATTATATTCTCTGTACATATATATTTGACACATGTGTGTATTCTGTGCCTAATGTCCTAGGAGGAAAGGAGAGTGATTCAGATATTCATAGAACTGGAATGATTAATATTTATGAGCTGCCATTTGAATTCTAAGAACTGAACCTGAGATTTCAGTAATAAGTGGTAGTTTGTCTTTAACTCTTTCTTCCATATTTTGAGATTATAATTACATCACATTCCAATTCCCTTTTATCCCTTCAAACCCTCTCATGTATCCCTATGATTTATGCTTCAAATTCATAGCCTCTGTTTTTACTACTGTTAAATACATATAAGTGCATGTAAATATACAAATATATATTTTTATACAAGTGACTAAATACATAAATACAACCTGCTCAGTACATGTAATATTTTTCAGCGCTGACCATTTGGTGTGATCGTCCCTGAGGAAGATTATTTTCTCACTCTCAGTGTTTCTTGGTTGCCTGTTGTGCTCAGTTTTCAAAACCACTGAGCTGCCCTGCCAGACCCTTGTCAGATTTCCTGATGATAACCTATTCTGACTGGAGTGAGGTAGAATCTCAAGGAGGGTTTAATTTACATTTTACTGATAACTAGGGATGATGAATGTGTTTTAAAATATGTATTGGCCATTTACATTTTTTTCTTTTGAGAATGGTCATTTCATTTTTGATTGACAGTATTCTTATGCTTAATTTTTTGAAAGTTTTTTTTTATTAATTCTGATTTTGGAATATAGGAAAACTTTCACAAATTTTAATGTGAATGACATGAAAATCTGACAAAAAATAAGTAAGAAAAAAATAAAACTATCATTTGATCTAGCAATCCTAGTTTGGGGTATTTATCTAAAAAACAAACAAATGAACAACAAAGAGACCTGAAAAAATTACATCAAAGACAGATTGCTCCTCTTGTGCTCATTGCAGCATACTGAAAACAGTTAGTTTGTAAATATGAAATAAATGAATATTAACAGAAAAAAAAGGACTAAGAAAATGTAAGATAAATCTACGATGCATTTGGCATAGCCTTAAGAACAAACAAGCTAATCTAATAAAGATATATTGATTTTTAGTGGAAATTTGTGATCCTGGATTCTGCAATTCCTTACATATAATGAGAGTTAACTTCCCTTTTTCTTTTTTTTTTTTAATTGAGAAAAAGAAAAAAAGTTTCCGCCTCCCCCCAGCCTCCCATTTCCCTCCCCCTCGTCCCACCCTTCTCCCCCTCCCCCCACTCCTCTCACCCTCCCTCTCCAGTCCAAAGAGTAGTCAGGGTTCCCTTCCCTGTGGAAAGTCCAAGGTCCTCCCCCCTCCGTCCATGTCTAGGAAGGTGAACATCCATACTGTCTAGGCTCCCACAAAGCCCACACTTGAAGTAGGATCAAAACCCAGGGCCATTGTCCTTGGCTTCTCATCAGCCCCCATTGTTCGCCATGTTCAGAGAGTCCTGTTTTATCCCATGTTTCTTCCGTCACAGTCCAGCTGACCTTGGTGAGCTCCCAATAGATCAGCCACACTGTCTCATTGGTTGGGTGCACCCCTCGTGGTCCTAACTTCCCTTTTTCTAATAACACTTTTCAAAATACATAAAATGATACTGTATTATAATTTCCTTGTTCCCATGAAATTAACCTAGCACACATATTTTTGTTTAATAGTGACAAAATTTATCCACTAAAATCTGGAAAGAAATTATGTCTGCAGAATATAAATTAAATTGTTTACAATTCACACAACTAGAACAACATATACTGCTAGGCTGGATACTGTGTGCAATGGTTAGGCAGTGTGCAGGAGGCCATAGATTCTCAGCTATTGAAATGCTTGCAATATGGTACATTTGGAAATAGTAGATCTATTACTGAAGACATGATGAATTAAATTTGTTCTATTTAAAAGCCCCGAATTGCCATCCTGTATCCTAATGTACACACTAGACAATTCCTTCTTTGTTGTTCTTTGGATTTAATTTTAAAATTCAATTTCCATAAAGGCTAGTCTTTCTGACCTTTGTCGAGCTGTCGAACCAAAAGGTTGTCTGCCTCATTTCCATTAATAAAGAAAATGCACTTTAAAAGTTTAAGGAAGTTATCCGTAAGGCCAAAACTGAATATAACTGTGCTCTGTATTTTCTCAGCTGGCTAGATTTCCAAGGTTCAGAATGACTGATTCTTCTGTAAATGTACATTATATGTGTACATATTAATTGTGAGGTATATTTTCCCACTTTTCTTGCCATTAATGCTTAAAATTATTGAATGTAAGAAAATGTGTAAGTATGCTTCAAATTGTTGCCAAAACAGTATAGTATATGATTTAATCAAACAAATTGTGTGTGTGTTTGGACATGTGTGTGTTTCATTTACTAAGAAGAACAGCCTATTCGAGCTTTATTCTCTACTAGTAAACTTAAATCTAGAGAAAATATCTAAGTTATAATTCCTATATCAGAGTATTCTCTGAAAATGCATGTGTTCGTAACTGCTTCTTTAAACTCTTGTAGATTTCTATCTGTACCTGTAGTTTATTGGCAAGCATGTATAATAAATGCCTATTTACTTTAATAACTGACAAACATCTTTAATAGTAGATGTCCTAGTGTTTAATTCTATTTCTTCATATCAAAACAATATGGATAACAGAAACTTATAGCTGTTTTCATGGTGTCAAGCTCTCTCATCTTTGTTCAGATTTGTTCAATTTACCCTGTCCTCACTCACTCCATGCTTACCTACACAGTAGACAAGCTTCTCCTCATGCTAATCCCCACTCCAGGGGCAACTCTTTGGCACTGAACCTAAAATATAGTCAAGAGATTTGCTATTTTGAAAGAACATGTGATCATTGTGAGTATTGATGATAATATCCAAACACCTTTAATATTTCCTTTTATTTCTAATGGTGTTCAATGTTACTCATTGCTCAAGCTGTGTCTCACCTTTGTTGAATGTTCAGTGCTGTTGTAATCTTAAATACTCAGTTGTTGGACAAGTACAGGAAGCTATTTATTCTCACATCAGGTCCTAATGGTGAGTGAGTTGTCTTTTTGTCTAATGCTAATTATATTTATGTTCATAAAACTATGTACTTTCAAGTAAAGTCATAATGTCTTTGTTAAGTATTTGTGCTTAGACTTTTTAAAATAAAAGTTTATGAATTTACTTGGTAACTATTATCAGGAGGCTCTAGAGGAATAAATAAGAAGACATGTACTCAAATAAAGAAATATTTTTTTCACAAGAATGAACAGTTTCTCAAGAGTCACCTTTGTCAACTTTTTGTATTGTTTGTAAAGAATTCTAATACATTTGCTTCAAAACTTTTATCATCATTCCACCATAAAATCTGCTATGTATGTTAAAGTTGAAGGATGTTAGTAAAGCTGCTATGAATGAAATGCACCATTCCAGGAATTATAGACACCTTTATCATTCATACAATCTCACATTCCCATTCCATGTTCCAAAACTGTAGCTTTAATTGTGGGTGTGTTTTCTCTATTCCCTCAGCTCAGCCTCCTGAGCAGAGTGAGCAGTCATTACTGGGTATTTCTATCCATTGGTTGTTGCCTAGGTATCACCTATATTCTGCAGTCAACAGAAGAGTTGACAAAAGCCCCATTGGCAATCACAACCAAGAACAGCTGCTGTGCTCCTGTAATATGCCACATAAGTACTCAAGATCTCAATATTTTTATTGCTTTGACAATTCCAAAGAGAAGTACCTATCTGTAATTAGAAATAAAGGCAGAGAAAGACAAACTTTACAAAGATTCATAGGCCATGAATGGTTGTCAAGCAATTTCTTGCTTTAGAATATTCATTCATGACCCACCACACGCCTTGCGAATAAAAACTGAGTAAGTTGTGCTAGACAGAATGAATTTCTCACCAACCTAAAGGAAAGAATTTTGGATGCTTTGAATGAATTCTGGTAACCTCACACCTTTCAGAGTTATTTCTGAACATGATAGAGGATAGCATGTAGCCAACAAAATGATATTTGTCAAAAGGTATGTGATTTTTTCCCCACTTCCCTGTTACAACATTTGATAACTTGAAGTAACACCTGCCTTTGTTGTGATTTCAGCCCTCAGTGTGATGGTTTTGGAAGTGTAGATTTGGGATACTAATAAGATTTACATTATATTTATTGATTAAGTAGAGAAGTTATCTATATTCACTGCAGGTAAATATATTTTCCCTCTATCTACTTCCAAACTTTTAGAAAACATGGTGTCTATGCCCTAAAAAGGCTCATATGTTCAATGTCTTGACTTTGGAGGTGGAGACTCTGCCAGCTAAGATGATTTATAATACATCACGGGAATGAGACCCATACTGGACTTTCTTAATGAAATGAGGAAAAAAGTGGAGCTCCTTATTTCTGTCTCTGATCTGTTTTGCTTCCCCATCTGGAAGGGTCATGTGAGGATGCCTGGAGAAGATCCCATCTGCCAACCAACAAGATGGCTCTGATCAGGAAGCAAACTGACTCACAATAAAATCTTATACTTAAAGCTGAGATAAATTGCTGTCAACTGTTGAAGCTAGCTAGCTTTGTGGCATTTGGTTTTGTCAGGCCAGATAGATTAATGCACATCAATCAGAAAAGTCGAGCGAAGAATTTATGATTGATGGGAATGTTGACTCTGAATACTCCATGATTCATTCATAGAGTGTCCTGTGCTTTGCCAAATACCAGTTTATGCATAGTTTAAGATACTTTCATTTGTTTGTGTTCCTCAAGGACTTTGTATTTTCATGGAAAAATGCTAAAGACAAAAGCCAAAGAAATGTAAATGCATTTCTTTCAGTCAGTCATCTTTCTTGTGGTTCACTTCTTAGTTGTTTCCAAAGCGGTTGGATAGAAAAATTGGGGGGGGCTGTTTTTTATTTATTTTTAATTAAAAATTTCCACCTCCTCCTTTCCTCCCATTTCCCTCTCCCTCTCCCTATTCCCCTCCCCCTCCCTCTCCAGTCCAAAGAGCAGTCAGGGTTCCCTGCCCTGTGGGAAGTCCAAGGTCCTCCCCCTTTCATCCAGGTCTAGGAAGGTGAGCATCCAAACAGGCTAGGCTCCCAAAAAGCCAGTACCTGCAGTAGAATCAAAGCCCAGGGCCATTGCTTTTGGCTTCTCAGTCAGCCCTCATTGTCAGCCACGTTCTGAGAGTCCAGTTTGATCACATGCTCCATCAGTCCCAGTCCATCTGACTTTGGTGAGCTCCCATTAGATCAGCCCCACAGTCTCAGTGGATGGGCACACCCCTCGTGGTCCTGACTTCCTTGCTCATGTTCTCCCTCTTTCCGCTCCTCATTTGGACCTTCGGAGCTCAGTCCAGTGCTCCAATGAGGGTCTCTATCTCTAGCTTCATCCATCGCCAGATAAAGGTTCTATGGTGATATGCAAGATATTCATCAGTATGGCTATAGGATCGGGCCATTTCAGGCTCTCTCTCCTCAGCTGCCCAAGGATCTAGCTGGGGACATCTCCATGGACACCTGGGAACCCCTCTAGAGTCAAGTCTCTTGCCAACCCTAAAATGGCTCCCTTAATTAAGATATATACTTCCCTGCTCCCATATCCACCCTTCCTCCATCCCAACTGTCCCATTCCCCCAAGCTCTCTCCATCCTCCCCTTCTCACATTTTCTCCCCATATCCCCTTACCCCCACCCTGTAGTAATATGAGTGACGGGGTTGCGTCCCCAGCACCCCGGCTCCTGGCCACTTGGCTAGCTTATGCCCCGAAATAACAACACACAAACTGTACTCTTTTAAACACTGCTTGGCCCATTATATCTAGCCTCTTCTCGGCTAACTCTCGCACCTGGACTAGCCCATTTCTAATTATCTGTGTAGCACTGAGGTGTGCTTACCGGGAAGATTCTAGCCTACGTCCATCCTGGGTTGGAGCTTCATTGCGCCTGGCTCTGAGAGGAGCTGCATGATTTCTGACCTCACTTCCTCTTCCTCCCAGCATTTTGTTCTGTTTACTCCACCCACCTATGTTCTTACCTATCAGGGCCAAGGCAGTTTATTTAACCAATGACCTTCCTCCATCACCACCCCACCCCCACCCCCAAGTTTCCAATTTTTGCCTGGAAATCTTGTCTCCTTCCAATATCCAGGTGTCCATGAAGATGTTCTGTCTCTTTAAGTGACTGGTCCCAGGAAGAGATACACGTGGTAGGTGGGCAAGAGAAAGAGACACAGGCATGCCATGCAGAGTGAGGTTGGATATTTATTCAAGGGGTTTGGAGAGGGAATGGAGAAGGGGAGAAAAGAGAGAGAGAGAGAGAGAGAGAGAGAGAGAGAGAGAGAAAGGAGAGAGAGCCAGAAGCAGGGGAAGGGGAGAAATGGGGAGAGAGGCAGAAGCTGCCTCTTCAAGAGAGGGACAAGGAGAAGAAAGTGAGCTCAGGCCTGAAGCTGAAGATCAGCCTGCCTCAGTGGATGGGGAAGGGAGTGGACATGGCTTGTCTCTTAAGGAGACGGAACAATCATTGCAAGTAGGGCATGGGGATTAGCAAAATAAGTAAAGAGAATGAAGACACGAGTGAAGTTAACAAACAGAAACATAGGATAGTATGGGAGGGAGTGCCAGTGAATACTGAAATCACCTGCATTTAAATTAAATTTGCTTAAATACCTCAACCCCAAAAGGTGGAGTAAGATTAAAACTGCTTTAGCATGATACAAGGAAAGAGCAGACCAGTTGAAGATTGTGGGCTACATTCTCAGGTAAACATTCTGTTGCTAGAACAAGACAACTAAGACTTATACCCTAAACCAAAACAGTCTGTGGGTAAACCACTCCCTGCATGGAATTCATAGTTATCTCCCTAAGGGAGTAGGAATTTAGTTGGATCCTTAGACTTTTGTTTGAGGTAGAAACAAACCAACCTCTCAATAACTGAAATATGAGGTATTGATATTAGCCATACCTGTGGACATAACCTTGAAGAAGCAGACATAAGTTCCAACTCTCTTACCTTTGATTAAGTGGAAATGGGCCCATAATTGTAAGCCTCCACAATAAGTAACCAGGTAATCTGTAGGGTAAGAAAAAATAAAAACAAAAAACAAAAACCTAACAAAAATAAAACAAACTAAAAAAGCATTATAAGACATAAAACCTCCAAAATGTCATTGAGTTCATTTTATATTGTCCTACTACTGGGCAGCAAGTTTGGATTCAGGAGTGGTTTGTGTTTCCAGTGAAACTTAATTAAAGAAAACTAAGTTTTCATTTATTTGTGGTTATAAATTGGAGAGAACTTCTGGACTAGAGATGTTGACTTGTGTCCACTTCTACTCTCAGTGCTGGGAAACTACCAGACCCAGACCTGAACAGGTTTGGTGTTTACCTTTCTCCATAGGTAGCATGCAGAGTACCTTTCTGTACCACTGCCACTATTTGGTAGGGATAAAGGCTCTAGGCAGACGCCCACTCAATTATTCCATATTCAATGAGTTGTATATCTGTTGCCTTCGGCAATAAGGCCTTGCCATCAGTTCATGGAGAGCAATCAGTAGTCATTGCTCTACCCTACTTTGCTCAGAGTTCCTATAAGTCCCTTTGGCAAACATATCAATTGTATATAACCCATTTCTGGAACTGAAAGTTTCATGTGGTACATTAAAAGGACACATTTAACTAATGCTTGAGAGTGTGTGAAGCAATTTCAAAATCATCTGCTTGAGAATTATATTTTAGCTTGTTATGTGTCATGGCTTGATTGATGAAGTACAGTGAAGATGCTTGACATCTATGTAAAAATGAAGAAGAATAGAAGATGTGATTTTAACTTTGGTCCCGACAAACAAAATCCTATCTTATTTCCAATGGCTATATGATTCATAAACATTTCATGGTCAATGGTAAATTCTGAAATCAAATCAAACATAGAAATATAATTTAATTAAAACAAAATGTACTCTAGCATTTCAGTAGTTTAAAACATCTGAATTAGGATTGTGTTTCTGTGCAGATGCTGCTATGCAATCTCAAGAGGTTTAGAGTCTTTCACTTCACAAATTGGTGCAGCACGCTGTCTACTTCCTACTTAACTAAGGTTTGACCTGTGAGTTTTTACCAAGAAGTTCAGTGAATTTTAAAATGCTGTTCTTAAGCTTTGGTTAAGTATACTCAATAAAATAATTAGTGATGTGTGGGAAGTGAATTAGCAGAATGGCTCTTTGAGAAATGTATCATGCTAGAATAAATAGTATTCCTAGAATTTAGTGTTAGAATAGATAGCGTTACTAAAATTAGAAAAAAAAACAGTAATAGTTGCCTCATTCCTGATTTAAGTTTTTGAAACTATCATTAATGGCAGAAAGAATTTGTGAAAGGGTATATGCTTATTGATTCACATATGCTAGTTGTAAAAGAAAACTAAAGATCTAAATTAACTTTCTACATAAGGCCATATAACACACACGCACAGACACACACACACTTATAATGGCACCATACAATTTTTAAGTTCCAAAGGTAATATATGTGTCAGTGTATATGTGTTGTGTGTAAAGGATATATGTGTACATTATATATACAGAAATATTTTTTTTCATATATAATATGCATATATCTTTTGGAGTTGAAAAGTTGTGGTGCTTTTTCAAATAAGTAACAAATTTTCACTGATTTCTGAACTAATGTTAAAAAATTATGAACATTTATGATAGCTAAAAATCTATATACTCATCTATACTCCTGAAAAAGTGGAATTCTTACAAAATACTTTTACAAATTTTTGAAGTCTACTTTATTTTTGTACTTGTTTCAGTTTGGGGGGTTGTTTGTTTATTTGTTTATTTGAGACAGGTTCTTTCTACAGAGACCTGGTTGTCCTGGAACTCAGTTTGTAGAGCAGGCTGGCCTCAAACTCACAGAGTTCCCCTTGTCTCTGCCTACAAAATGGTGAGATTAATAACAAATAACATCACACCTGGCTCTGAAGTTTATTTCCTCAATAATCATAAATTTGATTCAGGTTTATAGGCACTTAAAATACAATAATAAAGGTTAATGCATTTATAATCCATTTTACTTTTAACTATTTCTCTGTCTCTCTCTTTGTGTGTGTGTGTGTGTGTGTATATGGTGTGTGTGTGTGTATGTGTACAAGGGTACACACACAGCAGAAGCCAGAGGTAAAGTGTTTCCCTAGAATTGAAACTCTATACTATTGTAGTTAACAAATGTGGGTGCTAGGAAGCAAATCCAGTTCCTCTACAAGAACAATACGTGCTATTTGTCTCTGAGTCATCTTGCTAGCCATTTAAAAATTAATGTTTTTTGTTTCTTAATTGTTTTAAATGCAGGATATGTTACCTTTCAGTCTGAACATAAAATGAACTTTAAAAAATTTTATCAAGCCATATGGTAAAAGCAGATCCAATTCAGTGAGAACCTTTTACTTTAGACTAGAAATGTGCATAGACCCTAAATCTTTGACACTGTCATTTCTGAATCCCCAGTACCCAACCCATCATTGTGAAATAAACCAGATATGCTTTGTAAAGATCTCAATGTAAACTTGTTTTAAGTTTGTTGTACATCTGTGACTGAATTTTTTGTTACCAATAACCTTCTGTTCAAATTTATTTTGTGCTTAAATATGGTTAGAGAAAATGATCTGGTGTCAAACCCTCAAAGTTCTGCCCAGTACCAGAACCAAAATTGGGTCAAGAGAATTTCTTTCTTTCTTTCTTTCTTTCTTTCTTTCTTTCTTTCTTTCTTTTATTGCAAATCATTTCCCTGCCTGGTATGAAGTTTGTAGGGAAACTCTACACCACAAAAGAAGAATTTCTGGTAGATTATCAAACACAATGAAGAAACCAAGCTGAAACAGCTAATGACCTACAATACTCTTGCATAACACAACACATAATTAGCACAAGACTGTCTAGTGATTAATTTTTATATAGCCTTTTAGGTTAGAGTTACAAAATATTGCCATGGGTATATTAAAACATTGAACATATGTTGCCTAATTTCATAGCCTGGAGCATTTATCCTATCTCTCAAACGGTAAACATTCTAAATTTTATAAAACCAAATGGATAAGATACTAATTTGTATTTACAGGAATAAATACAATCTACATGTTAAGCCACTGTTATATCTCAAATACCTTAGTGATCAATGTATAAGTTGCATGAGGGATGTTTTCATCATGTCTTAATTTTTCATGGTAATTTCACTACAGCACAACCTGAACTGAAGTAAATTGACTTTAATGAATAAGGAACTGACTAAATTCCTGGGATTAAAGTATTTCACCATACTTAAACATTTTATTAAGATGGGATTTACCTTATTTTTCCTGCTTAAAGTTTTGATTATCATTCCTAGGTTTCCTACCATATCTAGACTATTGAATTTATATTTACCTCTGTTGTTTTATGTTGATGTTTTGATACTGAGTAATTTAAAGTTATAAAATATCTATAAACTTTCAATCTTCCTCTGATAGTCACTATTTAATGCTTATATATCCTTGACTCTCATAAGCTATATATTGTGCTCCATTAGGTCATGCAACTACTACAAATAAAATCATTTAAAGGTATTGATACCATTGAGCATACTGCAGAAGCAGAAATGTGAGAAATTTATAGAATTTTCATGTCTCAGAACACATGGTACATTTTTATATAATTCAAATCAATTTTTTACAAACCTTGTAATTATTAATTCATTTCTTTTCCTTAATCTGTCTTCTCACATTCTCTCTCTCTTTCTCTCTGTCTCTCTCTCTCTCTCTCTCTCTCTATATATATATATATATATATATATATATATATGTGTGTGTGTGTGTGTGTGTGTATACATTTATATAAATATTAGAAGATATATAATATATAAAATGTAAATATATAAAATATAAAGATATAGAGAATAAATAGTACAAAATATTGAAGGAAGAGATCATAAATTGTTTTTCAAATGCACTGCTATCATTAGCTACTGTCTTTAATTTGGATTTCTCAATGATTCCTTTAGAAAACAAGTTAATAAAACTTGACATAGATGTTTACTAAATATGACATCAATCTCAAAGAACTTTTCTCTTATTCTTTGGAAACAAATATTGAGTAATACAGAATATTCCATTTGCTTTAATAATTGTGTAGTTATTTCAAGAAATGTTTGCATTAGCAGTTCTAATTGCTGTACTTGTATACCATACTTTAGTAGACAGGACTTCCACATACACATGAAATAAATACTCATGGAAGATTTATATATTTATCACACTTAGACTTTGTTCATTTCTTCCTAAGGCCTGATCCAGTACTTAATACAATGTAGTAACTTTGAAGGAGAGTGGACTCTCAGAGGGAAACTTAGTTGGATTATGGAATAAACACTGAAAGGTAAACAATAACTTTAACTTGGAGATTCCAACATTTTAATTCATAAACCTTTATGCCTAATTTTCAATGGTTATAAATTATCCTGTTGCTATGAACAAGGACACCTCCCATAGGTTAATATGTGTGAATCTTTGGTCCCTAATCAATGAAACTATTTGGGAAGGATTAGATGTATGGTATTGTCAGATGAAGCATTTATCTTAATGGTTTTATTATTAATAAAAAACTCAGGAGTCAGATATTAGGGGAAAAACATGATAGATCAAGAAAGCTGTGGAGGAACAACTGACCGTCCCTAACTCTCCTTGCTTCCCAGATGGAAAGAGCCCACAAATCTTTCCAAGCCCCTCCCTACTCTTTCCTGTGCGTTTCTATTGTATTGTATCCTGGGTCCTCCAAAGTCTGTATGGCTAATTCTGGTCAGCTCATTGTTGGCTCTGTCTCTAATTCAAGATTTACTTTATTAGTAGTCTTGGAGTGTTACAGTATGATCAAATATCCTGTAACATTTCCTCCTTTTTTGTTGTTCTAAATAAAAATGAAAGGCCTTAACTAACACAGTAAATTATATACAATAAGAACAATGATCAGGTTTGTCTAAATAAAAAGGAAACGTTCTAACTCTAACACAGTAAAACTATATACAATAAGAACATTTATCACATATTTACAATGTCCAGTCCATTTGTATTAGGCAAATTCAGAGATATAACTCTATTATCCATTCCATCTTGAAAAATTTTATACCTAAACCACTTCTATCACAACTTGGTTTACTATCTCAAAAATATCCTTTTAGAACTTCTAACCTTTTTGTAGGTAAATAACTAAAGCTTTTATGTCTCTCAACCTTATAAACGTTACATCTCAGTTCAATGAAGAAGAAAACATTTTAAATGTCATATCTATTAGATCTCCAAGAGGTTAAAGGACCACAATTTGTTAAATACATCTGTGGTATATGTCAGGAGCCAATTTCCTCCTAAACTCATTATAGGAACCATAGCCCTGGGGAGTCTGCAGAGAACCCCACACCCATAATTGCGTTAAGAATCGTTCTATTGACAGAATCTGCCCCACACCCAATTAAGCTGTTAATGGAGAGCTATCTGTTAGCGGAACCCGCCTCACATTCCAGCTATCCAGGGAACTAGGTGTGTCAACTCGCGACTTCCTGGCCTAAGAATCATCACCTGATCTCCTGGGCTACGTGACCTGGACCACGCAGGGAGATCCCATGCCCCTGTACCCCTCCCCCCCCGAATTCCTTACCCTATATAAATTGTAACCTGTTTCTAATAAACGGGGGCTTCGACAAATTTTTGCCTAGCCTCCTTCTTTCCTAGCCCATTATCTTCCAGATAGTGCCTCTCCGTGACCCTGGAATTACTGAAATGCCAGGTGGGTTACAACTCCTAGACTGAGTAACCCGCCAAGGCAATCGACAGGTATATAAAGTTAATTTGTAGTAATCTTCTTCAGATCAAGCATGAAATCACATAAAGGAAACTAAGTTAGTTAGTACTCTATATGACCCTTAACATCACAACACCTTTCTCACTCTCAAATGATTTTGAAACTGAACCGCCACTCACATTAACTAGCTATTTTATACAAGATAGGTAGCATATGCCAAGTCTAAACTGGCTTTGTTTTCCATCTTTTGTATTATTTCAAGTTGCCTTTCTTGTCTATATTTTTGTATTAAATCTAGTACAGGTTGGTTTTGAGCTTTTTTAAAAAATATTTATTCAATTTATATTAGGTCCTACTACTTAATACATGCATATATATATATATATATATATATATATATATATAGAGAGAGAGAGAGAGAGAGAGAGAGAGAGAGAGACTGTTATGCAGTAAAGTTGCAAATATTCAATAAATACTTGTTTAGAAGAGAAAAAGTAAAGATGTACACGGGGCAGATGAGTCAGCTCATATCTACAGTCCCAGCAGTTGAAATATAAGAAACATAACCATGGCTTTAGGTCCAGAATGGGCTGGCTACAAGATGAGTTCCAGGCCAGAGTGTAGAGGGACATTCTATCTCACCTTATAATCAATCACGAGTTTTAATAAAATAGTTACTTTTGAAGTGATTAATATATTAATACTCTTATATACTTAGTTTTATTTTTTTCCTATTTAAGGCTGCATTTTATCCTGTTTACCTTGTTACAAATGTGCGCTACACTGATTAATTACAAAAATCATACAATTGAAGGTTAAAAAAGTAGCCTATTTTTTGATATTTTGAAAATTCTGCTAGTTTATGAACAAATATATTATACCTTCTGAAAGTCTATATAGAGTTTTATGGTCTAATTAGGAATGTGATTGGTTGTTTCCATTTCTTAGATATTATGTCAAAAACAGCAGTGAACGAAGATGAGGAAATATCTGTGGAGTAGGATGTTGAGTCTTAATGGTATACACCATGGAGATGGGTAATATAGTAGACTTATCTTTAGCTCCTTGGGAATTCTTCAGAATGATTTACGTACTGGCTTCAACAGTTTGCAATTCCAACAGTGAATAGGGGTTTGCTTTCCACACAGCTCCTGAAACATTTGTTATTGGTTTTTATGTTGATTTGACTGGGATAAGATGAACTCTCAAAGTTGTTTTTATTTGTCTCTTCCTAATTACTAGGGACTATAAACATTTTTTTTTGAGACGTTCATTAGCCACTATTTTTTTTCCTCTTTTTAAGAATTCTCTGTTTAGGACCGCCACCCATGTTTTTTTAATTGGTTGCTAGGTTTATTTTGATTCTTTGTTCTTTGAGATTTTGGGTTTTCTTTATATATATATATGTGCGTGTGTATATACACGTTATATATTTTTGGGATAGGAATTCTCTGTTAAATGTATAGGTGGCAAAGATTTTCTCTCATTCAGTGGGCTTCTTCTTGACTTAATTTATAGTTTTATTACCTGCAAGGAAGCTTTTTAGTTTCATAAAGAGCTGCGTGTCAATTGTTGGCCTTAATTCTTTAGCAAAGTGAGTCCTATTCAAAAAGTCTTTTCCAACATCTATTTCATGTATGGTACCGTTCCTTCCTACAATTTCACTGTTTTATATTTAGGTCTATCCATCTGAAGTTAGTTTTGTGCAAAATCTTTTTTTGTGCAACTAATTTCATACTTCATTTAAGTTTTCTCATCACCATTTGTTTAAGATGCTTTCTTTTCTCCAGTGTACATTATTTTATAGATCTCTTACCAAAACTGTGACAAAGGTTTCTAAGAGTGACATACTGTAAATGTCACTAATGCCAAATAATAATGCATCATTAGCATTAAAATTATGTATGTAATTATTCAAAATCTTAAGTGCTCTTGTAAGTGTATGTACACACTCTGTATCATTGCTTTTTCATTAGTTTTATGTTTTGTCTTATACAGATAATAATTTTTATAATTTGTTTAATTAAGTAGATTGTAGTAAAGATAACCAATTTTGTATAAGAAACTGCTAAATATTGTCACATATAAAAATTTACAAATCAATTTTAGTATTCTATTGTCATTTATTGACTAAAAAATTATCTGATATTGATATGGTATGATTATGTTTACTTAAGGGCAATTGACATACTATTTACCTAATATTTACACTCATACATTTATATGTGTAAGTGAGATATTACGCATGTTTAGAGAATGAACTCAGGATCTACCACAGGTTTCACATGAGTTTTACAGCTAACTTATTCTAAAATAAACATTTTTTAATATTTCATTTTTAGAAACATGTTCTATGTTTTTATTTAGTTTCTAGATATTTCATTGCATTTAGTTATAGATATTTTATGTCTCTAGTCATATCAAGTGAAATACTTTTATCCTCATGTATTCAAAATAGTTTGCCTTTATGAAGATCAATGTTTTTATGTTTCCACAGCACATAGAAAGTTTAAAAAATTGTTTTTTAATGTATAACAACCTGTGATATGTACAAATGATAGTCATTTTATGTTAGCTTCCAAAATCAAATCACTTAAAATATATACAATTTAATTTTGCTTTTTAATAATTCTGTAAATACATAAAAGTATGGAAAAGCATGAAATCACTGTGGAAATAACTTTAGTTTAGCATTTAGAGTTACATTCTTTAGTTGGAATTCTGAATATAATCTCCCTTTGCTCCTACTGTCTCAGTAAATACTTTACCAGTGTTTTCTTTATTCTCCACTGCCTCAAATTCTTATCTATTAAGGGAGGTAATTTGCTATGAGTAATAAAAAAAATTGTCTTTTTTTTTAGTTTTCCTTCCTCTTGTGAGTTTCAAGAATAGTTCAACTAACAATTTATTTGAACTATTTATTCTTAAGGGAGGTGGAGGTGAGCTGGGATACTGAAAGGAGGAGAAACTGGTTGGAATACATTGTATAAGAAAAGAAACTATTTTCAATATATTTATATTGAATATATATATATATATATATATATATATATATATATAT